>CAUYUJ010017194.1:242461-279961 GCA_963575745.1 Prorocentrum cordatum | reverse complement strand
GAGATGGGAGGGAGGGGTAGGACGTCAGATATGACGCGAGCGCACCTAGCTTGCCTCCCCCCCCTCCTCCTTCTCCTCCTCCTTCTCCTCCTCCTTCTCCTCCTCCCGTCCTTTTCCTCCTCCTCCTCCTCCTCCTCCTCCTCCACAATTACTCAATATGAATACTACTCTCCCTCTTCCCCTGATGGCGTCTTTTGCGTATTCGCCCCCCCCCCCCCCCCGCGTACTGTTTTTTACACACACGATTCTCCGGAGTTGGGTTTTCGTCTGCGTTTTTTTTGTCAAAATGCTGCTCTCGCTGAGGCGCCGGCCTCAGTTCTGCTCCCGAATCGTTCCGAATCGTGTTCCCGCTGCAGCGTGGGCCTCATTATCGGATCGGTGTTTTGCCTCCGTCGTTCAGGATGGCGTTCTCACCCCATCGCGGACCTCTTTCTCGCGCGCCCATCCGCCCGCCACCACCGCGCCGCACCACGCCCCGCCCCGCCGCACGCACACCCACCGCCACTTCCACTCACCAACGCACGCACGCACGCACGCGCACCACCACCGCGCACCGCCACCACCACCGCACTACCCCACACACCACCACCACGCTACACCGCGTCACACCACATCACACGCGCGCACACAGACACACACACACACACACACGCACGCACGCACGCACGCACGCACGCACGCACGCACGCACGCACGCACACACACACACATTCACACACCACACACGCACATTCACACACACACACACACACACATTCACACACATACACACACACACGCACGCACGCACGCACACACACACACACACACACACACACACACACACACACACACACACACACACACACACCACCGCCACCACCACCACCGCCATCACGCACGTACGCACCTGGCCCACCACCAAACCACCAAGACGCCACACCACGTCACACCACAGCACACGCGCACACACGCACACACACATACACACCACCACCACAACAACCACAACCACGCACACACGCACGCACGCACGCGCACCACCACCCACTACGCACACGCGCGCGGAGCCACAGGTCCGCTACGACACGCGTCCGCGGATAGAGAAAATCAGCGCCATGGTAAGGGATGGGAGGGAGGGGCAGGATGTCAGATGTTGACGCGAGCGCACCTAGCTTGTCCCCCTCCCCCTCCCCCTCCCCCTCCCCCTGCCCTTCTCCTCCTCCTCCTCCTCCTCGCACTGGCCTGCCTCGTGGCACGAGCCGCCCCTCCCCCCCCCCCGCACATCACGCTTTCCAAGGACGGCTCGAGGTCCCCCGCCAGCTTCAGCGCCCGCGACATGCCTGGCGGGGGCGGGGCCGCGGCGGGGCAGGAGGTGCCGGCCTCCAGAGAGATCCCCCTGCCCACGAGATCCAAGGGCGCCTGGCTTCGCGCTTCCTGCGCGCAGCGCGAAGCGCGCTGTGCGAATAGCTTCGCGCTCTCGCGCCCCCCTTGAGGAGAGAAAAGGAGGACGAGAACTCCGATCCCCACGAAGCGCGAGCCGCGAGCAGCTTCGCGGCCTCGAGGGCGCCCTTGGAGAGCCCCCTTCCCATGAGATCCGGACATTGAGTTTGTTGTCCCACGAGGCGTGTTCGCCCATCTTCGGGCCCTGGGGCTGGGGCTATCACTGCTCCATCCAGTTTGAGAAATGCTGCAGAGAGATAAGGTCTAGGGCTCTGGTCGTAATTGCTCATGGTGTTGCGAGTTGTTCGCAACGTCGGATCTCAGAACCCTCCTCCCCCTTCTTCTCATCCACTAGAAGGTCAAGGAACATTGTCAGACCATAAACGTTCGGAGGTCCACGCGGATTTGTTGGATCGGCGGTGAACAGCCCTCCCGCGCAGGGCGCGCCCGGGGCGGAGCTTGAGGCGCCGCCAGGGGGCCCAGCGCCGTTCCAAGAAATCCGCGCGGACATCCAGAAGTGTCGTCATCTCTTATTTGATCATACACCTTCCCCTCGACCACCCTGTCACCCGCCTCTTGCCCTCTATCCTCCGCGCTCCCCCCCGTCTTACTACTCACTCTGTTCTGCTCATGCTTCTGCTTTGGACATCGCATCCTTTTGCAGAACATGGAAGTGCACCGCGGGGGGGTGATCCAACCACGAGTGCGTTCAAGGCCACCGATAGGGTACAATCTGAGCAATGCATATGACCATATACATATATATATAAGATTAGATGTGTATATACATCTATATATGAGACAGCGCGCCCGCAGGGCCCGAGCAAAGGGGAGGGGGGGCTAGGCTTAAGCTACCCCCCCCTCCCTTGAGCCGCCCTTGTTGGAAGCACCGCGCGAGAATGTGTGTGGTGTGCGCCGTGCCCATCTCTGGATGGGGTCCTGCGAGAGCGGTCGCGCAACAGAAACGCACTCGGGCTCATGATGTAGGAAACCATGGCATTGAGAGAAGAGGAAGGCGAGGACGAGGAAAGAAGACTGGTGGCAAAACATGCAGTTGGCATGTGATTAAGCTGCCAGGCAGTGGGTGGCCGCGCTGGAGTCAGACTGGAAGCCTTTCAAGAATACCTAACACAGAATGTCCGACATATTTCCCAAAGAATTTCCCCGGAAATGTCCTTGCAATTCTCCAACAATACTTTGGGAATATTTTCGTGTGGCCACAAATTCTCCCGAAATAATTTGGACATGCTTTCATGGGGCCGGACAATTTCCAGAAATTCTCCGCTACATATTTTCGGGAATTCTCCAGGGGCCAGATTTTGGAGATGTGTAAGGGGCCGGAGATGTGTGGAAATTCTCCGGGGGGCAGATTTTTTCCGAAGTTCTCCGGAAATTCTTTGGACATATGTTTGAAATACTCTGGAACTACTTTCCGGGGGCCGGAGCGTCAGGAAATTCCCCAGAAATTCTTTGTGGACATACTTTGGGGAGCAGCTTGGGAATTTTGTGAACGTTTTGTCATTCGGCATTTCGACGTTGGGCGGAAGGGGGGGAGGGGGGGTGGTCTGGCTCCAGACCTCTGCTTAATGCGACTGATTGCACCAGGGCGTCCACTATGGGGGAGGCTCCACCTGCTCGAACCAGGCGCCAACAAACACAGCCAAGATCCACTCCGGCAGGGGGGCGGGGGGCGTGCGAGGGCCCGCGCCGATCGGCAAAACAATGAATAAACAACGACCCCTTTCTGGAGATTGTTCTCACTTTATTCTGGGGATATCCTGGCCTGGTCTGATTTCGGGCGCGTCACTCCGCAGACGTGTAAAGACCTTCACTCACTCATGCATTCGCACGCAGTTCACCATCGCAGGCACCAGCCCAGTGGAATCGGGGGCACCCAGCCTCCACAAAAAAGGCAGCGGCAGCGGCGCTGCGGTGAAAGAGAAGCCCCATCGCAGGAGAAGAGCAGGCAGGTCCGACCAGTGCCAAAGGAGGACGAGCAGGGGGAGGCCACTGTCCCCTCGGGCTCGGTTGCGCGCGCGGACTGTGGATCGTCTGGCCTCGTGCCGCTCGAACCTTGTCTGCATCAAAAAACTTGGCGCGCAAAGCTTGCCGAACCGGCAATAATCACTACGGGTGCGAAAATGGTGCGGCACTGTGGGGTATGCGCTCCTGTACGCGCGCCCGCAATGCAAAGGCGACTGGCAACAGGTCAATCAAAGCTGGTTTGCTCGGTGTGCACAATGGATAACATGCCCACCATGTCGGACGCACTCGCTCTGCGAACGGGCTCTGGCTTCAACGCCGCCCCCAAGCACGCCAGTATTATGCCGTCAGGTGCGTTACCCATCTTCGTCATCGCGTCGGTGTGACAGCCAGCCTGGGAGAAGAACTCGAGAATGTTCCCCGCAACGTATGCGAGGGACTCGCCACGGCGCCACTGGACGGACAACTCGAGCGAACCCTGCCCGCAAACGATCTCCAGGAACAACACCCCAAAACTCCAGCAGTCTGCTGGCTTGGGCAAATACGGCTCGTTCAGCACCGTCTCTGGAGCGACGCATGGCAGAGATCCACACAAGGTCTCCCTTGTGTTGGAGTTTGGAACGTGGGCCGCCATGCTGAAGTCCACAAGGCGGCAGATGTGCCGATTACATGCTATCTCTACCGCCACGTGCCTCAAAGACACTTGCCCATGCACGACGTCCTGGGCGTGGCAGTACGACAGCGCACTCGCAACCTGGGCACTGCAGTTCAAGGCGTCGTCCCTGGACAAGCGGTGGCCTCTTTGAGTCGACAACATTTGCTCCATGCACACATCTCCACCATACTGGAGGGCCACATACACATAACACTGGCTCTGCAGCATACCTACGCAACGGATAATGTGTGGGTGGTCCAGGGTGTGCGTCAAGAGGCAGAACTCCTGGTATATGCTTTCCACCTCCTTGGCCTCGGTGACGCTGCGCTTGTCGTGCACTTTGATCACTACCTTTTCATGCTGTCCTTTCACGGCCAAGACCACGTGGTGGTGATCCGAATACGGGCGCACAAACCGGAAATCCCCGACCTGATTCCCACATTCCAGGAGACGCTTGTTCAGTGGCGCGAAGTCGGGCATCAACAGATTCGGGATGGCATTCCAGAGGAGACTTCGGAACTCGTCCTCGATGAGTTTGAGATCCCTGGCAGAGGGTACCCCCTGGTTCGCATCGTTAGCAAATGCCTGCACGCGCGGCTGGATGGCGGCGTTCTCTATGAGCTCCAAGCTTAAACTCTGTTGCAGCCCTTCCGGGTCACCTGTCAGCTCTATCAACACGCCGTCCGCCCCAAAGGTGTAGAGATCGTCCTGCCGCGCCATCAGTTCACTGATGTAGGCCTTGGTGAGCTCGGTATTCAATCGATCTGGAAGCTGCACCAAGAAGACGATCGCGTCGGAATGCGCCGTCCTCAGATAGTCTAGAAGACCTGCCACGCCTCTCTTCTCCCACTCCGTCCTGTATACGGATACGATCAACAAGACGTCGTGCTGCCCCACTATCTGAGCGATGCTTTCCGAACTCACACTTCCGCCTGCTCCACATGCCAGCACGTTGGCCGGCTTTTCCTGCAAGCTCCACGGCACCATGGTCAAGAAGCCAAAGGCCAACGTGGTTGGTGCGACGCTGGAGACGTATGCCTCCACGACGCTCTGGATCGCACTGAGGGTTGCCGGCATGTGCGAACAATGCGACTGGCAATCGGGACACTGGATGAAACTACGCCTCTGGCGAAACTGCTTCTTGAGCCAGAATGGCTTCAGTCAAAATGACTGCGGCCCAATTAGCCTTCGAGGCGCCCCAAGAGAGCCACAGAAACCTTCCCCAAAATGCCCGGAGAAACCAAAATCGATGATGTCCCGTGTGTTTCTTCAATCTATAATTGTTGGGTCGTCGACTTTTCGAGCTTCCGAGGCTCCAAGAAAGCCCAAGAGACCCCAAGACCGCCCCAAGCTGACCCGAAAGGCGCCCAAGACCGCCCCAAAGACAGGCCCAAGGACGACCCAAGAGGGGGACCATGAACGGACACTCCGAGTCGTCCGCCCCAGGAGGCCCCCAGGAGGCCCCCAAGAGGCCCCCAAAAGGCCCCTCCTGGGCCCTCCAGACGTCCCAAAAGAGACCCCGACACGGCCCCCAGGAGGCCTCCAAAACGGCCCCCAAGAGGCCCCCCGCGACATCCCAACGAACATCCGAGAGGCCTATGACTCACAACCCAGGCACGGGATGGGCCGAAGAAAGCGAGGAGGAGACGCCAGTCAAGCGGGGGGGGAGGGGGAGGGAGCTGGCGCACCTCTAGCCCAGGATGTCGAAAACCCCCATGGAATGATTTCCCCCGAACCCCTGTCCCCCAACCCTTACTCGAGAACCGCCGCCGCCCCCTTTTGATTTATCAAAGGGGTGCCTGGCGTGCCAGACTATATGGCTTTTTGTTTTGGTTCTTTTTCCACAGAACTCCCCCTGGGGCGTCGGCCCGTCCCGCCTGCCACCCGGAAGGATGCCGAAAATTTGCCCAAATGTGGTTGCAAAGGGCGTTTCCGTTCCAGACGGCTCCAAGATGGCCCAGGATGGCCTCCAAGACGGCCAAGATGGCCTCCAAGACGGCCCCAAGATGGCCCCAAGATGCCTCCAAGATGGCCCAAGATGCACCCAAGACGGCCTAAGATGGCCTCAAGATGGCCCAAAACGGCCCAAGAGGCTCTCAAGAGGCCTCCAAGACGGCCCAAGAGGCCTCCAAGAGGTCCTCCAGGCAGGCCAGAAGAGGCCAAAATCATTGATTGTCCATAGGTGTTTGGAGGATTTTGGCAGTTGCTTCTTCTCGGCATTCCGACGGCTCAAGACGGCCCCAGAGGCCCCCAAGATCGCCCAAGAGGCCCCCAAGAGGACCCCATGACGGCCCAAGTGGCCTCCATGACGGCCCCAAGAGGGCCCCAAGAGGCCTCCAACACACCCAAGATGGCCTCCAAGACGCCCAAGATGGCCTCCAAGACGGCCCCGAAGCGCCCCAAGAGGGCCCCAAGTCGGCCCAGAAAGGCCCCCGAGACGGCTCCCGACGGCGTCAGACGTGCCTGGAACCCACCAAGATGTCCGAAGTTGGCTCGAAGCTGGCCCAAGACGGCCCAAGAGGCCCCCAAGAGGGCCTCCAAGAAGGCCAGAAGAGGCCAAAAACATTGATGTTCCTAAGGTGTTTGATGGATGTTGACATTTGCTTCTTTTCGGCCTTCCGATGGCCCGAGACGGCCTAAGAGCCCCCAAAGATCGCCGAAAGATCGCCCAAGAGGCCCCAGAACGGCCCAAGAGGGCCCCAAGACGGCCCCAAGAGGCCCCCAAGACGGCACAGGAGGCGTTTAAGACGCCCAAGATGCAAGACGGCCCTGGAGCATTCCAAGAGGGCCCCAAGTCGGCCCATGGATGCACCCCAAACGGCTTCCGACGGCGTCAGACGGACCAGGGGCCCACCAAGACGGCCGAACATGGCCCTAAGATGGCCCAAGACGGCCCAAGAAGCCTCCAAGAGGACCTCCAGGAAGGCCCGAAAAGGCAAAATCACGGATTTCCCCAAAAGTGGTGGAAGGATTGTGGCGTTTGCTTTGTTCTGCCTTCCGACGGCCCGAGACGGCCCAAATGCCCCCCAAAGATCGCCCAAGGCGGCCCAAGACACTGCCCCAAGAGGCCCCCAAGACTGCCCAAGAGGTCTCCAAGACGCTCAAGATGGCCTCCAAGACTGCCCAAGAGCCTTCCAAGACGTCCTCCAAGACGGCTAAGATGGCCCCAAGATGCCTCCAAGACGGCCCAAGATGTACCAAAGACGGTCTACGACGGCCCAACAAGCCCGCACGAGGCCTCCAAGACGGCCCAAGAGCCCTCCAAGACGTCCTCCAGGAAGGCCCGAAAGGGCCACAATCATCAATTCTCCTTAGGTTTTTGAAGGAGTTTAGCATTTGCGCCGTTTGGGCTTTCCGACGGCCCAAGACGGCCCCAGAGGCCCCCAAGATCGCCCAAGCGGCCCCCAAGAGGACCCCATGACGGCCCAAGTGGCCTCCCAGACTGCCCCAAGAGGGCCCCAAGACGGCCCAAGAGGCCTCCAACACACCCAAGATGGCCTCCAAAACGCCCAAGATGGCCTCCAAGACGGCCCCGAAGCGCCCCAAGAGGGCCCCAAGTCTGCCCAGAAAGGCCCCCAAGACGGCTCCCGACAGCGTCAGACGTGCCAGGAACCAACCAAGATGGCCGAAGTTGGCTCGAAGCTGGCCCAAGAGGCCCCCAAGAGGGCCTCCAGGAAGGCCAGAAGAGGCCCAAAACATTGATGTCCCGTATGTGTTTGACGGATTTTGACATGTGCTTCGGTTCGGCCCGAAACGGCCCAAGAGCACCCGAAGATCGCCGAAAGATCGCCCAAGAGGCCCCCAAGATGGCTCCAGAACGGGAACGGCCCCAAGACGGCCCGAAGAGGCCCTCAAGACGGCACAGGAGGCCTTGGAGACGCCCAAGGTGGGCCTCCAAGACGGCCCTGGAGCATTCCAAGAAGGCCCCAAGTCGGCCCACAGAGGCCCCCTAAACGGCTTCCGACGGCGTCAGACGGACCAGGGGCCCACCAAGACGGCCGAACATGGCCCTAAGATGGCCCAAGACGGCCCAAGAGGCCTCCAAGAGGGCCTCCAGGAGGGGCCGAAAAGGCAACATCACTGATTTCCCCAAAATTTTGGAAGGATTGTGGCGTTTGCTTTTTGTTCGGCCTTCCGACGGCCCGGGACGGCCCAAGTGCCCCCAAAGATCGCCCAAGGCGGCCCAAGACACGACCCCAAGAGGCCCCCAAGAAGGCCCAAGAGGTCTCCAAGACGCTCAAGATGGCCTCCAAGACGGCCCAAGAGCCATCCAAGACGTCCTCCAAGAAGGCCGAAAGGGTCAAAGGGTCATAATGGCCTCCAGACGGCCAAGATGACCTTTAAGATGCCCACGTGTTCCCCGAAGGCTTTCCAAACCGATTCGGGAAACACATGGTCCGATAGCTTGGCAGGTCTGGCCTCAACGTTCTGCCACATAGGCGCTTCCAAAAAGGCAGGGGGCGGCGGTGATGCGCCGTAGGCGTCTTCGATCGCAGGGGTGCCTGGCGTGCTAGACCTTCTCGGTTTTGGTTTTGTTTTTTTTCCAAAACAACTCCCCCTGGGGCTTCGGCCCGTCCCGCCGGGGTCCCGGGAGATTGTCGAAAACCCGGTTGCAAAGGTTATTCCTGCTCCAGACGGCTCCAAGACGGCCCAAGATGGTCTCCAAGATGCATCATCCAAGACTGCCAAGATGGCCTCCAAGACGGCCCCAAGAGGGCCCCCAAGACTGCTCAAGAGGCCTCCAACACGCTCAAGATGGCCTCCAAGACGCCCAAGATGGCCTCCAAGACGGCCCCGAAGCGCCCCAAGAGGGCCCCAAGTGGGCCCAGAAAGGCACCCAAGACGGCTCCCGACGGCGTCAGACGTGCCAGGAACCCACCAAGATGGCCGAAGTTGGCTCGAAGCTGGCCCAAGACGGCCCAAGAGGCTTCCAAGAGGGCCTCCAGGAAGGCCAGAAGAGGCCAAAAGCAGTTATGTTCCTAAGGTGTTTGATGGATGTTGACATTTGCTTCTTTTCGGCCTTCCGATGGCCCGAGACGGCCCAAGAGCCCCCAAAGATCGCCGACAGATCGCCCAAGAGGCTTCCAAGATGGCCCCAGAACGGCCCAAGAGGGCCCCAAGACGGCCCCAAGAGGCCCCCAAGACGGCACAGGAGGCCTTGGAGACGCCCAAGGTGGGCCTCCAAGACGGCCCTGGAGCATTCCAAGAGGGCCCCAAGTCGGCCCACAGAGGCCCCCCAAACGGCTTCCGACGGCGTCAGACGGACCAGGGGCCCACCAAGACGGCCGAACATGGCCCTAAGATGGCCCAAGACGGCCCAAGAGGCCTCCAAGAGGGCCTCCAGAAGACCCGAAAAGGCGAAAATCATTGATTTCCCCAAAGAGTGTTGAAAGGATTGTGGCGTTTGCTTGTTGTTCGGCCTTCCGACGGCCCGAGACGGCCCAAGTGCCCCCACAGATCGCCCAAGAGGCCCAAGACACGGCCCCAAGAGGCCCCAAGACGGCCCAAGAGGTCTCCAAGACGCTCAAGATGGACTCCAAGACGCCTTGCAGAGGGCCAAGATGGCCTCCAAGACTGCTCAGATGGCCCCAAGATGCCTCCAAGACGGCCCAATAGGATTCAAGACAGTCTACAACGGCCCAACAAGCCCGCAAGAGGCCTCCAAGACGGCCCAAGAGCCCTCCAAGACGTCCTCCAGGAAGGCCAGAAAGGGCCAACATCATTGATTGTCCAGAGGTGTTTGAAGGATTTTGGCCTTTGCGCCTTTTCGGCTTTCCGACAGCTCAAGACGGCCCCAGAGGCCCCCAAGATCGCCCAAGAGGCCCCCAAGAGGACCCCATGACGGCCCAAGTGGCCTCCCAAACGGCCCCAAGAGGGCCCCAAGACGGCCCAAGAGGCCTCCAACACACCCAAGATGGCCTTCAAGACGCCCAAGATTGCCTCCAAGACGGCCCCGAAGCGCCCCAAGAGGGCCCCAAGTCGGCCCAGAAAGGCCCCAAAGACGGCTCCTGACGGCGTCAGACGTGCCAGGAACCCACCAAGATGGCCGAAGTTGGCTCGAAACTTGCCCAAGACGGCCCAAGAGGCCCGTAAGAGGGCCTCCAGGAAAGCCAGAAAAGGCCAAACACATTGATGTTCCGTATGTGTTTAACGGATGTCGGCATTTGCTTCTTTTCGGCCTTCCGACGGCACGAAACGGCACAAGAGCACCCGAAGATCGCCGAAAGATCGCCCAAGAGGCCTCCAAGATGGCTCCAGAACGGCCCCAAGACGGCCCCAAGAGGCCCCCGAGACGGCACATGAGGCCTTTAAGACGCCGAAGGTGGGCCTCAAAGACGGCCCCCGAGCATTCCAAGCGGGCCCCAAGTCGGCCCATAGAGGCCCCCTAAACGGCTTCCGACGGCGTCAGACGGACCAAGAGCCCACCAAGACGGCCGAGCATTGCCCTAAGAGGCCCCCAAGACGGCCCAAGTGCCCCCAAAGACGCCCAAGACGGCCCAAGACACACGGCCCAAGAGGTCTCCAAGACGCTCAAGATGGCCTCCAAGACGGCCGAAGATCCCTCCAAGACGTCCTCCAAGAAGGCCCGAAAGGGTCAAAATGGCCTCCAGACGGCCAAGATGGCCTTCAAGATGCCCACGTGTTCCCCGAAGGCATTCCAAACCGATTCGGGAAACACATGGTCCGATAGCTTGGCAGGTCTGGCCTCAACGTTCGGCCACATAGGCGCTTCCAAAAAGGCAGGGGGCGGCGGTGATGCGCCGTAGGCGTCTTCGATCGCAGGGGTGCCTGGCGTGCTAGACCTTCTCGGTTTTGGTTTTGATTCTTTTTCCAAAATAACTCTCCCTGGGGCTTCGGCCCGTCCCGCCGGGGTCCCGGGAGATTGTCGAAAACCCGGTTGCAAAAGTTATTCCTGCTCCAGACGGCTCCAAGACGGCCCAAGATGGTCTCCAAGATGCACCATCCAAGACGGCCAAGATGCCATCCAAGACGGCTAAGATGGCTCCAAGATGCCTTCAAGACGAGCCAATATTCATTCAAGACGGCCTAAGATAGCCTCAAGACCTTCAGGAACGCCCACGAGGCGTCGAAGAGGTCCTCCAGGAAGGCCCGAAGAGGCCAAAATCAGTGATTTTCCAATGGTTTTGGCATTTGCGCTATTTCGGCTTCCGACGGCCCAAGACGGCCCAAGAGGCCCCCAAGGTCTCCCCAAGATCGCCCAAGAGGCCTCCAAGGTGGCCCCATGACGGCCCATGCGGCAAGTTCTGGATCCAAATTTCGTCTCGCACAGAGGAAAACAAGACATTCGACAGGACTCATCGTTTCTGAACGGACGCGCTTGGATTTCCAATCTGGTGATTGATGGATGTAGTCGGATACCAGGCACGCGCGACGAATGTTAGTAGGCATATTAGCTGGTATACACAGGTCATGCACCATATATTCGGCGAAAGCACTCTTGACGCCTCCGGAAATTCGGAGACCTGCAGAAGGCAGTCCGCAGATCGAGCTAATGTGGATGCTCTCTTGGTGAATATCAGTACCGTACTTTCCCGTACAAAGATGGGTTGCCGCATAAACATCGGAGGAGCTTGCTTGCCGCATATACGACTGTATGCCGGGGTCACGACGACCAGGGCTCTGGGACAGGGACCTCGAACCCCCATGGTAGTGCCAAGGCCTTTTGGGAGGGTTCCCCGGCACGCTTCGAGCCTTCCGTTGATTCGAGGGGCGCGCCCAGGACTGTTTTGAGGTGATTATGTGATCCCGGAGATGTTTCCAAGAGGGCCAGGATCGGACCACGATGGTCCAGCATATGCACATTAGCATCGAAGCCCCGAGAGGTCCCCAAGAGGACGCCCCAGAGGCTCCCGACAAGCAGAGTGTGCGATGCGATCGTGACGTTGAAAAATAGTAGATGCATTAGCTTTACCGCCGACTCCGTCTTGAGAGCGCCCACGACGGTCCATGACGCCTCCAAGGGCTCCCCAAGACAGCCTACAAGGGCCCTGCGAGGCTTTTCAGCGAGCCCAAACGAGCCCCGAGAGCGCCCAAGTGGGCCCCAAGAAAGTTTTATCCAGCTGCCTTCAGCAAGCCCCACCACCCTGCCAGCAGCATTATGTGTGGCGACTACTGGAAGGGGTACGGGAAGTCGTCACGTGTAACACCTCGTGCTTGATGATCATCTTGATTGACTGGTGATGATGATGGTGATGGTGATAGTGTTAGTGATGGTGATGAGGTGATGATGATGATGATGATGATGATGATGATGACGACGCTGGTGATGGTGATGGTGATGGTGACGGTGATGATGATGGTGATAACGATGGTGATACTGATGGTGATAATGATGGTGATGGTGATGGTGATTGTCATGATGGTGGTGATGATGATGATGATGATGATGAGGAGGAGGAGGAGGAGGAAGACGAGGATGATTACGCAATCCGTTTGGGCCGTCAGGGGGCTGTCTTAGCCTCAGGTGAGGCAATATTCAGGGTCTCTTGGGGCCGTCTTCGGGCCACCTTACGCCGACGCGGGGCCCTCTCGGGCCGTCTTGGGGCCTTCTTGGCTGTATTGTAGGAGTCGTGAGGCCGTCTTGGCGCCGTCGAGGGGCCGTCTTGGGGCGATCTTGGATGCCTCTTGAGCCATCGTGGAGTCCTCTTGGACCGTCTTGAGCTAACGGCAGCCCGAAAAGGCGAGAATGCGAAAATCATTGAAAAATCCAAGGCGAATCAACAATGTTGGCGTCTTCGGACCTTGTTGGAGGTCCTCTTGTGGCCCTTTTGGGCCCTCTTGGAGGCATCTTGGGCCGTCTTGGAGCCAAATTCGACAGCCTTGTGTCTATTTTGGGCCATCTTCGGGGCATCTTGGGCCATCTTGGTGTCCTTGGTTGCTGGCACGGGCCGTCTTGGAAGCGCGGGACGCATATTCTTTGTCTAAAACAAAAGAGTGATTTGGAGGCCCTGGAGCGCCTGGGAGCAGCGCCTGGAAATGCGGGAGGTGCACGATCCTCGAGCGGGTGCGCGCGGGATGTGGGGTTTTGACGGTAGCAGCCATTTGGGAAGTAATTACGCAATCTTTGAGCGGGCGCGCATGGAATAAGGGTTCAGGTATTAGTTGCCGCGCGGGACGTGCATCTCCTCGAGCGGGCACGCGTAAAAGGGGTTTCAGGCATCAGCTGCCACGCAGGAAGTGCACCATCCTCGAGCCAGCACGCGTGGAAGGGGGGTTCAGGCATTAGCTGACATGCGGGAAGTGCACCATCCTCGGGCGGGCACCTGTGGAAGGGGGCTGTGGGCATTAGCTGCCGTGCGGGAAGTGCACCATCCTCGAGCCGGCACGCGTTGAAGGGGGGTTCAGGCATTAGCTCTCATGTGGGAAGTGCACCATCCTCGAGCAGGCACGCGTGAAAGGGGGGGTTAGGCTTTAGTTGCCATGCTGGAAGTGCACCATCCTCGAGTGGTCACGCGTGAAAGGGGGTTTTAGGCTTTAGTTGCCATGCTGGAAATGCGCCATCCTCCAGCGAGCACGAGGAAAAAGGCCTCGGTGAGTAGGGGGGGTGCATGCAACAGTCTGCGAGCAGAGCAGACGGGGGGGGGGGGCGATCCCTTATTAGATTACAAAAACCGTACCAGGCAGCCCGAGGCATTCTTCCACGCCTCAGCGTGCCAGGGGGCACGGTGGCGGAAAACTATTCTAAGAGACCCAGAGCTTCCAGGAGGGCCACGAAAGCAAGATGATTCCAAGAGGGTCGAATGGGGGTTCCCGAAGTTTCGCGAAGGCCCCATAAGGACATTCCAGAGCCCCCCGACAGGCAAAATCCGCTCAATGGCTTTCAATGTTTAGATGACTTCAGCTTCCTCGCCGTTTCGGTCTTAAGAGTGTCCACAACGGCCCACGAGACCCTCCACAGGCGGCCCAATACAGCCCGAAAAGCACCCAGGTTTCAGAAACGGTCCCTTCAGACCCGAGACGCCTCCGAGACGGCCAAGATGGCCCCCAGATGGACCAAGATTGGCTGAAGAGAGTCGACCAAGCTTTAAAGAAACCGCGAGAGTGCCCAGGAGAACGCCCAACAGGCTCCCAACAAGCGGGATCGCAAACGTGCGCACGTTTTGAAAGAATCTCACTTCCGCACGTTCGGTCTTCAGGGCATCCTCGATGGCCTTACACGCTTCCGAAATCGCCCCAAGGCGGCCCACGAAGGCCCAGGAGAAGGAGAGGCCAGGTGCAGAGGAAGGAGGCGGAGACGGAGGGGCCCAGAGCCCGGGGCCCAGAAATCCTGGCCGAGGCCAAACATGGCGGTGTCGAGGCTCTCTGCGGGGAGACCTGCCGTTTGGGGGCGAGTCCAGGGCCGCCTGGGCGGAGCCCCAAGTGCTTGCCAGTAAGTCTCAGGGGGGCCCAAAGAGGTCCCAAAGTGACCTCAAGATACCCCCAGCAGGGCACAACGGAGCTCCAAGAGGACCCCCCGATTGCCCGAACCAACCAAAGACCGTATGAGTTATCTGGTGCTTGCCCTTCGTGGGGTTGCCAAGTGGCTGGCTCGAGCTATTTCCGAACGGGTCTCCGCGAAACCACACAGCTTGGAAAAATGCCCAGTGAAGGCCTCTGGAGGGTCCCGGACTGGTTCCAGGGAGTCAACCAGCGTCGAGACGAGCCCGAGACGGCCTAAGAGAGCCCCAAAACCGCTCCAAGAGGCAGCCATGGGACCGGAGGCATGCCCAGAGCATTACAGAGGCAGAGGCAGACCCGCCTCGCGACGAGGAAGTGCAACAAACACACGGCGCATGGATTTTGGTAATGTTCGGCCTCTGGGCCCCGAGGCCCTACGACGTCAGGACGAAAAAGGCCGATCTTGGGGAAGGGCTCGAGACCTCTGGGGGCCAGCGCTGCGGACACAAGGCGCGACGTCTGGGAGCCCCGGGCGGGAGCGAGGCTGCGGGGCGCACGGCCGGCGCGAGGAGCCCGGCAGCCGCCTCTTGTCCAGATCGACGGGGGAGGGGAGGAGGAGAGAGGAGGAGGAGGAGGAGGAGGAGGAGGAGGAGGAGGAGGGAGGAGGAGGAGAGGAGGAGGAGGGAGGGAGAGAGGAGGGAGGGAGGAGGGAGGAAGGGAGGAGGGAGGAGGGAGGAGGGAGGGGAGGAGGAGGAGGAGGAGGAGGAGGAGGAGGAGGAGGAGGAGGGAGGAGGAGGAGGAGGAGGAGAGGAGGAGGAGGGAGGAGGAGGCTGGCGCCAGGCGAGCGGATTCGTGTCCATCGCCCGGGGGGACCGATGTCAGGGGCCCCAGGAGGCAGCGGATACGGATCTGGCTTGGGGTCCCTCCAGGGCCTGAGACTGCCCACCTCTTGCATGGGCCCTGCGAGATCGCGGCCCGACAAAAATTATCCCGGCAAAGCAACATAACAGCGATGTGTATAAACATATCTGGAAGCATTCCCCTTAAGATTCAGATGAGAATGCATTTGTAAAATTTTGCTGTCCTCGCGGTCGCAGTCGCATTCGCAATGACAGTCGCAATGGCAACGGCCTTAGGACCCAATGGAATCCTAAGGATTCCCAGGGATTCCTAAGGCATCCTTAGGCATCCTTAGGAATCCATAGGAATCCATAGGAATCCTTTGGAAACCTTCGGAATCCTGATTCCTATGGATTCCTGGGGATTCCTGAGGATTCCTGAGGATGCTGAACTATGCCTACGGATTCCTAAGAGAGAGCGCGCCCGCAGGGCCCGAGCAAAGGGGAGGGGGGGCTAGGCTTAAGCTACCCCCCCCTCCCTTGAGCCGCCCTTGTTGGAAGCACCCCAACCTTACCCGTGGAGTTGACAAAACCGTGTGTGCGTACCACCTCGTTTTGCTGCGTTGCATCGCCATCACCAGCATCATCAACCTTGTAATCAATTTGTAATCCGCCACAAAGGGAATCCATTTCAAATCCGCCACAAAAGGAATCAATTTGAAACCCGCCACAAACACAATGGATTTGTAATTCGCCACAAAAGGGATCTATGTGTAATCCGGCACAAAAGGAATCACTGTATACTTTGCCACAGAAGGAATCAATTCGTAATCCGCCACAAAAGAAAACCTTCTGTAGGGAGGGGGTGTAAATGGTGGGTCAATCGCTACTAGGATTCTATGAGAGGTGGATCCATCTCTCATCGGATGGTGGTAGAGGTGGAAATACATGGAATAGGATGATCTTAGAGGTGGACCCATCGCTAATAGGACCCCACTAGAGGTGGTCCATCTCATATAGGATTCCATTACAGGTAAATCCATGTCTAATCGGATCCCATTATAGGTGGACCCATCTTTCATAATATTCAATTAGAGGTGGATCCATCTGTAAGAGGATTTTGTTAGAGGTGAATCCATGTGTAGCAGGATTATATTAAAAGGTGGGCCCATCTCTGTTAGGATTCCATTTGGAGCGGATCGATCTGTAATAGACTTTCAGTTGGGATGGGCCCATCTCTCATAGGATTCCATCAATTGTGGATCCAGCTGTAGTCGGATTCCATTAGAGATGGATCCATCTGTACCAGGATTCTAGCAGATGTGGATCCATCTGTAATAGGATTCCATCAGAGGTGGACCCATCTGTATCAGGATTCTGGTAGGATTGGATTGGGGGTGGAACCGTTTGTATTACGATCCTATTAGAGGTAGATCCAAATGTAATAATATTCTAGTAGTGGTGGATTCATGTCATGTAGGACCCCATCAGAGGTAGGTCGACCCATCCCAAGTAGGATTCTCTCAGAGGTGGACCCATATGTAATAGGATTATATTAGAAGTGGGTCCATCTGTCACAGGGTTCTGTTAGAGATGGATCCATCCGCACTAGGGTTCCATTCGATCCATCCCTAATCAGATACTACTAGAGGTGGGTCCATCCTTACTAGGATCCCATTCGAAGTGGACCCATTTGCCACAGGATTCTGTTAGAGGTGGACCAATCTCTAATAGCATGCCATTGGGGATGGAACCATCTGATTCGGATTCTATTAGAGGTGGATCCATATCTAATTGGAGTCCATTAGAGGTGTATCCATGTCTAATTTGATTTTATCAGAGGCGGATCCATCGCTAATGAAATTATGATCGAGGTGGACGCGTATGTAATGGGGTTCAATCGGACGTGGGTTCATTTGTAAAAGGATTATATTAGAGGTGGGTCCACCCGTACCAGGATTCCATTCGAGGTGGATCCATCTCTGATGTGATGCCATTAGTTGTGGACCCATCTCTAATGGGACTCTATTACAGGCGGATCCATATGTCATACGATTGTATTTAAGGTGGCTCCACCTGTAGTGGGATCTTATCAGGGGTGGATCCATTCCTGATCGGATTCTATGGAAGGTGGACCCATATGTAATAGGATTCTCTCGGAAGTGGATCCATCTGTAGTACGATTTTATGAGAGGTGGGTGTCTTTTGTGATGGCGATGATGATGATGACGAGCATGTGTTTCAAGATGCTGCTGACGATGATGATGATGACGAGTATGTGTTTCAAAATGTTGCTGATGATGATGGTGATGACGAGCATGTGTTTCAATGCGCTGCTGATGACGATGGTGATGACGAGCATGTGTTTCAATATGATGCTGATGACGATGGTGTTGACGAGCATGTGTTTCAAGATGCTGCTGATGACGATGGTGATGACCAGCATGTGTTTCAAGATGCTGCTGATGACGATGATGATGATGATGAGTATGTGTCTCAAGATGTTGCCCATGACGATGGTAACGACGAGCATGTGTTACAAGATGCGGCTGATGACGATCATGATGATGAGTATGTGTTTCAAGATTCTGCTGATGACGATGGTGAGGACGAGCATGCGTTTCAAGATGTTGCTGATGATGATGGTGAAACGAGATGCATTGGGAACAATGCGTTGTCATAATGAGTTCCACAGAGCATAATCGAGCTGGAAGCACAGCCCACCAGATTAAAGTTATCCTCTCTTTACCCTTCTTCCTCCTCCTCCTCCTCCGCCTCCACCGCCGTCTCTTCCTCCTCACCCCTCTTATTTCCAGTGGGTGAGCGCCGAAGCGCGTTCCAGAGAGACTAATAAGCCTTAATATCTCGATTGTCCGGTCTCCGGAGGCCCGAAACAATTATCCTGGCGAAGGACCCAACCATATGCAGTTGTGAGTATCGCAATTGTGAGTATCTTCTTCGGTGGCGCTCCCTATGGGGCCACGAACCGCATGAGGGGTGTGCCGAAATGTGGCGGGGTACACAACGCAAAAGAATACGATAGATCTGATTACGAGAGAAAGAACTCGGGTGAGTCAGAGCGCGAGGGAATCTGAGTATGAATGGGTCTGCGCGCGAGTGAATATATTTGCATGAATGCGATCATGGAAACGCCTAGTGTAAGTGTCGAGCATGCCTGTCCGAACACACGTGACACTGGGCGTGGCCGCCGCAGGCAGCTTCCGCGGGAACCCCGACGGCAGCGTCCGCACGTCGCGACGCCCATGTCGGCACGCCTCTTGCGAGGATCGCGCCCGCTTTCGGCTCTTCTTTTCCTTCCTCTTTGCCCGCGCACTCCAAAATCCAAGGCTGCGGGCGCAGCGCAGCGCGGAGTCCCCGCGACGCGCGCTGGTCGCCCCGGGCGGGGTCCCAGCGACGCGCGCGGGTCGTCCGCTGCGCGAAGCAGAGAGAGCTGACTAGCTAACTGGCTGGCTGATAGCGGGCAAGTCTCTGACCGCTGGGCAGAGCGACGACGGGCGAACGAGGCGCCGGGCCCCCCGCAGCACGGAGTTCCCGCGACGCGCGCTGGTCGCCCCGAGAGGGTCCCAGCGACGCGCGCGGGTCGTCCGCGGCGCGAGGCCAAACAATTAGTCGGGCAGTCGAGAGAAGGCGCGGCTCGGGGGAGACGCTCCTCAGGTCAGGCCTCGCGGATGAACTCGGTGAAGCCGAGCTCCCTGGCGAGGGCCGTCGCTTCCCTCCTGCACCGCTTCGTGCGCGCCGCAAACTGCTCCAGCTGCTTCCGCAAGCCCTGCGGCGGCCCTGCCAGGAAGAACTCGATGCGCGGCGCCCGCATGAGCAGGAGGTCCTCGTGGCGCGTGGCGCGCGAGAGCAGCACGTAGAGCTCCAGCCACCAGTCGTCGTCCTCCTTCTTGCCGTTCCCTACCTCGTGGCGGCCGCAATCCAGGATCACGCCTGGGCGACGTCGACCGAGGGAGCAGCGCGCCGGGCAGCCGACGGCCCAGGGCGAGAGTCCACAGGACCGAGAGATGGTCTGGCCGCGGACTGCTCGCGCCCCGGAGGTCTGGCCGCCCCCGGAGCGCCGTTCCCCCGCCCCGTCGCCTTCGCGCATGGTGCGCCCCTGGCACGCCACCGTGGTGATGACCCTGCCGTGCGAGAAATGCGGGGGGTGTGCCGAAATGGGTGGGGGTGACGCATGCGGGCGGCGGCACTGAGGCCTTCGGTGGAGCTCCCTATGGAGCCACGAAACGTGTGAGGGGTGTGCCGAAATGGGTGTGGGTGGCGCATGCGGCCGCGGGCACTGGGGCCTTCGGTGGAGCTCCCTATGGAGCCACGAAACGTGTGAGGGGTGTGCCGAAATGGGTGTGGGTGACGCATGCGGCCGCGGCCACTGGGGCCTTCGGTGGAGCTCCCTATGGAGCCACGAAACGTGTGAGGGGTGTGCCGAAATGGGTGTGGGGGACGCATGCGGCCGCGGGCACTGGGGTCTTCGGTGGAGCTCCCTATGGAGCCACGAAACGTGTGAGGGGTGTGCCGAAATGGGTGTGGGTGACGCATGCGGCCGCGGGCACTGGGGCCTTCGGTGGAGCTCCCTATGGAGCCACGAAACGTGTGAGGGGTGTGCCGAAATGGGTGTGGGTGACGCATGCGGCCGCGGGCACTGGGGCCTTCGGTGGAGCTCCCTATGGAGCCACGAAACGTGTGAGGGGTGTGCCGAAATGGGTGTGGGTGACGCATGCGGCCGCGGGCACTGGGGCCTTCGGTGGAGCTCCCTATGGAGCCACGAAACGTGTGAGGGGTGTGCCGAAATGGGTGTGGGTGACGCATGCGGCCGCGGGCACTGGGGCCTTCGGTGGAGCTCCCTATGGAGCCACGAAACGTGTGAGGGGTGTGCCGAAATGGGTGTGGGTGACGCATGCGGGCCGCGGGCACTGGGGCCTTCGGTGGAGCTCCCTATGGAGCCACGAAACGTGTGAGGGGTGTGCCGAAATGGGTGTGGGTGACGCATGCGGCCGCGGCCACTGGGGCCTTCGGTGGAGCTCCCTATGGAGCCACGAAACGTGTGAGGGGTGTGCCGAATTGGGTGTTGATGATGATGATGATGATGGATGAGGGGGGAGGAGGCAGCGGGAGGAAGGAAGGAAGGAAGGAAGGAGAACGCGGGGCACCGTCTCTTCAAAACGAGGACCCAACACCACAGGATGGTTGGGAAAAAATATCGGCGGATTGCAAATCGATTTCTTTTGTTGTTGAATTACAATAGGGAATCCGTTGGTGGTAAACTACACATTGTTTTTTTTTATTTTGTGGCAGATTACAAAAGGATTCCTTTTGTGGAGAATTACAAGAGGATTTCTTTTGTGCAGGATCACATGATGATTCCTTTTTGTGGCGGATTACAAAAGGATTCCTTTTGTGGAGGATTGCAAAAGGATTCCTTTTGTGGAGGATTACAAAGGGATTCCCCTTGATGGAGGAATACAATGGGATTCCTTTTGTGGAGGATTACAAATTGATTTCCTTTGAGGGCGCTCCTGGAAGTGAGCCAGGGGACAAAATAATAATAATAATAATGATAAAATCAGAAAATCATTGAAAATTATGAAAATTGCATGGTTTTCAATGAATTTCATATGTTTTCAAGCACAAACATATAAAAAACACAGCATTTCCAACGTTTTGAGGCCCAAACCATATGAAAACACAGCATTTTCGGATTGTGAAAATGCGATGTTTTTATATGTTTTTGCTTCAAAACATTGGAAAATCATTGAAAACCTGCAATTTTCACAATTCTCAATGATTTTCTGATTTTTTTTGTTTCCTTTGTCCCCTGGTTCACTTCCAGGAGAGCCCTCAAAGGAAATCAATTTGTAATCCTCCACAAAAGGAATCCCATTGCATTCCTCCACCAAGGGGAATCCCTTTGTAATCCTCCACAAAAGGAATCCTTTTGTAATCCTCCACAAAAGGAATCCTTTTGTAATCCGCCACACAAAAAAGAATCATCATGTGATCCTCCACGAAAGAAATCCTTTTGTATTTCTCCACAAAAGGAATCCTTTTGTATTCCTCCACCAAAGGGAATTTCTTTGTAATCCTCAACAAAAGGGATCCTTTTGTAATCCTCCACAAAAGGAATCCTTTTGTAATCCGCCACAAAAGGAAACACATTGCAATACATCATGAACAGAATTCCCTTGTAATCCCTTACAAAAGAACTCAATTTAAAATCTGCTACAACAGGAATCGTTCTGCATTCCACTACTTTGAGCAATCCCTTTAAAGATGACGAAAAGCATAATCAACAGGAAAGCAAGCAAATGAGAAGTAACAAACCAAAAACCGAGGTGGTACACACACACACGGTTTGGTCAACCTTACCCCCCCGGGGGGGCTTACAGCTACCCCGCCCCCTCCCCCCTTGGGCCCTCCCCGGAAGCTACCCCCCCCCTCCCCCCCTTTCCAAAGGGGGGGGGTGCTTAAGCTACCCCCCCCTCCCTTGGCGCTGCCCTGCTGGAAGCTACCCCCCCCTCCCCCCCTTTCGTGCACAGGGGGGGGGGGGTGCTTGGAAGCTGCCCACCTCCCCCCTCCTTTGGCCGCCCCGGAAGCTACCCCCCCCCTACCACCCTTTCCAAAGGGAGGGGGGTGCTTAAGCTATCCCCCCCCCCTCCCTTGGCGCTGCCCGCTGGGGAAGCCCCCCCCCCCCCCCCTCCCTCTTCTTTGTGCCAAAGGGGGGGGGGGCTTGGAAGCCCCCCCCTTCCCACCCTTTGGCCGCCCAGCCCCCGGAGCCTCCGGAGCTCCGGCCCCCCTCCGGAGCCCTCGGTATTTTTATTGGCCGAGGATTATAGCCGCAAGTTATGCCAGTTACACCAGTATGCTTTAAACAGGTTTTAAAGCGACGCCATACCCACCACCTCCCCATTGGCCTTCCTGGCGGCGCCTCGGGCAAGGTGGTGGGACCGTCCTGCACGTTGGGCCTCGCGGCGCAGTCGCTGATCTTCAGCGTCTAGCCTGGAGACTTCCCTGGCAGGGAGAGGAGGGCAGTTGGCCACGACCCAGTCACGACACCTTGGGCGGCGTGAGTCAGAGAGGTGGGACAGCAGTCGGAGGCGCTGCTGGAAGTCAGTCCTGCAGCACGGGCACACCGACGAGCCGACAAGGGCTCTGAGGACAGAACGCTCTCCGTGCTTGGCACGGCGGTGGCTCCTCAAAGCACGCTCAGACGCAAAAGAGGTCTGGCACTGTTCACATATCCACGCCTGGGGATGGACAGGGGACGAGGTCGGAGGGGGGGCTGGGTCACACGCCGATTCAACAAAGTGAAGGCGACTGACAAGCTCACTCCACGACTTCTCATCCTGTAGAAGTCTTTCCCACTTTCTCGGGTCCTCGAGTGGGGACGGAAACTCTGGGGGCATCACGGCGCGCTTCAGCAGCGCGGCGTCTTCGAGCAAACGCTGCATCCATGGGAGAGGCTTGTGCTTCACTCGGACATGGAGGAGGGCGAGGAGGGTACGAGGACGATTTCGCACAAGCCTCCCCCAAAGCAGCAAACGACCGCGACAGATCAGGCAATCAATGGCTGGCTGCTGCAACTGCTCGCGCACTTCACGGTCAGAGAACTGAACATCCGCAGAGAATCTGGAGTCGCCTAGGATACGGCGCAGAACTCTCATGTAAACTCCGTTCAGCTTTTTCAGGGCATTCGGAGCAGGGACTGTGACAAAGACAGAGAACAGCAGTCTTGACATGACTAGCGTGTTCATGAAGCAAAGCTTGTGCGCTCTCGTCACACTCGGAGCTCCAAAGATCTTAGAGGACCTGAGAGCGTGGACTTGAGCACGCTCAAGCTTCGCTCTGCAAGGGGGGGGGGACGCCATTCCCGACGCATTTGGTGCTCGTGGACGAGGGTCGTGACGAGGGGTCCACAGGCCCCCAACAAGCCCCCAGGAGGCTCTGGAAGAGGGGGGGGGGCGCCATTCCCGACGCATGCACTGCTCGGGAGCGGGAGGGGCCACAGGCCCCCAAGAAGGCCGCAGGAGGCCCGAGAAGGCCCCCAAGAGGCCCGAAAGACGCCCCAAGAGGCCCCAAAACGACACCCAAGCGGCTTCCCCAGGTCCCTTGCTCAATCCCCTGAGCCTCAGTCCGCAAGCCTGAGGATTCTTAATGGGCCCGGACCCCAAGCTCTCAAATCTCTTGAGGCTCCCCACGCGCCCTCTGGGGCCCGCAGAATGTTCCCGCATCATTTTTTCGAGCCCAGGAGAGGCCCAAGACGGGCCAACAGAGCCACGGGAGACCCTCAAGGCGGCCCAAGAAAGCCCCAAATCACAAAACGATCGGTCCAAGACGTTTAAGATGGTTTTATGGACATTAACATGATAAACATCATCATCATCCTCCTCCTCCTCATCATCATCATCATCATCATCATCATCATCATCATCCTACTCATCCTCCTCATCCTCTTCCTCCTCCTCCTCAGGAGGAGGTCCCCTAAGGAGGTCCCCTACAAACCCCTAGGAGGCCTCCTCCTCCTGAGGGGAAGCCTCCGGGAGACCCGTCCCCCTCCCGGAGGTTGGCCGGGGCGGGCCCCGGGACCCAGACCTCCAACGTCTTGAAAAAATCAAGGCGGAAGGGTTTGGAGATTTTCTGCCTCTGGCCCCAGGAGAGGAGAGATCGGCCGGGACGGGCCCCGGGACCCAGACCTCCGACGTCTTGCAAACAAAAATCAAGGCGGAAGCTTTTGGATATGCTTTTGGATATGTTCGGCCTCCAGAGGCCCTCAGCGGGCCCCGGGACCGCCAAGAAACGACTCGAATGAACCCCCCCCCACACGAGCCAAAGAGGAGAGGGGGGGGAGCTTCAAGCCCCCGCCCACCTTTTGCACCAAGGGAGGGAGGGGGAGTGGGAACTTCCAAAGCCCCCCCCCCTCTTTCAAAGGGGGGGGGGTGGCTCACATCAGCTCCATTAAAAGGAGGGAGGGGGGGGGGGGTAGCTTGGAAGCCCCCCCCCCCTTTTCCCGGCCACGAAAAAGAGGGGGAGGGGGGGGGGGTAGCTTACGAACCCCCCCCCCCACCTTTCAAGGGAGGGGTGTGCTCACCCCGGCTCAATTAAAGTGAGGGAGGCGGGGGGGGGAGCTTGGAAGCCCTCCCCCCCCCCTTTCTGGACCACGAAAGCGGGGGAGGGGGGGGGGGCTTCCGAAGCCCCCCCCCCTTTAGCAAGGAAGGGGGGAGGGGGGGGTAGCTTCAAGCTGGGGCCCCCCTTCTAGTCTGTCGGGCCCCACGATCGCGGTCTATCGGATATTTACTCCGACATGCGACGTCCTGATTTTGTCAGCACGGCGCCCCTGGAACTCCAGACCCTCTCCCCGGGGCCGGTCTTTCATCCTGATCGTCGTTTTTTGACGGTCCCTTGGCCCGGCGAGGGCCTCCAAGGGCCGAGCATGGGAAAACAACACCCGTTGTTTTCTATGCTTTATAAAGAAACGCGATCATGTCTGGGTAGTTATATATATATATATATATATATACATATATATATATATATGTATATGCATGTATATACCCTGACATTCCTTGGTTTTGTTTTTTACAAAACGGCGGTTCTTGCATTGTTTTTTTCGCTGACATTGTTTTTTGGGTTATGTATTGTTTTTCTGGTGCATGCATTGTTTTTCTGTGAGATGTTTTGTTTGTTTGTGAGATGTTTTGTTTTTTTGTGAGATGTTTTGTTTTTTTGTGAGATGTTTTTTTTTTTTTGTTTGTGAGATGTGTTGTTTTTTGTGAGATGTGTTGTTTTTCTGTAAGATGTCTTGTTTTTGTGTGAGATGTCGTGTTTTTCTGTAATATGTGTTTCTTGTGCGCCGCCTTGTCTTTTCTTCGTGCGGCGTCATGGAGATTGACCGCGACCGCTTTCGCTCAGCTAAAAATATCCTCACTCTTTCTAACTTCCGCCCTCCAGCTCCATACCCCCTTCTCCCCCTCCCTCTCTTCCTTCTCGAGCCTCCTAGCCCCCTCTCCCTCCTCCCTTCCTCCTCCTCCGCCGATCCTTCGAACACTCGGGGCTCCGCCTCCTCCAACTCCCTCCACATCCTCCTTCCTCCCCCTCCCGCCCGCCCTCGCCTCTCCCCTCTCCTTCTCCCCCTCCCCCCCCTTGCAAGCCCAGGCATCCGACGTCTCGAGTTTTTTTCCAGAGTTAACGGGATCCCGACGTGTTTCGCCCCGAGTTGTTTTTTGACGGTCCCGAGGCCCAGCGAGGCCCCCGAGCCGAAAACGACGAAAAACCTCCATCTCGATTTTTTCGAGCTGGCCGATGTCGAAGGCGCGAAGATAATAGTGATCAAGCGCGCCGTTCCCCTTCGCGCTTACGCGCGAAGGGGAACGGCGCGCGCGACTTCGCCGCGCGCCTGCCGCGGGGCTCGAAGCCGCGGGGCCGCGCGGCCCCGCGGCAGCGCGCCTGCCGCGCGCGGCGCCGCACGCGGGCCTGCAGGCCCAGGGGAGATCGAATGGAGGAGGAGGAGGAGGAGGAGGAGGAGGAGGAGGAGGAGGAGATGGAGAAGGAGGAGGAGAAGGATGAGGAGGAAAAGGATGAAGGAGGAGCCCTCAGGAGGAGGAGGGAAGAATCGAACATATGGTTGAGGATCGGGCTCAGGGATCCCTGAGCCCGATCCTCAACTCAGGGATCCCTCAGCCCCATCCTCAACCATGCGATACCCTCGAGGGCATCGGCCCAGACCCGTTCGAGGCCGGATGAGGCGGAGGATGGGGAGGAGGGGAAGGAGAAGGAGGAGGAGGAGGATGAGGAGGAGGAGGAGAAGGAGGAGGAGGAGGAGGAGGGGGAGAAGGAGAAGATCACTCGAGTTTACATATAGGAGGATCGGAGGAGGAGCGAGGAGGAGGAGGGAGGAGGGAGGAGGGGAGGAGTAAGGAGTGAGGAGGTAGGAGGAGGAGAGGATGATGATGATGATTGATGATGTGATGATTTGATGATTGAGGAGGATGAGGAGGAGAATGGAAGGAGGAGGAGGAGGAGGATAGGAGGATCGAGGAGGATGAGGGGAGGGAGGTTAGGAGGGGGAGGAGGATGAGGATGAGGATGAGGAGGAGGAGGAGGGGAGGAGGAGGAGGAGGAGGGAAAGGGCCTTTCTCTTCCCTCCTCCTCCTCTCCTCTCCTCCTCCCTCCT
Organism: Prorocentrum cordatum; assembly: GCA_963575745.1. Taxonomy (NCBI): domain Eukaryota; class Dinophyceae; order Prorocentrales; family Prorocentraceae; genus Prorocentrum; species Prorocentrum cordatum. The sequence goes on along the minus strand of CAUYUJ010017194.1, from coordinate 253,482 downwards.
CTTCCTTCTCCTCTTCCTCGGCTCGATCGATCGATCGATCCTCCTTCAGGGGCCTTCTTCAGGGGCCCCACTCCTTATTTTTCTTATCCTCCTCCTTCACCTCCTTCCTTCTCCTCCTGCTCTCCTCTTGCTCTCCTCCTCCTCAGCCTCATCGATCCTCCTCGTCATCGATCCGCCTTCTCCTCGATCCTCCTCCTCCTCCTCTTCCTCCTCCTGCTCCTCTTCCTCCCCCTCCTCCTCCTGCGCCCGATGCGCCTTGCCAGGCGATGGGCGCCAAGAGGATGCCGACGCGGGTCCCGACTGTGAAGCTCACGCCGCAGATCGAGAGCGCGGCTGCGGAGGCGAGCGGACCCTCGAATAATCTTTCAGAGTATACTCTGAAATATTCGAGCCTGCCCAACTCCTCCTCCTGAGGCCTCCTCCTCCTCCTCCACTTCCTTGATCCTCCTCCTCCTCCTCCTTGATCCTCCTCCTCCTCCTCCTCGTCCTCCTCCTCCTCCTCCTTCTCCTCCTCCTCCTCCTCCTCCTTCCTCCCCCTCGAGGAAGGAGGAATGAGGATCCCCAAAGCCCGATCCCCAACCAGTTTCGATCCCCCCTCCCCCCTCGAGGGGGGATCGAAACTGGTTGGGGATTCCCGCAGGCGCTGAAGACGGCCGTGGAGATCCACGACGTGGTGAGCATCGACGGCGCGGGGATGACGACGATCAGGGAGTGAGGGATCCAGGGGGGGAGGGATCAGGAAGGGAGGGGGGGGATCCAGGGATCGATGGAGAGATCAGGGAAGTGGCGAGAGTGAGGGATCCAGGGAGGGAGGGATGAGGGAGGGAGGGAGGGAAGGAGGGATGGATATAATTGCACCGTTCTGCCTCGGGGTGGCCGCTGTCCTCCTCCATATCCTTCTCCTCCTCCTCCTCCCCCTCCTCATTATCCTCCTCGTGATCCTCCTCCTCCTCCAGCTCCCCCTGATGCCCCTCCCCCCCTCCCACTTGCTAAGTGGTAGGACGATGCAACTGTCGACGGCGGCCGAAGCGTAGGATGAACGCGAGGATAACGAATGAGGACGATGAGGGCGATGAGGACGATTGCCATCGTCCTCATCGCCCTCGCCGTCCTCGAGAGAGCTGCTCACGCCTGCATCGCTATCATCGGCCTCATCGTCAGCATCGCCCTCGAGAGCGATGATAACGATTGAGAACGATTGAGGACGATTGATTGATCGTTCTCGTTGCCCTCATCCATGAGGGCGATGGGGACGATCAAGGACGCTGGTGACGATGCGGACGATGATAACGAACACCAGAACGATGGTGACGAGGAAGACGATGGTGAAGGAAGATGCGTTAACGACCTCCCACTCTCCCTCACCCTCAGTTCTCCTCTTCCTCCTCCGCATCCTTCTCATCCTCATCCTCTATCCTCCTCCTCCTCCTCGTCCTCCTCCTCCCCCTCCTCCTCCTCTTCCTCCTCCCCCTCCCCCTCCTCCTCCTCATGTTCCATCCCCCCCGATGAGGGTCAGGACGCGTCGGGGCTGGACGCGGGGAGGCCGATGATCGATGCGACCCCCCCCCCCCCCGAGGCTATTCCATCCCCGACTTCTCCACGTACCCAGCGGCCAGCTCGGCCGACCGCATCTCGAGCGACGCGCTGCTGGTCAGCGGGCTGGATGGTCTAATACCCTCCACCCCCCTTGAAGGCACCAGGGGGTGGGGTCGGGCGGTCGAGGAGGATCGAGGAGGAGGAGGAGGGTGGTAGGAGAAAGGGGATCGATGAGAGGGATCGAGGAAGGGTTGGGAGGGTGATCGAGGAGGATGAGGGGGCGGATCGAGGAGGGAGGAAGAGAAGGAGGGGGAGGAGGAGGAGGAGGAGGAGGAGGAGGAGGAGGAGGAGGAGGAGGAGGTAGATGAGGAGGAGGAGGTAGATGAGGAGGAGGAGGAGGAGGCGTAGGAGGAGGAGGAGGACGGACGGGTGGGGATAACCCCGTCGGATCCGACGAGGTTATCCCCCTCTCCGATGGGATCGAAGGTGACTAACCTTCGAAGGTTAGCGACCTTCGATCCCATGCCATGTTGGTGTCTGGTCAAACATATGGATCTGGTTCGAGAAATCAGTTCTGGCTGGTTATTGGCCACAAGGTGGCCGTCTGGGAGGGGACGGACGGGAGGGAAAGAGCAGTTGACCCGAGGTGTACCACGCGATGTTCGCTGACCTCGACGCGTCGACGGGAGGCGAGCGCTTCAGCCAGTACAGCATGGAGGCACAATGAGGAGGAGAATGAGGACGATGAGGATCGAGGAGGGAGGAGGAGGAGGAGGAGGAGGAGGAGGAGGAGGAGGAGGAGGATCGGAGGGTCCGAGGAGTGATGGGAGAAAGAAGAGGCAGAGGAGGAGGAGGAGGAGGAGGAAGAGGAGGAGGAGGGGGGGGGAGGATGATGAGGAGGAGGGAAGGGCGGACGCGAAGGATGGAGGACCCTGCAGGGGAGGAGGAGCGGGAGGAGGACGGATGAGGGGGAGGAGGAGGAGGAAGAGAAGGAGGGAGGAGGGAGGAGGAGGAGCAAGAGGATCGAGATCGATGCCAACACTTCCTAGTGACCAGGGAAGGGCAGTGTAGGCACCAGGCGATCAAACGAGCGGATTCGACAACGGGAGGAGCAGGAGCAGGAGGTCATGACGATGAGGATCGGGAGGATGACCTCGACGACAACTACGATCGACGACCGATGACGACGATGGTGAGAGAGCTTCGGGGCGTACATCCAATGGCGCTCGATCGAGCGCCATTGGACGATGGCCGACTATCGTCATACGATCGGCTTGCGATCACCGACATCGACGCGACCTCGCCACACGTGTCGTCCTCTCCCGTCCTCGCACTCTTGTACTCCTCCCCTCGCACTCGTCCTGTCGTCTTTCCGATTGCAGATTCGTCTTTGATCGTCGCAATCGCAACCGTCCGTCGTCCTCAATATCATCCTCCGCCTCCTTCGCCTCCGTCGCTCCATCCTCCTCATCGTTCTTCACCCTCCGCCATCTTCTCCCCCTCCTCCTCGTTCTCTTATCCCCCTCCTCCTCGTTCTTCCCCCTCCTCAGAACGATGAATCGATCCCTTGTGAAGCGTTGCCGTTCGTTGTCTCCCCTGCCCTCGCCAAGCCAGGTTGTGTGGGCTGCTGCGTTCAAGGACACGATGGTCAAGCAGTACAGGGCGGTGAAGGGGCGTGCACCGCCGAGCAAGGTCATCACTGGCCATAGGCCAGCCTGCATGAGCATGAGAGGAGACAGGGACAGGACGTCGAGGATCGATCAGCGGGATTCGTCGATCGATCGCGGTCGGCCGCGCGATCTCGGATCGCCCACCGTGGCGATCGCGCCCATCGAGCATATGCTCGATGGGCGCGATCGCCATCGATCGATAGACCGATCAAATATCGTCCGATCTCGGTCGATCTGCCGCCATCGACGGTCGTCGAGTGCCGATCGCCGATCGTGTAAACGTCGCGATCGCACGCGTGTATCGATCGCACCTGCCGCTCAAGTCGGATCGGCCCGCGATCTCGAGCGATCGATCGACCGTCGGTCAAATGCCGATCGCTGATCGGTTAACCGATCCGCGATCGACACCAATTGATGTCGAGAGTGGTCCCGATCACCCCTGGAGGTTCCTCCAGTCCCGCAGCCTGCGCATCATGCACGCGCACTGGCAGCGCTCCCAGAGCTCGGCGGCTGCTTCGGACAGATGGGGTGCCCCGAAAATTGTTAACCCCCCATCCTCCACCCTGCTCCCCCCTCCCTCTTCCTTCCCCTCATCCTCCTCCTCCTTCTCCTCCTCCTCCTCCTCCTACCCGTCCTACCCATCCTCCTCCTCGGATCCTCCTCCTCCTCCTCCTCCTCCTCCTCCCCCTCCCCTATTATCCCTTCTCAACCTCATCCTCCCACGCCTCGTCCCGAGAGGATTGAAGGGTCAAGCGCGTCCATCCAACGTTTGGCCCTTCAGGGCGGGTGGGCGTGCTTGTCGGCATCCATCCTCGCGGAGCTCGGGAGCGGCGCCCGATCCCTCATTGCCCACCGCCAGACAGGAGGACGACGGCGACGTGGAGGCACTCGATCAGGCGACGCTGCAGCGGAGGATGGCCGACATCATGGAGGTCCCGATCTCGTCGGAGGAGGCCGCCACTTAGGGGTGGCGATGGTGACAAGACGATGCCAATGAGGATGCTGCGCTGCTGATGATCATCAGCAGCGCAGCATCCTCGGTGTCATCGATGCCTCGACATCATCATGATCAGCATCAACCTCGGCATCGATGCCGAGGTTGATGCTGATCATGATACTGATGATGATGCTGATGGTGTAACGTGTGATGATGATTATGATGAGGATGTTGATGATGAGGATGTTGATGGTGATGGTGATGCTGATGATGATGCTGGTGATGATGTTGATGATGCTGACGACGACAATGACCATACTGAGGACGATGGTGATGGCTCTGAAGTACTGGCGATCATCATTGTGATGGTGGTGGCGATGACGATCACGATGGTCACGCTGATCATCGTGATCATCGTCATCGATGACGATCGCGATACCGATCAGGGTGGTGATGGGAACGATCACGGTGGATACAACGACGGTCGCGATGCTGGTCACATGGGATGGGTACGAGGGTGAGGAGGACGAGGACGGAGACGGATGGGGAGGAGGCCGAGGTTGAGGAGAAGGCCATGGACGAGAGTGGGATTAAGGTTCGGCCTCATCGATCCTCCAAGGGATCGATCAGTCGACTCTCCCCATCTCTCATCTCTTCCTCTTCGCCGATCACCCTTCCCCTCATGCTCATTCTCTTTGCCCTCCTGGCGCTCGTGATCATTATCCTCATATTCCTCTCCTTGGTCTCCTGGCCCTCCGTCCTCCTTCCCCTAGCCTCCTTAGTCAGTATTCTCTTCTGGTGGCTCTCCTCGGGGAGGAGGAGGCATCGGCGACAGCAACGTCGGCGGCAAGCACGACTGCAGCAGGAGTGCGGATGCCGTCCATAGCAAGCATGCGCGGAGATGAGGCGAGGCACCGAATGGAGGCAGGCGAGGCGGCCCGCAAAAAGCGCAAGAAACATATGGCCACGCCCGTGGCCCCAGAGAACCTGCCCGAGTGGATGCACGAAGCATCAGGACCGCCAACGCCGAAGACTAAGGCAAAAGGAGGAGCAGGACCGCCCAAGCCGAAGAAAGCAAAAGGAGGAGCAGGACCGCCAACGCCGAAGAAAGCAAAAGGAGGAGGAGCAGGACCGCCAACGCCGAAGAAAGCAACAGGAGGAGCAGGACCGCCGCTGCCGAAGAAAGCAACAGGAGACGCAGGACCGTCCACGCCGAAGAAAGCAAAAGGAGGAGCAGGACCACCGCCGAAGAAAGCAGAAGGAGGAGCAGGACCATCCACGCCGATCGCAAAGGTAGGGCTGCCAACGCCGAAGAAAGCACCAGGAGGAGGAGCAGGACCGCCACAGCCGAAGAAAGCAAAAGGAGGAGGAGCAGGACCGCCCACGCCGATCGCAAAGGTAGGACAGCCGAAGGAAGCAACAGGAGGAGCGCCCGCATCGAAGCCAAAGGGGGCGAAGCTGGCAGCTCTGGGAGTCTGGGGTACCGAGGCGGAGGAAATACACGAAGACGAGGAGGAAAAAGAAGAAGGCTGCGCTGCCGCTGCCGAGGAGGAGGAGGAGGAGGAGGAGGAGGAGGAGGAGGAGGACGAGAACGACACGACGGACGCCCGCGAGGAGGAGAAGGAGGAGAAGGAGGAGGCGGAGGCCGCCTTCAACACGACAAAGGTGTACACGTACAACGCGCTGAGCGTGAAGTACACCAGGCGGGCCTCGGAGCGGATCAGCAGCTTGGTCTACAGAGATTCCGAGGGCGATCGCCCGAAGAAGTGGTGGATGATGGTGATGATTTCGGACAAGTTCTGGAGCGTTGAGAAGATCAAGAAGCTTGCTGCCTGGAGCTCCAAAGACATTTCGTCTGAGGAGGAGGCGTCGGACATCGTGATCGCGGCTGTCTTCGAGCGCGTGGTGCAGGGGTCGATGGACAAGGCGCAGGCGATCGTGACGCGCGAGTCGCTGCTGCAGGAGATCCTGCACGACTGATCGAGCACTGCGCGGTCGGATGGGTTTAACGTGCATTCCTCAAACACTGTTTTTTTACGTTGGACCTGGCTCGGAAAATCGACTCTGCCGATGTCTGAAACCATTCGAGGGAGCCGTTTGAGGAAGGGGACCATCGATGGCGAGGAGGAGGAGGAGGAGGAGGAGGATGATGAAGCGAAGGATCCGATCCTCGAGGATGGGGGAGGGATGATGACAGATTGTCCGATCCTCGAGGGTCCGATCGATCCTCGAGGAACGAGGGCGATGAGGGACGATGGGGATGGGGGATGAGGACCAGGAGAGGGCCAGGATGAGGACCAGGAGAAGCTGAGGGATGAATGGGGGATGGGGGATGAGGATGAGGAGGAGGAGGAGGAGGATGAGGACAAGACGAAGCAAACAGGAAGATGAGGAACACGAAGAGGAGACAGAGGATATAGCGGAAGCAGCCAGGTCGTGGAGGACATCACCGCGTGGTCGTTGATCATCGCGGAGGTGCGTTGCACTTCGAGCCTTCCGAGGTTGTGAGGGTATGGTTAAGCACCGTGCATGGCAATGACGATGAGGAAGAGGAGGAGGAGGGCGAGGAGGAGGAGGAGGAGGACGAGGAGGATCGAGGAGGAGGAGGAGGGGGATCCTCGAGGAGGCCAGGATGAGGGGGAGAGCCGAGGACGGCTGCGAGGACAATCGAGGCTGAGAGATGACGAGGGCGATGACGATGAGGATCTATATCAGGGAAGTGGCGCGAGGATCAGGACCCAGAAGATCACGAGGTGGTTGCTAATGCGATGGTGAAGGATATATGATGGTGCTGGTGCGGACGATGGGGATACCGATCGAACATGTAGCTGACCGATGCTGGTGAAGATACTAAGGAGGACGATGACAATCGCGATTGTCATCGCTCTCACCCGTATCTTCGCCAACACTGGCCTTAAAGCGAATCCCAGGGAGACGAATCGTGCAATCCAGGTTACGTCTCGGAGGAACCCCTACACCGCAAACTACACCTTACAACCAAAACCATTCTGGGGTAAGAGGTTCTGCTCTCACTCGATCCCCTGTGATTGCCATTGCGCTGCCCAGGTTCTCGAGCCGCAGATGCACGCGACGTTTGTGGTCGTGGGCGCGGCTGGTGACCAGCGTTTTTTTGAGTGCAGTTCTTCACCTGTCTGCATGCAGGTGACGTCTTGCGTTGCCTTTTTGCTGAAGGGGAGGTGGACCGCGACGATGGAAGCAGACAGGACATCAGGAATGCAAGAAGGATGGGGAGGCGGTGCGGATCGAGAAGGGATAGGAGGAATAGGAGGAGGAGGATGAGGAGGAGCGGGAGAAGGAGGATCGGATGGGAAAGAAGGTCGGGATCCAGAGCAGGAGGGATACAGGCTGGGGGTATTCATCACCCTTCCTCCCTCCTGCCCCTCCCCTCCTTCTTCTTCTCCTCCTCCCATTCCTCCTCAATCCCCCCCTCCTCTCCTACCCTCCCCCCTCCCTCATCGAGTGGTCTTCTCGATTGTGACCCTTCGAAGTCCGCCTCCCTGGAGGCTTGCCTGGTGATTTTGCTCCTGCGCTTTAGCATCCCATAGGAGCAGGACGCATCAATCTGTTGCGCCGCAGGTTGCGTCGGCGCCGCGCGTGCGGTGCGAGCCGCGAGCTCGCGCACGTTAACTCGGTTGTCTCAGGGATCGTGCGTCAATGCAAACAGGCGCTGCTTCGATCATGCGCTCCACATCGGGTCACCCACATGGCCCACGATACTGTCCGTGTCAGCTTTGTGGTTGTTCGTGAGCGTGTGAGTGCACGTGGTGTAGTATCATGGCGATCCCTTCGAGACCTCACGAGGTCAGGTCGACGATCGAGCTTCGAGGCCACGTCAGGAGGAATACGGATGTCCGATCATCGCGAGGTCGAGATGAGGGGTGAGCCCCCTTCAGGCGAAGGAGGAGGAATAGAAATACTGATGACGATGAGGAGGAAGAGGGGAGGATTGAGGAAGGTGAGGGAGACGAAAGGATGACACGGAGGAGGAACAGAGGAAGATGACGGATGGCGGAGGGGGGTGAATCGATGAGTGAGACTGTTTGCGATCATGAGGAACATGAGGGGGAGGAAGATGAGTAAGGAGAAGGATGAACCTGGACGAGAAGGCGGAGAATGCGATGCTGGAACAGGGGGTGCATGATGAGGATGGGGGAGGAGGATGGCAGGATGACACATGAGGAGGCTCGAGGATGAGAATGCGTTGAGGAGAGGAGGAACGGTTACTTAACCAAGATGGGGTGAGGCGATAGGGCTGAAGGACGATGAGGCAGGAGGAACGATAATGGGGTGAGTTCCTGAAGGCGATGGGGCTGGTAGGGGATGAGGGTTCTCCTCTTGACCCTCCTCCTCCCTCCTCCTCCAAGTCCTCCTCCTCGAGGGTCACTATCCGTTCCCCTCCTCCTCCTGCTTGGCTTTCACATCCTCGTCCTCGAGTCGTCGTCCTGACCGCCCACCGTGCATGTTGAGGGCCCTGGTCTCACGCCCCCGTGCTCGAGATTCGACTCCAGCAGTTGAGCGGGTCAGCGCCCGTGGACCCCGTGGCCAGCACCAACGCTGCAGCAGGCGAATAGGGGGAGCCGCCAGACGACGATGCATTTATCCATGAGCCCCCCCCCCCCCACGGAGGAGGGTCGGTGAGGGAGGAGATCGACGGAGGAGGATCGATGCAAGCTTTCAGCTGTTCTTAGGGCGCCCTGTCAACACGTGCGTTCGACTGGCAACATGTTCGATCGATCAGCGGATCGGCGAAGACTCGGCCCCAATGGTGCCGCCCTCGATCGGTCGATCGCACGTCCGATACCGAATCGAGCGGCCCCACTCGATAGTATGATCGTGGGGTCGGCGGCGACGCGATCGCAGGATCGATCGATCCATCGATGCTGTGATGGGAGGATGGCTTGGAGGAGGGGGGGGGATGCTGGACCACGGGGAAGGAGGAGGATGAACAAGGATCATGGGGGAGGAGGCGGAGGAGGATGAGGAGGATCGAGGATCGAGTAGGATGAGGCTTGATGGATCCCTCGAGGCGAGTAGGGGGATAGGAATATCCTCACATGGGTTCCGCATCGACGCGGGTCGAGGAGGGGTCGAGGGGGAGGAATACAATGAGGAAAAGGATGAGAAACTCGATGGGGATGACGATCGAGGAGGAGCCTCGAGGGGGGTCATCGAGGAGGCCATGAGGATGATCCAGGACGAGCTCGAGGAGGACGAGAGTAGGAGGGTGAGGGGGGTGCGACGAGGAGGGCGGCGAGGACGAGGAGGAGAGTGACGATGCTGCGGAGGGGGGGGGGGGGGGGGGGGGAGGAATGGGGGAGTGGCGGAGGAGGGGGGGAGGGGATGATCGATGAGGGGAGGATCGAGGGTGTGAGGAGGAGGAGGGCAAGGAGGCGAGTGATGCGGAAGAGGCGGCGGATCAGGAGCAGGAGGAGGCGGCGGATCCAGAGCAGGATCTGATCGTAGACGATCAGATCCTCGGAGACGGGGAGAAAGATGAGGAGGGTAGGTTCCGCATCGATGTCGATCGCGTTCTAATCATGATCTTAAGATGTGGGAGGGTGTGAGAGGGATGGGGGAGGATCGAGGAACGAGGATCAGGAGGATCAGGAGGGCGCGGGAAGGACAAGGAAGGGTAAAGAGTGGAGGGTCGAGGACGAGGAGTGGGAGGCAATGAGGAGGGGAGGGCGGGGATCGATCATGAGGGGGAGGAGGAGGAGGGGGAGGGGGGAGGAGGAGAGGAGGAGAGAGGAGGCGGAGGGGCGAGGCGGGCGGAGGAAAGAGGCGGAGGACGAGGCGGAGGAGGATCCTCGAGGAGGAGGAGGATGAGGCCCGATCGCGAGGGAGTGCGACTGATCGACCGAAGGAGGATCGAGGGTGGTGGGGTGCAGGATGAGGATCGAGGATCCTCGATCCTCGATCCCACAGCTTCCGCATCGAGTCCTTTTCGAGAAGGGGGGCATCGCGACCGATCGATCTCGATCGAGAGCTCTGGACCGAGATCGACCATTATAATGGTCGATCTCGGTCCGGATTAAATCCTATGGGGGGGGGGGCGGGCTCGAGGGGAAGAGGCTGAGGAGAAGGACGACCCCTCGATTTTTCGATCGCCGACGGGGGGCAGGGCGAGGATCGAGGGACAGGAGAGGGTCGGCCCAGGGATCGATCCATCGCGACCAAGCGATCGAAGTGCAGTTGTTTCCCAGAGGAATCAACAGCCCTTCGCCGACCGATCGATCGCGGATCCGATCGCAAGATCGATCATCCTGCAGATCGATGATCAGGGCGGGGGGGGGGGGGTCGAGAGAGTTGCACGCCCAGGTGCACCTGGGCAGCGAGGCGATCAGCTGGCGACCCCTGTGCACGGGGGGCTGCGCACGCGCGCCGCTGCGCAACCGATCGCTGCAATGATGCGCAGCATTTTCGGCAGGGTCGAGCAGGGCGGCCGTCGCCCCGTGCACGGGGCGACGACCGCCCCGTGCAGCTGTGCCCGTGAGCACAGCTGCGCGCGGGCGCGCGCGGGGTGAATGGGCGTGCGTGCGTGCGTGGGCGGGAGCGAGGGTCGGTGGGCCCCGCCGACCCTCGCCGGCGGGTTGGGGCGCGTCCGTGGACGGGAGCGCGGGTTGAAGGTGGGGGCGGGCGCAGGTGCGCGGGCGGGTTGGCGGGCTGCGCGAGCGATCGGGGTCTGGGCGGGCGCGGGCCATCGAAGGGGGAGGGGGTGGGGTCGGGCCACTCGCAGCGGCGGCGCTCTGGGGAGACCGTGTCGGGTTTTGGCGGCGGGCACCATGCGCGATTGCGCGTTGCTGTCTTTGGGTGCGTTGCGATGCTTGTCTACTGTCTTTAATGTCGTTAATGTCGTT
>CAUYUJ010017194.1:174728-242361 GCA_963575745.1 Prorocentrum cordatum | reverse complement strand
TTTGTAATCCTCCACAAAAGGAATCCCTTTGTTTTCCTCCACCAAAGGGAATTTATTTGTAATCCTCAACAAAAGGGATCCTTTTGTAATCCTCCACAAAAGGAATCCTTTTGTAATCCGCCACAAAAGGAAACACATTGCAATACATCATGAACAGAATTCCCTTGTAATCCCTTACAAAAGAACTCAATTTAAAATCTGCTACAACAGGAATCGTTCTGCATTCCACTACTTTGAGCAATCCCTTTAAAGATGACGAAAAGCATAATCAACAGGAAAGCAAGCAAATGAGAAGTAACAAACCAAAAACCGAGGTGGTACACACACACACGGTTTGGTCAACCTTACCCCCCCGGGGGGGCTTACAGCTACCCCGCCCCCTCCCCCCTTGGGCCCTCCCCGGAAGCTACCCCCCCCCTCCCCCCCTTTCCAAAGGGGGGGGGTGCTTAAGCTACCCCCCCCTCCCTTGGCGCTGCCCTGCGGGAAGCTACCCCCCCCTCCCCCCTTGCGTGCACAGGGGGGGGGCGTGGGGTGCTTGGAAGCTGCCCCCACCTCCCCGCTCCTTTGGCCGACCCGGAAGCTACCCCCCTACCACCCTTTCCAAAGGGAGGCGACTGCCGGGGGGCTCAAGCTATCCCCAGACCCTCCCTTGAACGCCCATGCTGGAAGCTCAACCCCCTCCCCCCCTTTGTAGCCAAAGGGGGGGGGGGGGCTTGGAAGCCCCCCCCCTTCCCCCCTTTGGCCGCCCAGCCCCCGGAGCCTCCGCCCTCCCTTTCGCCGACGATCCAAAATGAACAATCCACGATCGAGGATGGACGATCGACGATCAACGATCGACGATCGAAATTCCCAATCGAATCGCTTGCAATCGATTGCACTCCATTCCACTGCAATCCCCCTCCCCACCTCCCTCCGCTCCCTCCCCTCCCTCCACACCCTTCGTTCCATCTCCTCCCTCCCCTCCCTCTCCTCCCCTCCCTCCCTTCCGTCCTGTCCCTTCCCTGCAATCCAATCGATTGAATCGATTGCAATTCAACCGATTGCAATCCAATCGATTGCAATCCAATGGATTGCAATCGAATCGTTTGCAATCCAATGGATTGCAATCGATTGCAACGCAAGTGTATCATTCAACTCGAACCGTGCCAACGCCCGGGAACGAACAAATACCCTGGCGACGTACCCAACCCCTGCGCAAAAGCGGGGCGCAAATAGTTTAGGACACTTTATAAGGGGGCGATGACGGAGCGAGGGTTACATATGTCTGCAGACGGAGTTCGGGAGACTCGCAGGAAACTGGCGTCAGGACAAGGACTAAATAAAGCTGATTAGCTGCAACCCCTGCGCAACCCTAGACACTTCGAAAGCGGGGATCTCAGATCGCAGCCCCCCAGGGATGGCGAGGTCTAATTTGGGTCCGCGCGTGGCGTCACTGTGCTGGGCCCCCCAGCAGGCCTCGAAAGTGGCGACAACTTCACAGATCGCAGCCCCCCAGGGATGGCGAGGTCTAATTTGGGTCCGCCCGTGGCGTCACCGTGCTGGGCCCCCCAGCAGGCCTCGAAAGTGGCAACAGTTTCACAGATCGCAGCCCCCCAGGGATGGCGAGGTCTAATTTGGGTCCGCCCGTGGCGTCACTGCGCTGGGCCCCCCAGCAGGCCTCGAAAGTGGCGACAGTTTCACAGATCGCAGCTCCCCAGGGATGGCGAGGTCTAATTTGGGTCCGCCCGTGGCGTCACTGTGCTGGGCCCCCCCAGCAGGCCTCGAAAGTGGCGACAGTTTCACAGATCGCAGCCCCCCAGGGATGGCGAGGTCTAATTTGGGTCCGTTCGTGGCGTCACTGTGCTGGGCCCCCCAGCAGGCCTCGAAATTGGCGACAGTTTCACAGATCGCAAGAAAAAAAAAAACCCCCCCAGGGATGGGCGAGTCTAATTTTGGTCCGCCCGTGGCGTAACTTGCGCTGGGCCCCCAGCAGGCCTCGAAAGGGCGACGGTTTCACAGATCGCAGCCCCCCAGGGATGGCGAGGTCTAATTTGGGTCCGCCCGTGGCGTCACTGTGCTGGCCCCCCCAGCAGGCCTCGAAAGTGGCGACAGTTTTACAGATCGCAGCTCCCCAGGGATGGCGAGGTCTAATTTGGGTCCGCCCGTGGCGTCACTGTGCTGGGCACCCCCAGCAGGCCTCGAAAGTGGCGACGGTTTCACAGATCGCAGCCCCCCAGGGATGGCGAGGTCTAATGTGGGTCCGCCCGTGGCGTCACTGTGCTGGCCCCCCCAGCAAGCCTCGAAAGTGGCGACAGTTTCACAGATCGCAGCCCCCCGCAAGCAAGGCAGGAGGAGACAAGAGGGAGACGGGACGGGAAGGAGGAAGTGGAGACCACACTGCCCTATTCAAAACGAATACCCAACCAAGGAGGGTTGGAAAAAATACTACCCCCCGAAAGTTGCACGAAGTGTATTTCGAAAGACGCCACCCCGTCGGGTTTGGCAGTGTTCGTGTAAGACGGCGGCCAGCTGGGGGAGGAGGAGGCGGAGGATGGGGGAGGCGGATGGGGGAGGAGGAGGAGGAGGAGGAGGAGACAGGGGGGGGGAGGAGGAGAGGAGGAGGAGGAGGCGGGAGGAGGAGGAGGAGGAGGAGAGGACGGACCAAGATAGAAGAGCGCGCCGAGTTCGGGTGACGGACGTGGCGGGGCGGTGGGAAAAGAATTGGAGGAGGAGGAGGAGGAGGAGGAGGAGGAGGAGGAGAGGGAGGAGTAGGAGGAGGAGGAGGAGGAAGAGGAGGAGGATGGAGAAACGGAGGAGGAGGATCACGAGGAGGAGGAGGAGGAAGAGGATGAGGATGAGGATGATGATGATGATGATGATGACGAGGAGGAGGAGGAGGAGGAGAAGGGAAAAATGGAGGAGGAGGAGAAAACCGAGGAGGAGGAGGAACGGAACGGAAGGACCCGCGGGGGAGTACGATGATGATGATGATGATGATGATGATGATGATGATGATGATGATGATGATGATGATGATGATGATGATGATGATGATGATGATGATGACGATAACGATGAAGAGAGGATGATTGATGATGATGATGATGATGACGCTGCAGGACTATGAGGAAAGATAAGGAGGGACTCGCGCAAGAATCGCTTCCCCACCTCCTGCGGAGGAGAGGGGCGGGAATACAATGGAGGCGAAAGGGAGGCGAATCCATCCGGAGATGGGGCGGGCCAAAGGGGGGAAGGGGGGGGGGCGCTTCTAGCCCCCCCTCCCCCTTTTGCACCAAGGGAGAGAGGGGGGGGGGCTTCCAAAGCCCCCCCCTTTCAAAGCGGGGGTGTGGCTCACCCCAGCTCCATTAAAAGGAGGGAGGGGGGGGGGTAGCTTGGAAGCCCCCTCCCCCCTTTCCGGCCAGGAAAAGGGAGGGGGGGGGGGTAGCTTCCGAAGCCCCCGCCCTTTCAAAGGGGGGGGGGTGGCTCACCCCGGCTCAACTAGAGGGAGGGAGGGGGGGGTAGCTTGGAAGCCCCCCCCCCCTTTCCGAACCACGAAAAGGGGGGGAGGGGGGGGGGCTTCCGAAGCCCCCCCCCCTTTAGCAAGGAAGGGGGGAGGGGGGTAGCTTCAAGCTGGGGCCCCCCTTTTAGTCTATCGGGCCCCACGCGCGCGCTCTATCCTATCTATATACGTGAGGGAGCGCGCAACTGGATGTATGGAATTCGCTGGCCTCGCTGGGCCAGCTGCGCGGATTGTTTGGGGTGAGGTTGATCATCGCGCGAGCTCAACCTTGGCGGTGGGGCGTGGGGCAAGCCGGAGCTCCCGGACAGGCTTCGTCGCCCCGCTGCTCGAGGTCCCCTCTCCCTCACAAAGCTCTGCTCGCCGAAGCCACCCGCCTGCGCGCAGCACGCAGGCGCAAGCGTCGTGCACTGAGGCAGCTGCGAGCGCGGCCCAGCTGCCCTGACCCTCTGCTGCCCGGCGCTGGTCGGGCGCCCTCGATCGCCATCGCTCCGGCAGCGCGCAGACGGGGATGCGGGCGGCCCGCCGCCCGGCACGCGCGCGCTGCCGACCCGGGAGGGCCCGGGGAGTCTCGCCACGGCGGCGTGCCCGCAGTGAGGCGAGGCAGGGGCCACGGCTCTGGCCGTAGCGGCGGGGACGGTGGACGAAGAGGGCGAACGGGATGGGAAGAGGTCAAGTCAAAACAAGTGAGCCTTGCACCGGCCGGTGCGTGAGCAAAATGAAACGTCAAATAGGCGTGGCGCCGGTCACACTAAGGTGACTCAGAGAAGGAGGAGGAGGAGGAGGAGGAGGAGGAGGAGAAGGAGGAGGAGGAGGAGGAGGGAGGGGGAGAGCTAGCACCAAACGGTGCACAAGCAGGAAGCACGCAAAATGGACAAGCGACCGGTCAGTCGCGCCATGCTTCCACCGCCGACTCCCACGCCACTGCTGCACTGGCCTCCGGCCGGAAGAAATCAGCTAAGCGGCCGCGGGTGCCGGATAGGGAGAGGAGGAAGAAACAAGGGATGGGGAGAGGAGGATGGGACGCACAGGGACATACTAATACTGCATGTCCTCCTTGGAGGCGCGCGTCCGACCCGAACATGTAGTATAACCATCTTGTCGTATATCGTTTCACGAGCGGTGTGGCCAGGAAGTGCCCGCCACGACGCATATACTAAAAGACTTCTCGGTGCGCGCGTCGCCCCTGGGGGGGCGACGCAGATAAAGTATACGTATGAAGGGGTGGCGCCGAGACGAGGTGACCTCCCGAGACCTGTCCAGCCGCCACAACTCGTGGCTGCCGCCGCGGCCGCGCCCCTCGCCCGCGCGACGGGCGGGCGCGCGGCGCCCTCGGCGGCGACGATAGGGACGAATAGCCCAGGGGCGGACATTACACGCATCCGCCCAGGAGCCTTGTCGAAGGCATAGATCCTCGGCGCATCTGACTACATCGATTGCTCCCCCCTGAGTTATGCGCCCCTGTCGCCGCCTCTGACGCCCTTCCCGCGCCGAGAGGGGCCCCCGCTCTCTGGCCCCTCCCCTGGGTGCGCCCGCTCCTTCGACCAGCCCCCCGGGGTGCGTGGCTCTGGGCGGGCGCCCCGCGAGGATGTGCGCCCAGACCCTCCTCCTCCTCCTCCTCCTCCTCCTCCTCCTCCTCCTGCTCCTCGTCCTTCTCCTCTTCCTCTTCCTCTTCCTCCTCCTCCTCCTCCTCCTCCTCCTCCTCCTCCTCCCCAGCCCACCGCATGTGGATGGCAGGCAAATCCGAGGCTCCTCCACCTCCTACCTCCTCCTCCTCCTCCTCCTCCTCCTCCTCCTCCCCTCCTCCTCCTCCCTCCTCCTCCCACTCCTCCTCCCCCTCCTCCCCTCCGCCACCTCCCCCTTCCTCCCCTTCCCCCCTCCTTGCCTTCCTCCTCCTCCTCCTCCCCCGCCTCCTCCGCCTCCTCCTCTTACCTCCTCCTGGCCTCCTCCTCCTCCTCCTCCCTCCACTCCTCCTCCTCCTCCTCTCCTCCTCCTCCTTCCTCCACCACACCCCTCCTCTTCCTCCTCTACTTCCTCCTCCTCCCTGCCTCCTCCTCCTCCTCCACCCTCCTCTCCTCCTCCTCCTCCTCCTACCTTAACTCCCTCCCCTCTCCTCCTCCTCCCCCTCCCCCTCCTCCTCCTCCCTCTCCCCCTCCCACCTCTCCTCCTCCACCTCCACCTCTCCTCCTCCTCCTCCACCTCCTCCTCCCTCCTCCACCTCCTCACTCCCACTCCTCCACCTCCTACTCCTCCTCCTCCCTCCCCCTCCTCCTCCTCCTCCTCCTCCTGCCTCCTCCTCCTCCTCCTCCTCCTTACCACAATAATCACTCCTACCTCCTCCTCCCTACCCTCCTCCTCCTCCTCCTCCTCCTCCTCCTCCTCCTCGAGGACAACTCTCCCACGCACGCATGCCCTGCGTCGCGCTGGACCGCCCCCCCGAAGAGGCGGCAGCAGGGCCGAGCGTCGTGGGCGTAAGCCTCCCGCGCCCTAAAATCGCACCCTCCGCGCAGGGAGAGTTGAGGGGCCCGGGGACAGACAAACGCATAGACACAGATGCTGGGATCGCCCATGGCTTCCCATTTTTCCTGGACGCTCGCCTCCCCCTCCATAGAGGTCAAAAATCCACCCCCATAAGAACCACCCAGACACGCGAAGTTGTTCAGTAAAAGCGCCCAAAGAAGAAATCGAACAGGGCAGGGCTGTTTAGTAAACGCCCAGGGCCGTTTAGCAAACTCTAATTGTCTGGTCCGGGTGTTTTTTCCTCACTTGACTACAGTTCCTGCGAGTTGAACCAGGGTCCCTCTAGAGGCCTTCTGAGGATGCCAGACACTCAGCCCCGTTCCGCAACCATTTTGGTTCGATCAGGGGCTTCGGCCCCTTTGGAGGCAGACACGTGTTAGCCTGAGCTGATACTGAAAACGAGATATACGAGAGCTTACGCTTACGTTTCCGCCGCTCCACCGTGATCGGTGGTAGCGGAGCGCTGCGTTGCGCTTCCTCGGGCCTGAGTTTCAGAGACAGCACGGTGGACAGTGACTACACGGCGGAGACAGCGCGGCCCATCGCTACAACATGGGAGATGACGAGAACGGCGACGAGTTCGTGGCTCCAGTCGGACGTGAGGGCGCGAGTACCGGAAGGTACGTTCCGCCACCTGCCATCAAGGAGTCGACGATCGAGGAGCTGCGGAAGTACGTGCGCAGATTGCGGATCTGGTCGAAGGTGGCGACGGGGATTCCAGCACACCAACGGGGTCTCCACGCTTACTACAGCATTCTGGAGGGCGGCGACGACCAGATCCAGAGCATCGTGGGAGGTCTCGACCAGAACGAGCTCGAAGGCGAGGACGGAGTGGAAAACATCGTGAAGGCGCTCGAACAGGAGATCATGCCGAAGAACGTGTACGAGAAGCACCTGGAGTTCGAGCACACCTTCTACGGGTCGGAGCGCAAGAAGGGGGAGAGCCTGCAGCAGCACTCGATGAAGGTCAAGAAGGCACTCGATAGGCTGAGGAAGCTGCAGGTGACGCTGGACGACGTGCAGGGCTACATCCTCGTCCGGCAGGCGAAGCTGGACCACGCGGAGCGCATGGCGGTGATCTTGCAGACCTCAGGGTCACTGGCGTACGATGACGTGAGGACGGCGCTCAAAGGGCTTCGAGACGACAGCTCGCTCGAGAAGACCACGAGGAACCACCGGGGGGCCACCTCGGGGCAGCAGCGGAGTGGCAAGGCGTTCTACGTGGACGAGGACGACGAGCTGTACGAGGACGAGGACCCGATCGCACAAGCGCTGATGGCGCAGGAGGACTCCGACCAGGAGGAGATCAACGAGGAGGACATCCTTGACGAGGACGAGGCCTACGCGGTGCTGGCGGCGTGGCAAGCCGGACCCGGAGGCCGTAGCAGCTGGCAGGAGACGAGGAGGATCGTCCGCGACCGCAAGACGTCGAGGGGCTACCGCGACGTGAGCGAGCCGAAAGGGAAGTCCGGCGGCCGCGGCAAGGGCAGCATGGAGTACCAGAAGGAGGCTCGTAAGAAGATCGAGGAGCTGAAGAAGAGGACCCGCTGCCGCCGCTGCAACAAGGTGGGCCACTGGACGCGGGAGTGCAGGAACCCACCGGTGCGCAAGGCCCCCGCGGAAGGAGTCGGCATGGTCCACGCCGAGTAAGGTTTGCGACCACGAGGAGATCGAGGAAGTATACGTATTCGACTTCCGGGAGGAGCCGACGGTGGAGCCGCCGCCGCCGCCGCCCGAGACCGACGACCCGGTGAAGATCAATAATCGTGAGCGCAGGCTGCGCGCGAAGGCGCGCAAGCAGACGGTCCAGGCCGAGCAGGCCTCCAGCGCCGTCGGCACTACATCCCCCTCGGGAGTCGAGATGGGCCCGTCCAGGTTTCGGGAGTGTCTCGAGGAAGCGAAGAGGAGGCTGTGCAAGTTTTCAGCAGCCCAGCTTCTGGGCGTCTTGGAGGGCATGGTGGGTACGGGGTGCTCTAGGCTAATCGTTGGGGATCACACGATTGCGTCACACGACTATGCTCTCAGAAGACTGTTTGGGTTGAGTATCAGATACGTTCCTTGTATCGGCAGGAGTTTCCACTTCGCGAATGGCCAGGCCGCCCAGTCAAATTGGGTTGCCGAGTATCCTGTGGGCCGTGGGGGTAGAAGTGGAGTGCTCCAATTCTGTGTAGTGCCTGGCTGGACCCCGCTGTTGATCTCAGAGGGCTTGCTCGAGGACCTTTCCGGGATTGTGGACACCTCCAGAGGATTGCTCACCTTGAAGACCCTGGGTGTTACCGTGGCCCTTCGAAGATCCCGAGATAACCCCAAGACGAAGCAGTGGCGTCTCTCCCTGTGCGACTTCGGCGAGCAAGGTTTCACGAGGTCGACGAGAGCGGAGACGAGAACACCCGAAGTGGTGTGCTTGACTGATGCGACGATCGCGCAGGAAAACAAAGAGCTGGTGGCCGCCCTCGTTCCTGCTTCCCGATCCGAGGAACCAGACCGATGCGAGAGTACGAGGTCGAAGACATCGACGAAGGCGATTTCGAGCCCGAGTGCGACCAGTCCGAGTACTTCGACGACCACTCGAACGACGATGGCGAATTCGAGGGGATCACAGATCACGACTTCGGGGACTCAGGGGACACCAAGGGGATCCCAGATCACTTCTTCGGAAGTGGAACCAGGGGAGCCCCGTCTGGGACAAGGTCGGGGACTTCGGAGGCACTCGGAGGCTCGGAGAAGGCTGTCGAGGTTCGAAAACCCGAGCTAAACGACGAGAGCCCGGACGGTGCGCAGTCACTTAGGCCCAAAGGTGTACGCTTTCAGCGCGCTCAGCAAGCTTTCCATATCTTACCGGCGAATGCCGACGGCCCTCTCCAACCAGACCGCGGACAGATGGGGTTTCTCGCCCATTATGTGTTGCTGCTGCGTTGGTGCGCTGGACAGGCGCAGGCGCTGCGCTGCAAGTTTCAGAGGCCGCATCGCTACCAAGCCGTCCAGATCTCTGCGAGTTCGGACTCGGCGGCAGCGAGCAGTTCGGGAGGAAGACCGACGCGGCGCCTCAAGTGGATCGCGAGTGCGATGCCGACGCTGAAGGCAGAGCTCGTGACCCTGTGCAACCTGTGGAACGTCCCACTACCGGAGCTCCCGCAGAAAATGAGGGTGATCGACCTGCAGGAGGCCCTGTGGACCTACGATGTCAAGCCAACGAGAGCTACGATCGACCCGAAGACACTGGCGCAGAGCTGGGGCAGCAGGAAGATAACGTTCGGCGAGAGGCATCGCGGCAAGACGTTCGAGGCGGTACTCGTCCAGCACCCGGACTACTGCGACTGGATCAGGGAGTCAGCGAAGAACCTCAACGACGCGATGAGGTAGTTCATACTGTACATCGAGATGCGGCAGGAGGCAGCGAGCAGCCCACCGGAGCCGAGCTCGAGCAGCCGACCACCAAGGACCAGGGCCAGGACGAGCACGACACCACCCAGAGCGGACGAGAGGATGGCCGACGGGGCGCGGAAGAGGCTACCCTCGGACGACTTGTGGGAGGACGGAGCGGCCTGAAGCTGCATGAGAAGCAGGACAGGGCCGCCCGCACCAGGACGGTGAGAGGTCAAGGTGGAGAACCCGCCTGGAAGCAAGCGAAGTGGCGCATCACGAAGGACCGAGGTACCGGCGAGGTACTCGACGACACTGCCGTCTTGCACGGGGAAGAGACCAGCGATCTGAAGTGGATCAACGAGTTCCCGGACGGCAAGGGCATCCGGGACATAGTGGCGGAGTTCTGGTTCGAGCCGTCGGAGCCGAAGACCAGGGACATCAAGAAAGGGGAGTGGAAGCGCATCATGGGGGACGTGGCGCACCACATCCCAGAGCAGATCCTGTTCATGAGCGACGGCAAGGTGGTGAGCAACTTCGAGGAGTGCAACGCCGCCGACGACCTGGCCGAGATCTTCTCACCGCCCAGAGTACTGGACTGCGAGAACCAGGGCGGCATCACTGGGGACCTGGCTCTGGACCTGAAAACGGGCTGGGACTGCCGGAGGAAGGAGGACCGCATGTGGGCGATGGCAGAGGTCAAGAGGCAGAAGCCTAAGGTGGTGGGGCTTACCCCACCATGCCGAATGTTCTGTGCGCTCCAGAACCTGAGTCAGAACAAGCGGACCGACGACTGGGAGAATGACTACCGGGAAGCCCTTCTCTTCCTGCGGTTCGCGATCCGGATCGCGAAGGTGAAGCTGGACGCTGGCCGGCACTTCTACCTGGAGCACCCCTGGACGGCGACGCCCTGGGGCCTGGCGGAGATGCGGAGGCTCATGGAGGACCCTAGGGTCCGAAGGATCATCCTGGACCAGTGCGCGTACGGCCAGACGGACCCGAGCGGGCAGGGCTTGATCAAGAAGCCGACCGCGATTCTCACCACGCTGGACCACACCGAGGAGCTCGAGAAGAGGTGCGAGAAGGACCATGAGCACACCATCGTGTTCGGCAGCCAGCGCGACGCGGACGGGAAGCTGCAGAAGATCTCGAGGTGGTCGCAGGTGTACCCGCCGAGGCTGGTCAAGGCGATCCGCAAGGTAATCAGCAAGAATATCGGCCGCCCGATCATGGAGACGAACGTGGTGATGGCCCTGTATGACTCAGGGGCCACCGGACCAGGAGGCGAGACCTGGGAGACGATCGCGAAGCGGATGCACGCCAACCTGGGCCACGCGGACCTGCGAAGGACCACCTTCATTCTGAAGATGGCCAAGGCCAAGCCGGAGCTACTGGACGCGATGAAGAAGGTGATCGAAAAGTGCGACGTCTGTGACGCGACGAAGCCCAAGTCGACGCCGCCGGCGAGGCTGCCCACGCCGGAGAGCTTCGAGCTCAACGAGGTGATCGGCATGGACCTGCTGTTCGTGGACACCACCTGGGACAGCGAGAACAAGCCCAAGAACGAGACCACCCCGTGCCTCAACATCGTCGACTGGGGAACGGGTAAGCAGATGGTCATCAGGCTCCCGGACCGAGAGAGCACGACGATCAGGCAGGCGTATCGGAGGCACTGGATGAGGCCATACGGGAGACCGAAGCGCCTCATCAGCGACCAGGAGAAGGGCATCATCCGCGGGATCTTCGCGGATAGGGCCAGCGCCGAGGGCACGGAGCTGGACCCGGTCGGAGCCGAGAGCGAGTACCAGAACGGCAAGACCGAGACGGCGGGGCAACTCTGGAAGAGGACGTATTACCGCATCAGACTGACCGAGGCGATCTTGAGCGCCGACGATCAGGAGGAGCTGTTCGACGCCGTCAACTGCGCGGTGAACGAGAGAGGTGCGGACCTACGAATGTTCGGCCGAGGAGTTCGGCTGCCGGAGGGTACGCGCGAAGACGACGACGACGTGAGCCTGGAGACGGTGTCACGCCACGCTGCAGGAGACCGAGCCCTCGCGAAATCGATCGGACTGCGACTGGCAGCCCGAGAGGCGTACGCCCGGGAGTCGGTGCTGGACCGCCTGGACAGGGCCAAGAACAGGAGGAGCACACCTTTCCGAGGCGACTGGAAGCCGGGCGACAAGGTGTACTACTGGAGGCAGCAGGGGCCCAAGCGAGAGGCCTGGGAGCACTGGAGAGGCCCTGTCACAATCATCAGCACGAACATCCCCGGGAAGGCCTACGTGTCCTACCAGGGCGGCGTCATCCTGTGCAGCTGGAAGCAGCTGAGGGCCGCCACGACGGCGGAGGTTCAAGCGAACCGATATGTGACGGAGACCGGCGGGGTGCGCAAGCCTGTCGGATCTCAGGGTAAGCGAGCTGTGGAGGACATCTCGGACCAGCTGGACCCACCGGGACCCGAGGCGGAGGACCAGCCGGAGAGCGAGACGAAGGACGAGCAGCCGAAGGAGGAGACGGCGCCATCCATCCCGGTGCCGTAGGTGTTCGGACCTGACGGCGAGGGTGCAGCGGAGGAGCAGGAGGACGTCCCGATGATCGGGAACCCGTCGACCGAGGAGGCCCCGAAGAGGCGCTACTCCTCCAAGAGGAGCGCCCGCGAGGTCTACGCACCGGCACCGGTGCCGGAAGGACCTGGGTCGCCGAAGAAGCAGGTGGACGAGACGCCAGAGATGCCCATGACCGACGACACGGCGGGCACAGCGGAGGCGGCCTTCCTCTCCGTAAAGCAGGCGGCGAAGCGGAAGGAGGTATACCTTTAGAACCTCACGGAGGACGAGAAGGAGGAGTTCATGGAGGCGAAGGGCACGGAGTGGGGCAACATCAAGGGCGCGAAGGCCGTGCGCATCGTGCCACCGTCCGATGCGAACGACATCAGGAAGACGCACGGCGACAGAATCATGCCTAGCCGACACTGCTACACGTGGAAGCAGAAGGACGGCCGACGGCAGGCGAAGTGACTTCCGAAGTGCCGCTGGGTCGGACGCGGGGACAAGGACCCAGACCTCGCCGAGCTGGAGACCTACTCGCCCATGGTATTGAAGGAGGCCTGGATGATGAGCATGCAGCTGAACGTGTCCATGGGCTTCGACATCGAGCTGGGGGACATCAGCTCGGCCTTCATGAACGGGTACCGGTACCACCGGAAGCAGGGCCCGCTCTACTGTGAGCTACCCGCTGACGGAGTTCCTGGAGCCGAGCCGGGGTCGCTGCTGGAGGTGCTGGTCTGCGTCTACGGACTCGGGGACGCGCCGCTGCAGTGGTACAAGAGCTTCACCACTGAGGCTCTGGCCGCGGGCTTCAAGATCAGCTCGTACGACCCTTGCTTGCTCTACCTGCACCAGGACGGCAAGTACCGAGGCTCGATCGCACTGGCCGTGGACGATACGTGCGGCGGAGGCGACGAGTACTTTCAGAAGGCGATGGAGAAGATCAAGCGGAGGCTCCCTTTCGGCAAGTACCGGAAGGGCAAGGGCGATTTCCTGGGCAAGCAGCTGGAGCAGCTGCCCGACAAGTCGGTCAAGATCACCCCAAAGAACATGGTCGAGGAGATCGAGATGATCAACATCACAGCCGGGCGCCGTGCGACGCCCAACGAGCCATGCAACGAGCAGGAGATATCCGCGC
Organism: Prorocentrum cordatum; assembly: GCA_963575745.1. Taxonomy (NCBI): domain Eukaryota; class Dinophyceae; order Prorocentrales; family Prorocentraceae; genus Prorocentrum; species Prorocentrum cordatum. The sequence continues at coordinate 229,295 of CAUYUJ010017194.1, read as the reverse complement.
TGAGGGCCGTGGCAGGATCCCTCAACTATGTGGGGCGCGAGACGCGCCCTGACCTGAGCGGGCCAGTCTCGCTGCTGCAGGGCACTTTCCCAAAGCCGAAGGTGTCCGACCTGCTGGAGGGGAACCGGGTGACCAGGATTGCCAAGGATTTCTCCCACACGACGCTCTGGATCAGGCCGATTGATCTGAAGAACCTGGGCTTCTTTGCGGTGGCGGACGCGGCCTGGGCGAACGCGAAGAACCAGGCGAGCCAGGCGGGCTGGCTACTCCTTGCTGGCGACCTGAGCATCTGCAAGGGGCTGTGGGGCAAGATATCCCCATTGGCATGGAGGTCTCATCGGCTCGCTCGGAAGGTGCCGAGCTCGCTGGCTGCTGAGACACTGGGAGTGGACGAAGGACTGGCGAGCGGAATCTACCTACGCAGCTTGTTCGCGCAGTTGGCTTTCCCTGGCCTGGACGCCCGGACGGCGCCCGAGGCTGGCAGGACGTTCCCGCTGACCGTGGTGACAGACAGCAAGTGCCTGTACGACCACCTGCACAACATCTCCGGTGGCCCGAGTAAGGACCGGAGGACCGCCTTGGACATCGCGATCCTGAAGGAGAGCATGCAGGGCAGCGGTGCCGGCATCCGCTGGGTGGACGGCAAGCGGCACCAGATCACCGACTCTCTGACGAAGCGCAACGGGTGCGCCGACCTACTGCGGGGAATCTTGCAGAAGGGTGAGTACGTTATCGTGGAGGAGGATCAGGCGCTCAAGATCCGAGAGGCTGAGAGAGCTTCGAGAGTGACGAGAAGGGGAGCGTTCGGGAGGCCTGCGACGACGACGACACCCTCTACTGAACCGAGCTGCACGAGCTCACCTGTACTTTTCAGCGCTGCGCGCTCCTTGTCAGATATACACGCTACGCGCGATAACTGTAATTCAAACCCTGGTCGAACCGTTTCGAGTTGCGAGGGGAGGCTGCTTACAGGGGTCTTGGCATCTAGAATTCTGGGGCGTGCGAGTTGACCCAGGGTCCCTCTAGAGGCCTTCTGAGGATGCCAGACACTCAGCCCCGTTCCGCAACCATTTTGGTTCGATCAGGGGCTTCGGTCCCTTTGGAGGCAGACACGTGTTAGCCTGAGCTGATACTGAAAACGAGATATACGAGAGCTTACGCTTACGTTTCCGCCGCTCCACCGTGATCGGTGTTCCTTCATTTTTTCCATACTTTCCTGGGGATCGGCGATGCATTGTGCCCGTGCGTTTCCTTCCCCTCCCGGGAGAAGCGCGCAGCGCGACTCTCACCGCGCTCTCGCGCAGCTCCCTTTGAGTGGGGCGGCCCCTGGCCGGGGCCGGAACGCCCGCTGCGCGGTCATCTCTGCGACACTGCGGAAGACTTCGTCGGATCGCATATCTTGCCGTCGCTCGGACGTCCATTTCCCGTGCATTTTTCGATTTCGTGCGTGTTTTTTTGCTCGATGGTCCAGGATGGTCCGCGATGGTTCTCGCCGAGAACAAAAATGCACACGTCCGAGAGATGCCAAGATATCCTGCCGCACCCCACCGGGAGGCCCACCCGAGGCGGCAAGCCTACGTAGGCATCCGCCTGCTCCGCCAGCCGGACCACCTTCACGTCGTCGGCCACGTCGTCGGTCCACTCTGTCAGCTCGACCAGCCGCTGGAACTCCTCCGCGGCAGCCCTGGCCTGAAGGGCGATGGGTGGGGAAAGAGAAGAAATCTGAAGGACGCCGGGTGTGCACCAGCGCCGCCCAAATTGATTGCAACCCCGAGAATGCGCGGAGGACCACGTAGAGGACCACGATGATGATGATGATGATGATGATGATGATGATGATGATGATGATGATGATGATGATGATGATGATGGTGGTGATGATGATGGTGGTGATGATGATGTTGTTGATGCTGATGATGAAACCAATGCTGATGATGATGTTGATGCTGATGATGACGATGATGCTGATGGTGGTGATGATGATGACGATGATGGTGATGAAGATGGCGATGGTGATAATGATAATGCTCATGACGATGACACCCACGTCGTCATCCACTTTGTTCACTGATTGCCAAGCCTTTCCCCTGTTCCTCTCCCGTTCCACCCCGATTGCCACGTCCTCCCTCATGTGTTATTCCCTCTTCCTTTCTTCACCAGCCCTTGCCTTCCCTAGTGGAACAAAAAGTGTCATAAACATAGAAACTCGGAGGTCCGCGCGGATTTCTCTGATCGGCGAGGGAGCTGGGAGCTGGGCGAGGGCTGCTGAAACCGTGGCTGCTAAAACGGCCTTCCCGGAAGGAAAAGACAACTTCCCGGAGTGAGGCGCGGCACGCGAAACAGTCCACGGGCTGCATCCCGGATGCCGCAGTCCTCGTGAGGAGCGTTCTGAGATTCGCATCTGGACGCACCCACTTGTGCTGTGAAGGCGGTGCTCTCCACAGGGGCCACGACCCTCGTGAGAGGAGCGTGCCGAGGGTGCGCGGAGAGCCGCGTGCGGACGCACCGACTGGGGCCGTGGGAAGAGTCCCCCCTGCGAGGCCACGATCCTCGAGATGTTTGTGCCGACACTCTCGGGGGGGCCACGTGGGGACGTGCCCAGTGTGGCCGTAGGTGGAGCTCCCTGTCGGGCCACGATCCTGGTGAGATGTCTGGGCCGACATGTGCGGGGGACTGCATGCGGACGCATCTTCTGGCGCTCCCTCTGGCGCCACGATCCTCGTGAAGGGCGTGCCGAAATCGACGCCAATCGACGCTACATCGACGCCAATCAACGCTAACAGACGCTACATCGACGCTGTCTCATCGACTCCAAGATGCTAACCGACGCCGACCGACGCTAAAGACGGAATAAAGAGGGTATACCCCACACAACCAAATCGACAGAAAACAAACAATACCATCACACCACACAACGAAACCCCAAATAAACACACACACAAACATCAACCACACAACAATACACACACAAACCAAAAAAAACCAACCCACAACACATCCACCACAAAAACACACCAACCCAACTCAAACATAAACAAAAACCATAACCACACAGACAAAACAACAAATAACCAAACCAAAAAAACCACAAACCACCACCCTACCACACAACTCAATACCACCAAAAATATAGGGGGAGCACCATGATTTACTACCGAAGTCGTAACTATTTCACGACGCGAGGGAGTCTGAGCTAAGGCGCGGGACATCGACAGTCAAACCAATCCAGGGATGCATACTGGTCAGAATCTGGGGTAACCAAGAGATGCCGATACCGCTACTCCCTGGACCTCTCCCGGGGTGCGTTCTGACCAGAATTTCGAAGCGAATCCAGCGGTGGCGACGAGGGCCTCCGAGGAGGGGCAGAAGTTGGAAAGTGGGGAAAGGGCAGAGGTATATACGGGTACCTTTCCCTCGTCTGAATGAGACCAATCCAGGGGCGCGTGCTGGCCAGCATATCGAGGCGGATCCAGCCGTGGCAACGAGGACGACCTACCAGGCTCCCATGATCGGGGATCTTCTGACCCGGGTCAATCCAGATCCAGGTCAGTCAGGCCTGGCAGAATCCTGCAAGATCCTGCAAGATCCTGCACCAAACCTGGGTCAATGCGAAAGATCCTGCAAGATCCTGCATCCAAACCGGGGTCAATGCGAGCCTGACCCTCCAGGATCCTGCAAGATCAGGCGCTCTGGTTGACCCCAGTTTGCAAAGCTGATCAGCATCTCGAGGCGGATCCAGCCGTGGCAACGAGGACGACCCACCCGGATCCCATGAAGTGCTACCGAACGAGGAGGAGGAGGAGGAGGAGGAGGAGGAGGAGGAGGAGGAGGGAGGAGGAGGAGGAGCAGGCAGGGAGGAGGAATGAGAATGGAGGAGGAGGGATGAGGAGGAGGAGAAGAGGAGGGAGGAGGGAGGAGTAGGTATGAGGGAGGTGTCGGAGGAGTAGGATCATGCAGGAGGCTCAGTCGGAGTAGAGAAGGAGGAGGCGGATGAGGATGTAGTGAGTAGGGAGAGGAGGAAGGCGGGAGGAGGAGGAGGAGTAGGAAGAGGACGTACCTGGGTCCAAGGCCACCGTGCGTATCGCACGGATAACCCGCGGCCAAGGCGGGCGCGCGCGTCCCGCCAGCGCACCCCCATAGCAGGCGCCCCCCCCCCGAGGTCCGCGCGATGCCAGCCCCCCCGGCGGGGAGAAGAAAACTCGCCCATCGCTCGGACCGCCCAGGACCCTGTGCCGTTTTGTCGAACCGATCGTGGGTTGCTTTTTTCGCCAAGATGTCCTCCTCCTCCACCTCCTCCTCCTCCTCCTCCTCCTTCACTCATCCCTCCTTCTACTCCAACCTCCTCGTGCCTGCTTTTTCCCACCTCCACCTGATCCTCCTCCCATCCTCCCCTGCTCTCTCATGCCTCCTACCTGCTGCATGCCTCCCCTCCTCCTCCTCCTGCTGCCAGCTATCCTCCTCCTCCTCCTACCCTCTTCTCCTCCACTGCTCTCGCTCCTCCTCACTCCACCTCCTCCTCCTCCTGCTCCTCCCCCTCCTCCTGCTCCTCCTCCTGCCGCGCCACGCCGTGCGCTCCCGCCCGGCGAGCAGCGGGAGCGCGCGTGCTGAGCTGCGTGCAGCGGGACGTCGGAGGAGGAGGAGGAGGAGGAGGGAGGAGGGGGAGGAGGAGGAGGAGGAAGAGGAGGAGGAGGAGGAGACACACACACACAAAAACAAAACATTAACACAAATAAAAATATTCCCCATATCTTCGCACATGTTGGGGGTTTTCTCCCCCCCCAATTCCCATATGTTCCCATCTTTTCTGGGGAATCGACGATTCGTTGTGTCTGTGTGCTTCTTCCCCTCCTGAAGCTCGCCCGAGATGAACTGCGTGCACTGGGCAGTCGAGCCTGAACCCAAACAAAAACTTCCCAGTACTCGCAGATGTTGTTTGAGGGGGAAGCAGGTTCGACTTCCCCATGCACGCATTTGTTTTGGTTGGGGGGGGGACAAGTTCGACTTCCCAATGCGCGCAGTTCATCTCAGGAAACACCTCCCAGGAGGTCTTCGTCGGAAAGGTGAGGCAGAATTCAGCCCCACTGGGGGGCTGCTACGCCGGACTGGGCCGCGAGCGAAGCGGGATTTGAGCGGGATCGAACCGGAGAAGGACGGCTCCAGCGAGATCAAGCCGCACAGTCAACCAGGATAGTAAAGATGCGCAGTAAGGATGCAAAGGCCTAGGAACGCCGTGTTAAGGGCCTTGGAACGCCAATGCTGAGCGAAAGCTGGCAAGGATGCGCCGAATAGGCAAGGATGCAAGGGTATCCTGGCCAAGTTGCCCCGTCCTTACCATCATGGTTGACTGTACCAATCTGGATGTGAGACCAGGGCAAAATCAGACGTTGCCCTACCAGGAGTTGCACCCGAAGGTACGGGTCCTCGCTCTCTCGCTCCTGAACATGGTATAGCTCCCAGACCTTGGGCAGCACAGGGAGCGGAGAGGGCTGAACCCCATTGCACACGTCGGCAGGAAGAAGTGGGAAGGCGGACAGAGCAGGTTGGGCTCAGGTCATCCCAGGGAATCGCAGAAGATAGCAGAAGCAGATCGATTCTTGAGGTAGGGCGGCGCTTGAAATAGATTGGAGTCTGCGAATCCAGAAAGTCCTACTTGCAACGACCGGCGTACACTCAGGATGAAGGCCTGGTCCTGGGGAAGGCCCCTGGCTCCAGGACCCGTTTCCCTCAAGACCCCCTTCCTTCGTGGCGACGCGTGCGCCACGGCGAGCCGCGTTTCCCGCCGGCCGGTCCGCGCGCTTCCCGCCTCGCCCTCCTTGAGCAGCCTGTGCGCTGCCTCGCGAGTGCGCTTCAGCGCCGCCGCGTCCTCGCCGCCAAATGCTCCCCAAAAACACTCCCGGCAGGGACTTCCGGACTGCCTCGAACCGCCTGCAGTGCGCATGCAGGATCGCAGGTGCCAGAACAGACTGCTCGGTGCTCACGCTGGCGGACATTCAACCAACACTTGCCAGATGTCTGCGTGCGCGCACTCGCTGCTGAGGTCACGAGAGCACCCAAACTCGATTTGTGAGGCTCCCAGGGCCCCAAACGGGGCGAAAATGACGGTGGTGAACATTACCCTGTGACGTACCCAACCCATTTGTATCAATGGAAACGAGGAGTTGGCCGAACCTTGCATGGACAATGAACTTGATGTGTAAGCTACTTGGGACACGCGCCTATGGCATGATGCGCAGGAGAACCATACAAGAACGAGGGGCGACAGCTACAGGCTCGAAGAGGACATGGGGAGTCGGGAACGCAGAGCAGGAGAAAAAAGTGCGGGAAGCCGAACCATCAGCAGGGCAGCAGCAGAGGGAAGGTGACTGCAGGAGGAGGAGGACAAGGACGAAAGCGGCGTCTAATTTGAGTCTGCGGTGGGTACCCACTGTGCTGTGCCCCTCAGCAACCCTCGAAAGTGGCGACAGTTTCACAGATCGCAGCCCCCCAGGGATGGCGAGGTCGAATTTGAGTCTGCGGTGAGTACCCACTGTGCTGGGCCCCCCAGCAGGCCTCGAAAGTGGCGACAGTTTCACAGATCGCAGCCCCCCAGGGGTGGCGAGGTCTAACTGAATCCCCGTGGGCGTCACTGTGCTGGGCCCCCCAGCAGGCCTCGAAAGTGGCGACAGTTTCACAGATCGCAGCCCCCCAGGGATGGCGAGGTCTAATTTGGATCCCGCGTAGGGCGTCACTGTGCTGGGCCCCCCAGCAGGCCTCGAAAGTGGCGACAGTTTCACAGATCGCAGCCCCCCCAGGGATGGCGAGGTCTAATTTGAGTCCCCGTGGCGTCACTCCGCTGGGCCCCCCAGCAGGCCTCGAAAGTGGCGACAGTTTCACAGATCGCAGGCCCCCCAGGGATGGCGAGGTCTAATTGAATCCCCGTGGCGTCACTGTGCTGGGCCCCCCAGCAGGCCTCGAAAGTGGCGACAGTTTCACAGATCGCAGCCCCCCAGGGATGGCGAGGTCTAATTTGGGTCCGCCCGTGGCGTCACTGTGCTGGGCCCCCCAGCAGGCCTCGAAAGTGGCGACAGTTTCACAGATCGCAGCCCCCCAGGGATGGCGAGGTCTAATTTGAGTCCGCCGTGGGTACCCACTGTGCTGGGCCCTCCAGCAGGCCTCGAAAGTGGCGACAGTTTCACAGATCGCAGCCCCCCAGGGATGGCGAGGTCTAATTTGAGTCCGCCGTGGGTGCCCACTGTGCTGGGCCCCCCAGCAGGCCTCGAAAGTGGCGACAGTTTCACAGATCGCAGCCCCCCAGGGATGGCGAGGTCTAATTTGAGTCCGCCCGTGGCGTCACTGTGCTGGGCCCCCCAGCAGGCCTCGAAAGTGGCGACAGTTTCACAGATCGCAGCCCCCCAGGGATGGCGAGGTCCCATTTGAGTCCGCCGTGGGTACCCACTGTGCTGGGCCCCCCAGCAGGCCTCGAAAGTGGCGACAGTTTCACAGATCGCAGCCCCCCAGGGATGGCGAGGTCCCATTTGAGTCCGCCGTGTGTACCCACTGTGCTGGGCCCCCCAGCAGGCCTCGAAAGTGGCGACAGTTTCACAGATCGCAGCCCCCCAGGGATGGCGAGGTCCCATTTGAGTCCGCCGTGTGTACCCACTGTGCTGGGCCCCCCAGCAGGCCTCGAAAGTGGCGACAGTTTCACAGATCGCAGCCCCCCAGGGATGGCGAGGTCCCATTTGAGTCCGCGGTGTGTACCCACTGTGCTGGGCCCCCCAGCAGGCCTCGAAAGTGGCGACAGTTTCACAGATCGCAGCCCCCCAGCTGGCACGCAGCGACGAGCGAAGCCAGGGGCGAAGAGAGGGACGGGGGGGGGCGGGAAGGAAGGAGACGCGCGAGTAGTGCTCTATTCAAAACGAGAACCCAACGCAGGAGGGTTGGGAACAAATATGCAACGCCAGGACCTCGGGTGGTGGTGGGGGGGGACGAGGAGAAGAACGACGAGGGGGAGGGAGGACGAGGAGGAGGACGAGGAGAGGACGAGGACGAGGGCGAGGACGAGGCCGTGCGGTCCGACGAGAGGCCGCGCGGACCACGCGCGCGCGAGCAGAGAAGCCCGGCACTACAAGCCCTGCGCAGGCACCGCCGGGCACCCGCCCAGAGCTTTCGGTTCGACAGGGGCACACGCGGGCCCCCCGCGCATTCTCCCCCCGCGCACGCCGCGGCACGGCCAGAGGCAGCTTAGGAGGCAACTACTGGGAGGTTTTCGCCGGAGGGATTGAGGAGGCTTGAGCCCCACTTGGGGGGCTGTTGCGCCGGAGTGGGCCTCGGATGAAGCGGGATCCAGCCGGATTAAGCGGGACTCAGCCGGATTGGGCGGGATTGAGCGGGACTATATAAGCCGGATCAAGCCGGATTTCGGACCAGGGCAAAAACAGAATTCGACCTCCCAGGAGTTGCATCCGAAGGCAACGTGGGTCAAAGCACCTCCAAACCATGCGTGGCCCACGGGTACCACACCCGATGTCCGCGTCGCTGGAAAGGGACGCCTGTCCTGCTGACTATCCGCACGCGCGCATCCCCACACGCGCGCGATCCGAGCATGCAGAGCCTGCTCTCTCGCTCTCTCTCTGCATCGACTGAAGGACGTCTGTCGTCCTCCCTTTCCGTGCGCACGCAGCATCCTGATCCCCATCCGCGCCAGTGCCATGATCGCCATCCACTGTCACTGCTGCGTCCACCATCGCCACCGTCATCAGCACCATCACAAACGCACCAGTCATCATCACCACAAAGGTCACCATCGTCAAGGTCGTCGTCGCCGTCGCCGTCGCCGTCGCCCTCGCCATCATCATCATCATCATCATCATCATCATCATCATCATCATCATCATCATCATCATCATCATCATCATCATCATCATCATCATCATCATCATCATCATCGTCATCGTCATCGTCATCGTCATCGTCGTCATCATCATCATCAGCAGCATCATAGACATCATCATCAGCATCATCATCATCATCATCATCATCAGCAGCAACATCATAGACATCATCATCAGCATCATAGTCGCCATCATCATCATCAACATCATTATCATTACCAGATTTACTAATCATCGTCTACATAACCATCGCCGTCGACGACGATGTCCCCGTCACCGCCAGCAGTCATGAACCTGCAGAACCAGGGTCCCGCGCCGCCACCTGGAGAAGAGCAACTGCCTTGGCCCACACCGCGACGCGCGAAGCGCAATCATTGTCGCACCCCCTGCGGGGTAACCAGATGACGCGCAGCAGCAACCAAATCGGGAGACACAAACACTCCCGGCCTGTAAACCAAAAGCAAACCTACATACAACAAGTAAAAAACGTCCGTCAGCTGGTGGCGCTCTTTCTCCTTTTTCCTGCCCCCATCCCACTTCTGCCCCATCCCATCGAGGAAAGAGAACTATGCACATACACCGATTCTGGCCAGGCCCATCCTGAGCCCAGGATCGGTGCATACGCCCTCTTACCGTTACGTCGGGCCTGTCCCCCTACAGGGGGATTGTCGACGAAAAACAGAAAATACACCAGAAATACTTCCTGAAGGTCACCAAATACTCGTAAATAGTCCCCTGACGATCTTTGAACTATTTGTTGTCTATTTTCTTGCGTATGTTTTATTATTCGTCGAACATCCCCCTGTAGGGAGACAGGCCCGGCTTAATCTTACCTTGGCCAGGAAGGTATATCCACCGATCCTGGGTCAAGGATGGGCCTTGCCAGGATCGGTGCATGTGTGTAGTTCTCTTCGCCCGATCCCCTCCCTCCATCGCCGCCTCCCCGCCTGCCCCCTGCCTCCAGCAGTCTCATGCTCCTCCTCGTCCTCATCCCCGATGCTGTCGGCGTCTTGCCCCCGCCTCCCCTTTCCCCGTCCTCCCTCTCCGTCCCGCCTTCCCCCACATCCGCCTGCGCCCGTTCCCCCCCCCCCCCTCCACAGTCTGAGACCGACATCCCAAACACATTCCATGAACATGGCGGGCGCGCAAGCTGACGCCCGCAGACGATCCACACGGAGGTCCGAGAAAACGCAAGAATCCCGCTGTCGAGCACAAGTGGTTTCTGCAGCGAATGTCGCTTTATATTTTCCAACCACGGAGCGCCCTTGGAAGCTCCCCCGATTGTCAAAAAAAGTCGTGCGGGAGGCCCCCACAAGGAGATCTTCGCGGCACGGACACAGGTTTGCAGCGATACGCAATCATCGACGACCGCCAACCCGTATCATAAGGATGCGCGGGAAGGATGCAAGGGGCCTTCGAAGGCCATGTCGGCACTCTGCTGGCGGGGCGCGGCCAGCGAAAGCGGCCAAGGATGGGCCGAAGGGGAAGGATGCAAAGGTAACCTTGGAAAGTTGTCATCCTTACTATGTTTGGCTTCGGCGGCCAAGGACCCCCACTCAGACGACGCAGCGGCCCAAACCACCTGCGCCCCCGGAGAAAACAGCCGCGCGGTCTAAAGAGCCACGGCAACTTGCCACTGAAGGGCATCGAAAGCTGGTTCGCTTTCAAGCCAGCCGGAACAAGAAAAGGCGACACCAACACCACCAGGGCGAGGAGATGCGAGAAGCAGCGGGGGTCCTCCCTGGTGGTTTTGTCCCCCGCTCCCGCTCGAGACACCCCCGGTCTCCAGCTCGGGGGGGGCATCGTGGACCTCCTCGCTGGTGGTGTCCCTTTCTGGTGGTGTTGGCGTCGCATCTCCCACCTCCGAATCAGTGCGCGAGCGAAATGCAGCCTAGGGTTGTTGCCTCTTGCTGCACGAGCAACAGCGGCGGCAGTCGGCAATGCCCTGTCCCGCGCGCAACTCTGCGCTTGCGCGGGGGGGGGGGCAGGATGGGGCAAGGAGGACGGACGAACAAAGGCGAAAGCCTCACACGCGAATTCGAATTGTCAGACTGCTTAATCACAAAAGCGTCAGCGCACTGCGCGCTCTGCCAGCGATCTCAGACCCAGCGGCACTTGTGCGACAGTGCAAGATTTGGTTTGTTTGGGATCCGAGGTGCTCCCCCCGGGTCAGCGAACAACCCGCTGGCGAGTGAAGAGGCGCTAGGCACAAGCATCGCGGCGCGCGCAACAGCAACAAGCTCTTCGCGCGCCTCGGCCACAGCACTAACATCTACTGAACAGGAAAACCCAAAGCAACTTGCGAGGCATACAGAACACATCTGCCCAAGTATCCGCTCCAGTGTTCCGTGGCCCGGTTAGCATCACCCCCAGAAAGGCGGGCCCTGACCTCGCGAATGCCCGCGGAAAGGGGGGGCGCCAGTTTGCTTGATGCGTCTCGCGTGGCCCGCCCACTCTTATTTGAACAACCTGGCTCTGATTTCGATGGAGCGCATGGGCCCACGGCCGGAAACCGCGGCCACGGCAGCCCCAAAACATCAAAATGTGAAGAAACCTGCCCTTTCCCTGCCCCCAGAGGGACGCGCCCGCGCTCGGCGCCGCGTTCTAACGGACTGCCTGCACCACGGAAATGGTTGACCGACAACAAACCCCACCAGCGCAAAGAGACTGCCGCGGCACATGCCCGGCGAAACACAGTCGTCTGGGCTCTTATGCAAGAACCGACCGCTGTGGTTCCACCCGGAGTGACCCCTTCTTGATGCCCGCCGCCAGCGGGCGATCATGCTAACCAGCACACTGGCTAAGTCTTAGAAACACCATGTCCTCGCATCAGATAAGCGACCAGACCTGGCGGGCGCGCCCGCGAAACGAACTCGGCGCCCAGCTGCCGACGCGAGAGAAGCCCATGCAAGTCCGCCCCGTTTGCAACCCCTCTGGGAAAGACCCTGGGCGCCGCTCCTCCTCCATCCGGGAGAAACAGGCGCGGCCACCAGGCGCCCCCAGCAACCGCGACAAGCCTTTGCGAATGCCCGGCCGAAAGCTCGTGGACGGCCGGGATGTCCTCGTCAAGCGACTTCCATTTTTCCCTGGCGAGACGCACCGCAGAAGCCCCCGCGGAGCTGATGGGGCCCCCCTTGCGGCAGAGGGCCCAGAGACCTTGCGCTTTGGCTCCGAGCACGAGAAGACTATGGATTTCCTTCGAGGGCAATGCCACATGGTCGCTGCCGCAGGCGATGCTGGGCTCCTGGCCCACGGAGGGAGAACAGCTCGGCGTCGGCTCCAGCTTCGCCCTGCGCGCCCGCGATTGCTGGCGCCCACCGCAACTCCGCGATTCATCGGGCATTCCCAATAACGCCTTGAGGCTTACCTGCGTGCGTAGCCAGCGCGGGGTCTGTCTCCTCCCCTGTCTTGTTCTGCACGTCCCCCGCGAAGGTGCCCGCCCCCAGGCGCGCGCCCCCCCCGCCCGCTCCCCCGTCAATGCGCGCCCGTGCATGCGCAGAGCAGCTGGCGCCTTGCCCACGGCCTCTCCGGAATTGTTCGTTCAACAACCACTCGGGGGAGCAGTTGGGCACGCCAGGGCGGCTCGCGCGCGTCTCGACCCCATTGGCTGGCCAGCCAGCCCAGCCCGTGAAAACGCCCGACGGGTGGCGCATGGCGCGCGCCCATCTCAAGACCGCCCACGTGGATCGCGAAGCTAACCCCCGCCACGTCCTGGAACTCCCAAAACACGGATACCATGCGCAACTCGATGTCATAAGTGGCGGCGCTGCCGCCTGCAACGACTTTGAGCGCGCGCGGCCCGCGGCCATCGCGCGCGGCCAGCGGCGACATGAACTTGCAAGGAGCAAGCAACGCAACGGGCGCTCGGCAGACTGCGCTCGCGCCGCGACCCTGCGTGGGCGACGCGCTCGGTCTCGCCAGACACGCCGTGCCCGCTCTGGACCTTGCACATCATCCTGGTGCATCTGTAGAACAAAAACGCAGTTGACCTTCCTTCTCCCATCTCAGGTTCTCGGAACATTGGCACCGCGGGCGCGCGCAGCGGGGCCGGGGCCTCCCCCGACGCCGCCCGAACCAAGAACATCCGCGACATCGCCCCGATAGGCGTCTGTAATCAGGTTACCCAAGTGCCCGGGGCGGGAACTCTCGGCGGCGACGGCGGCTGTCTTGAAGCCCCGCGAGATCCCCCGGAAGCTCTCACCATCGCGGGCATCGGGGGGTTCGTGGTCAGGAGGGAAAGGCGCGCTGATCCGAGGGGCCGGCGCGCTGGCAGCCTGCCGCGCTGCCAACCGCGCGCCCAGCTGCGCGTAACATATTGCGGCGAGCGCGCGCGCGCCCCTCCCCCCCCCTGCCCGTTGTCCAAGGTATCCCAAGTGGAACCAGTCGCTGGCCACGCATGCGCACGCGCAGCAAGCGCCCCTTCCCGGGGCCTCGGAACACCAGGCAGCCCAGCAGGGCGTCGAGACTCCTCAAGTTTCCTCAGCAGGCCCAGAATGCCCACTCGGTTTCGAGGGCGGCCCAGGGCAGGCGGTGAGGCCTATCAATAGCACAGCCAAAAAATCAGGATTGACTCCCAAACAACAAATGCCCATCTGGCCACGCGCTGCGGCATGGCAGGGAGGTGCTTCTGGCGACATCACTGGGCAACCTGCGAAAGTAATGCGACTCATCTGGGGGAAGACCGATACTAATGATGAAACTCCTGAACTCCTGGCACCTTCGCCAAACCCAACCCGGAGCTCCCGATATAAAACCAAGTTGCCCACCCGGCGTAGATCTGGACCTGGGGCACTCGACGCTCGGCGCGGCGCTCGGGCGGCACTGGGCGGACAAGCCCGGGTTCAACGCGAATTCCTTTAAGGGCCCACCCGACATCATAGCGCTAGGGGAGGGCAGGAAGTGACCCCGCGGGCCTCGCGGCCGCGACTTCGAAGCAGTTACACAATTGTTTGAAAACTTTGCACCCCTGCGTTCCCTCGGCCAGATACATACGCACTGGTGCAAGTGGAAACGAGCGCAAGGATCTATCCTGCATTGCAAGACCCCACAAGATCGAGTACGGCTACGAGGGCTGAAATCGATCGCCAAGCCGCGGTTCCCCTTGATAGAAACGACGGCATTTGGTCGCGCAGTCTGCCTTCCAAGACGCCCTGGGTTCAGGGCTCCTTCTAGCATGTCTAACTCCAAATCGAAAACACATCACGCAACAAACGCCCTTCCTGTCTGCAAGATGTGTTCCCAGAGACCATGTTCAGCATGTGGTCCCGTGCACCTAACCTTTACCCCAAAACCCGTAGCCTGAGAAAAAATGAGAGTCCACAGGCTCTGGTCCTGTGTATACGTGCGTGAGCCCACCCAGGGACATCATACCAACTATGCGGAGGTCTACCAAGGTCGACATGATGCCTGGTTGCGATGCACACACACACACACGCTCGAAACGCCAGCGGGCCCACGAAGTCACGGGGCCCATGAGGCCGAACCCCGCTGACTGAGACCCTGGCGGGCCTCGAGGGCAACTGCTTTTCCTGCACACAGCGACAACGAAGGATTTGCGAAACTTCTGGGACTGAGAAATGGTGGACCACGCGGCTCCACTCACCGCGCAGATCTCCCAAAACTGAACCATAATTCTTGTCCCCGTCGGGCTGCGCACATGGCCGACGAGAGATTCGCAGACGGTCACGGCTGCCAGGAGCGGCCGCGGGTCCGTGCGCCAGTCCCCCACTTTTTGTTAGGGTAGCCGTTCAATGGGTCCGCTGCCGTGGCTGCGTCTCCGGTTCCAACACCCGTGTGCGGGCCCGCAAGGGGCCTGTCAGAAGCCTCCGCTGCTGCCGGGGCAGCGTCTTGGAGAGCGGCCGCGGCACCGCCCCCTGTCGCAAGGGCCCCCCCTCCCGCCGCAACACCTGCTGGCTCCACGAGCTTCTGCACTGCCAAGACGGACGTCGCTGCCTCTCCCCCTGGCGGCCTGGCCTGGCGTCCCCCTGGCGGCCCCCAGCTGAGCCTCCCCCCTTCCTGCAGAAGGGGGCAGGCTCAGCTGGGAGTGGTCTGGCATGGCCCGTGGGGGCCTGGGCAAAAACCGCGAAGGCGTTTACCAGGTTCGGCTCGCCCGCCGCGGACTGCGCCTGATGGAGCCCATCCGAGTCCACCACGACCATAACCTCGGGCGGTCTAGTCTGCTCGCATCTGGCCGTGGCCAGCCACTTTTTCTGCTCGCGCTCTAGGGTCTCGGACCCCACCATCCCCCTGCTGATGGCCTCCTCCTCCTGCTTGACCTGATCGAGCCTGGCCTGCAAGACCTTACCTTGCTTCTTGTATTTCTCAAAGTAGCTTGCATGCGCATCTCGATGTTTCTCAAGATGCTTCTGCTTGTGTCCTAAATGCGTAATAAATCGGTTAAGACGTCTGGACGGGTGCCTCTTCAGAGTCCCGCTTAGGCCTTTACCTTCGTCAATATATTCTAGAGCGGGGTGGCGTCCACCTTCAACTGGACCTTGTGGGTGAGAGTGCCGTTGTTGGTGGACGTAACTGTTGTGTTCTGCTGCGTGCCGTCGTCCACTACACTAGTTGTGCCGCGCCACGGGGGACCTGCAGCAACATCAGGGTTTTTCGGCTGAATTGCATTCTGATGCTGGCCACGTTGCCAGCACCCTTATTTGTTGAGGTTGACTGATGCCGCACACTGTCCACACCCAACTATGCCATGGCGGGATTTGCGGTGGTCTCAAACTGTCTGAATGGGGCCCGTTGGCCCCCTTGGCGCCCTTGCACTTACCGTCCTTGGGCATGTTGGACTGTACTGATTTCTCTCTGGTGCTACTGTGATGCACCCGCAAGAATCGAAAAGAGGCTACAATAACTTGTCTCGCCAACTGACGCCAAAAAAATGGACGGTGATGCCAAGCGGGTTCTCGCGAGTTCCGCCTCGTACCGACAGAAGAAAAGGAAACGCTGCTACCGCGGCGGGTGGTTGAGGGCGGCCATAGTGATTAAGGAACCGAGATCAAGGCAAAATGCCTGCGGCTCCTCTCGAGCGGCTCGAGCCTTTCCTCTTCCTCCTCCTTCTCATACCCCTCCATCCCCTCCTCCTCCTCCTCCTCCTCCTCCTCCTCATCATCATCATCATCATCATCATCATCATCATGATCATCCTCTCCCACTGGTCCCCTTCCCCCCTCCCACGACGACGCCGACAATGAGGAAACGACGACCCGACGACGAGATCGACGACGGCGAACACGACGACAAAGACAACCAGAGAACGGCGAAGACGGCGCCGACGGCGAGGGACGAAAAGGTGCTGATGCCGCCACTCCCAGGGCCTCTCCCAAGCTGCCGATACCGATGACGGGTGTTTCCAGCACGGGTTTTTCGAAACCTAGGACCGGCGATTATTCTGTCTGGCTGCGTAAGCGTCGGTCAACAGACCCACGTTCACTTCATCTAGCAAGGCAGAGCCTCAGGCGCGAACATGGGGCGCACGGGTAAGGCCACGATGCCCCAACCAGTGCGTGCTCACTATTGCGAGAGGCCCTCGGCAAAGGCCTCTCCCGACCAAAACTCTGTAGAGACCCCGCCGGCAGGGACTCTGCAGGCTGGCCAGCGGAATCAGCACCTCCTCCTCCTCCTCCTCCTCCTCCTCCCCTCCTCCTCCTCCTCCTCCTCCTCCTCCTCCTCCTCCTCCTCCTCCTCCTCCTCCTCCTCCTCCTCCTCCTCTCCTCCTCCTCTCCTCCTCTCCTCCTCCTCCCTCCTCCCTCCCTCCTCCCTCCTCCCTCCTCCTCCTCCTCTCCTCCTCCTCCTCCTCCTCCTCCTCCTCCTCCTCTCCTCCTCCTCTCCTCCGCCTCCTCCTCCTCCTCCTCCTCCTCCTCCTCCTCCTCCTCCTCCTCCTCCTCCTCCTCCCCCGAGACACAGAGAAGACGGCGAGACCGCGGAGCCCGCGACCGCTCCGACGATCCATGACGCCGGCGACGAAGAGACGGACGACGAGACCGACGACGGCGAATACGACGACGACGACGACGACGACGACGACGTTGACGACGACGACGACGACGACGACAAACACGACGACGACGACGACGACGAGGAGGGCAAAAAACGGCGAGGGCGGCGCCGACTTCGCCGTCGGTGCTGTCTTTCCCGTCCTCGTGCACCTTCCCCGTTTGGTGCCGTCCCCGCCATCTGAGGGGCAACGATAGGGGGGGACTGGCAGAGGGGGGGATGCATCGACCTGGAATCGGCGATACATCGCCGATAGGTCGGCGACAGACCCCCGACCGTGAATCCGCACCTCCCTGGGCAGGCTGGGGCTATCCCGACCTCTATGGGCGACGAATGGGCGATTGGGGGTCGATAAATTCCCCCCCTATGCCTATCCCCCCTGTCGTTGCCCCCCACTCCCCCCCCCCTGGTCTTGCCCGTTATCGCCAGGGGCGAAGCCTGCGACCACTTGCGATCACAGCCGCTGCGGGTCCACTCCACGCTTGGGCATCTGACTCCCCGCTGGGTTGCACCTGGCTGCAGGCAGTCTTCGGCAGTCTGCATCCCCCCCTCTGCCTATCCCCCCCTACCGTTGCCTCTGACCGTCGTCCCCACCGTCCCGCCGTTTGCTCCCCGCTTGCTGCCGCCCCCGCCGCCGTCGGCTCCCTCGCGGTCGTGGCCGGCGTCGCCGGCGCCGCCGCGTCGCCGCCGTCGTGGCAGGCCGGCGGCGGCGCGGCGACGGCCCGCGGCGGCCAGAAGAAGAAGAAGAATAAGCAACAACAACAGCGGCATAAACACAAACTGCTGGCGATCGGCGCGGATTTCTTGGATCTGCGCTGGGCCCCCGCCCCTGGCGCGCGGAGCGCGCCGCCAGAGGGCCCCGGCGCGGAGCCAAGGAATCAGCGCGGAGCGCCAGAAGCTCGTGTTATGGCGTTGTTCCTCCGCTGAGGGGCGGCGACGGCCCGCTTGAGCAGGGACCGACGGCCCCGGCATTCGTAGAGGTCTACCACGGCATGTTCTTAGAAGCCAGACATGTTCTAGGAACAAAACAATGCTCTCATAACATAGCCCGATGCGTTAAAGCAAGCCCGTCCCAGCCAGAACTGTTCTGAGAACACTTCGCACAGACCACAAAAGGTTCTTAGAACATTATCTGGTACAGTCGGACTCGATTGGACAGGACACGCGAGAGGGAGAGGACACAAGACCCTTCCGAGGGCCGCATTGCCACAGGAGTGTAGGAAGCATGGGTCGCGAGACACAGGACACAAGGGCACCCTTGCTTTGGCAGGGCCGACCTACTAATCTGGGCCGACTGTAGGCCTACAGTTAAGTCGGGCGTGTCCCCCTACAGGGGGATTTTGGTCAAAAAATAATTTAAAAAAACCCAAAACGTGCTCAGAAGATGCCCAAACATACTCAACAAATAGTCCCCAGACTCTTTTGTTTGACTGTTCTTGAATTTTCCCCCTGTAGAATGGCACGCCCGACTGCAGGCCTATAGGCGAGCTGGGACGCTTCGCCACTGCTGGACCCGCGGCGGCACAGCGGCCGAGTCCTCCGCGGCGGCGGCGCCGCCCGGCAGCGCCGCCGCCAGGGCGCAGGAGAGCGCGAGCGCGCCGAGGCGCCCCTCCGCGGGCGGCCGGGCGCCGCTCCATCGGCGGCGGCGGGGGCGCCGGGGCGCGGCGGCGCCCGCGGCCATGGCAGGGGGGGAGGCTTGGGCTGAGTCCTCCTCCTCCTGCCTCCTGCTGCCTCCTCCTCCTCCTCCTCCTCCTCCTCCTCCTCTCTCCTCCTCCTCCTCCTCCTCTCCTCCTCCTCCTCCTCCTCCTCCTCCTCCTCCTCCTCCTCTCCTCCTTCCCCCCTCCTCCTCCCCTCCCCCCCCCCCCCCCCCCCCCCCCACACCCCGCCTCCTCCTCCTTCCTCTCCTCCTCCTCCTCCCTCCTCCTCCTCCTCCTCGTCGTCCTCGTCCTCGTCCTCGTCCTCGTCCTCGTCCTCGTCGTCCTCCTCCTCCTCCTCCTCCTCGTCCTCCTCCTCCTCCTCCTCCTCCTTCTCCTCCTCCTCCTCCTCCTCCTCCGTCCTCCTCCTCCTCCTGAGGAACGTGTCGGAATCGGGGGGGAGGCTTCGGCTTCGAGGTTCGAGGCGTGCGGGCGTTTTCGTCAGCTTCTCCGCGGCCTTCTAGCCTCGGGAGGCTCGTCAGCAGCCGCGCCTCGCCGAGGGCGTTCCAGGGTGCTCGGAGGCCCGAATTGTTGCCCGAGAACTACCTAGAACGAAGACCTCGCCGTCCTCGTCGTCTTCCGCGCCTGTGCCCATGGCGGCGGGAGGGGCAGGCAACTCCCGTGAGGTCTTCGTCAAACGATTCAGGGTAAGTAAGGTCGGTCAAAAGCCATTGACCCATATCAAACCTGGGACAACCTGGATTGGGCAGCGGGGGCAAGCCGGATAAAGCGGGATTGAGCCCCATCACGCCAGACTGAAAAGGAAAAACACCATAAACATAAACTGTTGGCGCTCCGCGCGGACTTCTTGGAACTGACCTGACCCCACTCCCTGGCGCGCTCCGCGCGCCAGGGGAGGCGTCGGAGGCGACGCCGGGGGGCCCAACGCGTATCCAAGAAATCCGCGCGGAGCGCCAACACTTTATGTTTATGGCGTTCTTTCTTCTTCGATGAGCGAGATTCGGCCAGACTTGCAGCGGATATACCAACACTGAGTTTGACCTCCCAGGATATGCATTCGAAGGCAGGGACTCAAAGGCCACTCCTGGTACCCATGTGTTCAACCTTCCCGCTGGCGCCCCCGTTTCTCCCCCCCCTGGTCACGTCAGGATCCGCGCCAACGCCGAATGGAACGTGGCCGCTCTTACAAGCCCCCTCGAAATCAAAATACCCCTCGCCCCAAAGTGTTTATGTTACCCCTCGAAATACCTTTCGAAATACGCGGATGGGCGCGCGCAGCGCGGCCGGCGGGGCCGACCAAAACAAGTGCAGTCGCCAGCATGGCCGTCAGCATTGATGAAACTGGGGGCCTGGGGGCGTCGCCGTGCATCATCATCGTGAGCATCGGCATCACTATCACCCTTTTTCGTCACCATCCTCATCACCACCATCATCATCATCATCATCATCCTAATCAGCATCATCATCGTCATCAGCATCAGCATTATCATCGACATCATCATCATCAGCCGCAGAATCATCGTCATCATCACTACCACCCTTCTCGTCACCGTCATAATCATCATCATCACCATCATCATGATTGTCACCATCATCACCATCATCATTGTCATCATCATCACCATTATTTCATCATCATCATGATGATCGTCAGCATCTTCCTACTCCCCCTCCTCCTCCTCATCATCATCATCATCATCAGCAGCAGCATCACCGTCATTGTCATCGTCAGCATCCTCACCATCCTCATCCTCATCCCCATCGTCATCCTAATCACCGTCCTCCCCAGGTTTTGCCACCCGCGTCACCCCAGGCGCGCGGTCCTGAAGTGGCACTGCCCTCGTCCTCCGAGCTCGCCTGCGGCAGCGGCACAGGGCGGACGCGCGGGCGCCGAGGCCGCCCTCGCGCCCCCGAGGCCCTCGCAGTCCCGGAGGCGGAGGCAGGGCTAGGAGGGGGCGCGCAGGAGGCAGGAGGGGGAGGCAAGAGGGGGAGGAGGAGCAGGAGGAGAAGGAGGAGGAGGAGGAGGAGGAGGCAGGAGCAGGAGCAGGAGGCAGGAGCAGGAGCAGGAGGCAGGAGGAGGACGGGCACAACCGTTGCGCCTCCCGAAAGAGCAGAAGCTCGACTGGGAGGTCCAAGTTCGAAGAGCTCCCGCGGGGCACGAGCGTGCCAGGGGGAGAGGGCAAGGATGGGGCCCCGCCTGATCCCGTGGGTCATGGCGCCTGCGCGCCGCGCTCCGTCTCGCCGAAGTGGAAGAGGGCGCGCGCGGGCGGCGGGCGCGGGCGACGACGCGACGGGGGGCGGGGCCGAACAGAACTTAATCGGAACTGTCCTCGCCCCCTCTGGAGGGGATCACGCGGGGTGACACCACGGAAGGGGGGGGGGGGGGGGGGGGGGGGGGAACGCGAGCACCTCCGCGCCCGTCCCCAAAAAGGGCAGGGGCGGGAGAGGCACGCACCATGGCCTTCGCACCCCGCTCCGCGGCCAGCCGCGCAAGCCGCAGCGGAAGCGCGGTCATCAGACGCGCCACTCGGGCCGAGGAGCGAAACGCCAGTGGTCGGGTGGAGCCCTCGCTCCGCCCTCCTGATGCCCAGGCGCTGGTTCGCACGGGTGGAGGCCACTGAGCTAAGCCCTTTGCAGGGCCTCAACACATTTCTGAAATGAGCAGGGACCCCATGGGCAGAGCACCGCCGACAGACGAACAGGGGCCCCACCTGAAAGGGGTCGTGGCCGAGATCCCTCCTGGGCCCCAGCGGGTCACCCACGGGCTGGGAGGGGCCAGCCTCTAAAGACTCCAGAGCCTCGCGGTCGGGTGACAGCTTCGCTGCGGCCTCGCGAGCCACACTCACAGCCTCGCTGCTCACCGCGACAAACGAAGCCCCGTGAACTAGGAACCACTCCGCGGTGGCCGCCCTCTGGAGAGCAGCGGGGTCGCACTCGCGGGCGCGTCTGTTAGTGAGGAGGGCCTTGAGGGGGGCGGGGGTGCAAGCAAAACGTCCACAGCGCTTGCACCTCCACTCGCCTCGAGCCTCAGACCTCCGACAGTGACCGGTGATCTGCACCTTGGGAACAGCAAAACAAGAGCCGGCCAACCGAAGTTTCTCAGGCAGAACACCCGTCCACTCACCACTTTGAAGCAGATCCAGGGCGGCCCAAGCTGAAAACTTCAGCGTGGATTTGTGGTATTCGAATTCCCCCGCCAAGGCCTTCGAGAATCCTTCCGGATAGGAAATGGGGCGCCGCTCCGAGCCGAGCAAAGAAATTAGCCCACAGGCTGCCAGCCCAAAATTGCAAGCCGGATCCTTCAAGCACCTCGTCGAGCGAGAGGTGCGCTGGCTGCCGGGGAAACGCGGGGCATTCTCACAAATTCGGTAGACATCAGCCCAAATCGCAGCATGCTTAGAGCAGCCTCTGGCGGACTCTGGACTCCAAGAGTTCCCAACTCTCACAGTGGCTTGAAGATCTGACATGATGAGCTCCGTATTCGAATTATGAAGCAGGGCCTGCCGCACTGCCCATCTCTCGGCTCTCCCGATGGTTTGCCTGGGCCCTGGGCGAGCTCCGTAGACAGCGCGGCAGACCAGAGGAGATCTGAACGGCTCCCCGCCCAGCTCGGGCGACCTCGGGAATGCTGGACTGCAAGCAACTTCCGTCCACAAAGCTTCCAGGCCCCCAAACGCCATACACGCCCCCCCCCCCCCCCCCCCCCCACCCCACCCCACGTCAACGCCACAGGATCGGCTTCAGGGGCCTGAAGCGCACTAGCCTGGGACAAGGAAGGGGCACCAACAGTTAGGTCGGTGCTGTCCACCTGCGGCTGCTCAGTGACGTCCATCGCTGAGGCCGTTAGGGCGGCACGGTGGCAAAGGTGTGCCTCGGGGACCAGATCGCCATATGGGTCCAGATCGTCTTGAACAAGGCCTTGGCACTGGTACCACACATGGCCGTAGGTCCCGCTGGGGTGCAGGCACACGCGACAGTGAGGTGAAACCATGTATCCCTGCGCTGCCTTCGCAGCGGGGAGTGGAATGGCGTTGGCCCAAACGGCTGCCAGAGCTGCGGACTGCCTGGGACACTTGATGGCTTCAACTCCATTCCTCAGCGCACGATGCCAAACCTGCTCACTCCCATCGGAAACAGAAACATGAGACAGGAGCCGCCGATGCTGCCACCGCTGGATGCCCTCGATGATCGCGAGCTTCACGTCGTCTGGCGGCGTGTGCAGCAGGCTGATGGCGTCGCCGAGGTCCGCTACGAAGGTGTGGGCGCTGCACATGTCCCAGTTGATCCACAGGAGAGTGAGCCACGTGCAAGAGCGGTCCTTTAGCACTCTGCCGCGTCGGGTTGGTGCGCATCTTGGGCCGAAGGGTGGCACATGCCCTCTGCAGCCTGCCGAAGAAAAAAACGTGCGCCCCAGATCCAAACCGCATATCCCACAGCGATGTGGAGCGTGCAGTCGTACACGGGGTCATAGAGCGGATCGGGCTGCATGATCATGTATGCCGTAACGCCGCCATGCGGCTTGCCACCAGCCAGCGCGGCTGCGAACTGCCTGACATATCGGAGCGTCGGGTCTGAGACGCCTGCGACGCCTGCGCCATTCGCAGCGGCTGGCATGGCGCCTGTCCTGACTAGCCTTGAAACCTTTCGGTCGACTGCACCCTTGAGCGCGAGGAAATTCCTCCTCCTGGTATTCAGCGCACGGTGGCGAATCTTCCCCTGCGACCTTATAACTCGGCTCGCCGCAAGGTCATGCCCCAGGTTCCTCATCCAAGGGCAAAGCTGCAACTTCAGCGCCGCGGCTTGCTTCCGAAAGAAGTGCCGTCCACGCCTAGCGGCTACGATGATGCCTGACTTCTTGGGCTGCGTGGGGAGACCAAGCTCCGCAGCCTCCTGCGTGAAGGCGCGGGCAGCGCGCTTCAACCACCGAACATCCGCTCTGTCGCTAGTGACCAGCTGGATGGAAATGTCGTCAACACATGCCCTGGGCGTGATGCAGGGGGGCACTTGCGAAAGGTGCTTGGGCGCCCTGAAAGTAATAAGGTATAGAATGCCAGCGGCGTGCGAGCATCCCGCGAGGATGCTCTGAAACGTGGTAAAGAGGTCAGCCACACTGCCGAAGGCACTCAGCCCCCGCGGGATGGCGTAGCGTTGGGCCAACGTCCAAGCCAGCCTCAAAGAGAAATTCGGCCCCCTGGCTTCCCCCAAGGTCTGGGCAGACAATACCATTTCGAAACACTTGGCCATGTCATGCAACACTGAAATTGAGATGTCACCAACAAGAGTGGCCACCTCTGGGCAAAGGTTATGCGCGAACGCGCTGCCAGAACTGCTGCAGCCACGGCGGGTGCCCCAAATCTCGAGACAGCCGCGTGCTTCCTGCCAGTCTGAAGTAACTGACTGTCGGATCTGGCCCCAGATTATGCAAAAGGCGTTGATTAACGCAATCAGCCTGGTGCCTCCTTCTGGTTTGGCCAGCCTCACTAACTCAGTCCAAATCCTTTCGCTGGGCCAAACGAGAAGGCCTTCGCACTTGTTAAAAAGCATGGCCAGGGCCCCGCAGGCCCCTTTCAGAGATATGCAAAAGCGCTCTAGGCGCGGTCTTAGTGGGCCTGACGAGGTCTTGGTGCTGTATCTCCGAGCGACCTCCCGAATTTGGTAGGGCTGTATGGGAGGAAGGCTGGGCCACCAGTGGGCCCCATCGGGAAACGGCTGAGCAGCGCAGCCGTGGGTCAGCCAGACCTTCTTCCAAGGCTCCAATTCAGCCTGCACGCGTGCGTGAGGCTGGGTGTCCAGACCAGCACTTATAATCTCCTGGACGGCCCGAGCCCGAGAAAACCGATGAGCCAGCGAGGCTCCCTGCGACAAAACTGTCACGAGCGCAGTGCAACCGAGCGTCTCGAGCGGCATTTCGTTCCCTTGGATTCTGGCCTTGGCGGCGGTATAAATGCGCGTAAGCATGCGCGGGGGGCGCGCGAGCACCAGCAGGCCATGGCGGAAAACATCCGGCACTGGCAGCTCGAGCTGCTCGAGAACCTCCTTGCTTTTCGCGGCTGAAGCCATGAAATTAGCAAGCTCGCAAACGCTCGGACGGGCCCGGTGCGCCGCTTCGGAAAAAATCGCAGACAGCGGCACTCATCTGAAGGCGCTGAACCTCTGCAGCCAAAAACTTTCGGGCCTTCCCGAGATGCGTGGCCCATCTGAGGGCCGTGGCCCACGCATTCGCGCCGCTGTCGCGGCAGGGGCGCCGTCTTGGGGGGGCCCAGGCAAGCTTCTTCCACTCAGTGGAAGGGGGGCTCGGAGCTGCCAAAGTGAGCCTCCGCCTTGGGCCCCACGCGGTCCCAGTGAAACTTAGACTCAAAATACATGCCCTTAGAGACGATGTCCCAAAGTCCTACTAAACTCTGCCCATCATTCACTTGCGGGCCAACAACCTCCATGACAGCTTGCCACGGGAACACTGGTGGCCTCGCACACGCTGGGGCTGCCCTTTTTTCACACGGCACCTTCGCCCACATTGTGACTGGGGCGGCGAGGGAAGGCAGGCGCGCTGGAAGATGGGGAGACGTGGCCGCCTCCACGTCCACGTTGACCTCCCTGCCCAGGAACTGAGAGAGCGAGACGCTGGCGACGAAGTAGACGATGCACGTGCCTGGTAGCCTCTGCCTGCAAGTTGTGGTGGTGGGCACGTAGGTCACTGCATTGACGGCGTTGGCCCAGTTGGGTTGGCATAGTACGGCTCTGTCCATGTTCCAGTCCCCACCCACCACCCATGGTACCTGCTCGGAATTCAGAAAGCACAAGTATTGCATGATGGTCCACAGCATATCAGCGCTGCGTGGCCCCAAACCCTCGCCGCCCTTCAGGTGCATAGAAAGCACCACCATGCCACCATGAACACCCCAATTGACGTGGCAAGCAACTGCTCGACCAGGAATGATGGTGTGCGAATCGCCTGGTGGCGCGCAGAAGCCAATATGTGATGGAACCACCACAGCCACACCGCCAGTAATTCCAGCGCCGCCCCCGTCACTGTGGATGGCTGGGGCCCAAAGGCCACGGTAGCCCGCGTCGAGCACTGCGTGCTGCTTGTCTGCAAGCAGCTCGGGAGTAACGCGATGCTCCTGGATGGCGATGACGCATTCCGTGGCACACGCCAGGTAGTCCAGCATGGGCCCATACGGTGTAGTGTTGACCGCGACGAGCGACTGATCTTTTGATAGCTTGGCCCTGACCGACTTGGCGACGCCTTCGGCCGTTGGGGGTGACCTGGTACGAACATGATGGCCTCCGCCCGCTGGCGCCATGCTCTGGGCTTCGGTACATGGCCCCCCTGGTCCCTCCTCAGCTTCAGGCGTGCTCCGCGCGCAGTCAGAAGACAATGCAGTCGCACCCGCCGAAGAGGACGGCCTCGTAGAAGTAGATGGTGGTGAGCACGCGCCCTCCACCGACACCCTGGGGAAGGTCTCAGGCCTCTCAGGGCCCGCGTCAACACCATCCGAAGACTCAGGCTGTCCCATGCCTGTTCGCACCGTGGAATGCACGTGACGTGAGAAGGACCCCGCATCGCCTCGGACTGAGCCACTCGCAATGCCGCGAGACGACACTGTCGGATCGTCCTGGTGCGGGGCGGGGACGGTCGGCACGCCCGCCTCCATCCTCCGCAGAGTGGGCGCGACAGCGTGGGTTCCACCCCGCCGCCCCCCCTGGGAGACGCAGGGGGTGCTCGCCCCCCCCCCCCCTCCCCCACCGTGGCCAGCGGTGGTTTGACTCCTGAGTGGGTCGAGGTGGAGGTGCCTCCGTAGTCTGCGATCCCGTCATGTCGGGCTCGCCGTCCTGGCGCATGTCGGCGTCGCGGATGTCTGCGACGTCTGCCGCCCCCGAGCCCCCCCCCCCCAACTGGCAGAGGAGAGGCGCTGGTCACTCGGGCTGCCTGCTGCGTCACTGGTCGCTCAACCCTCAGCAGGCCCTCGGCAAGGTCCTGCGCCTCGCGGGGCACCAAGCCTTCCACGCCAGGCTGCTCCTGGGCCCGCTGGTTGGGTGCACGCTTCTCCCAAGCCCGCCGGGGCTGGGACCCGCGACCAGGTGCAGGCTGCACCGTTGCGCTGGGGGCGTCTGATCTGCGCCCTCTGAGGTCTGGGTGTCCACCTGTCGTGGGCGCACCCTGGGGGGCCCCCTGACCGTGCCGGGGGCTTCGGCCACCCGCCCGTCGGCGGCGTCGGCGGCGAGCCGGGTGCTGCGGGAGGCTTCGACCACCCGCGCGTCCGCGGCAGCCCGCGCGAACCCTATGGCGCCTCCCCTGCTGTGGTCTGGGTCGGCCCCCGCCCCTAGTCCAGCTGGGAGTGCCTCTCCAACGACGGAGCTGTCCTCAACCTGGCTGTCGTCGGGCTGGGTGAACGGGTCCAGGTCGGGATCGTCCAGGCCCAGGGTGCGCGCCTCGCGCGCAGCCGCTGAGGTAGGCTCGTCGGACTGCTGCTCGCTAGCTGCGGGGGAAGAACCATTCGTAGAAAATGGCATCATCATGGCTGCTGGTAGACATAGGTACACAGTGGCATACAAGACAATGAGACTTGAACTAGGCCGCCTCCTTGAGCTTTTTGTATACCGTGTAGAAGGAAGTGAGCTGCCTCTTGAGTTGCCCCCGCAGTGGCGCTGGGTCGTCGCCCCCCTCCGTGGGCACAGGGACTTCAACGCCGCAGCTCTTGAGGTGCTGGCGACGCGTCTCACCGTCGAGGTCGTCCACGTCGTCCGCTGCAGAATCGTCCACCCCCCATGTCAGGCTCAGGCGTGCCAGGCATTCCGCCAGGCGCCGCCTCGGGGCCCTGCTCCTCAGGCGCCGCCTGGGCCTGCGCCGCGGCCGCCACATCCTTGACCCTGCCGACGCAAGCTGCCATAGTGGTCAGGTCAGCAGCAAACTTCTCGCCGCCGCCGAGAGCCTGGACGATGGCCCCCAGCTGGTCCACTGTTGTGCTCAGCCCTGAGATGACGTCGGCGAGCTTGGGCGAGCCGTTGGAGCTGCGTGCCCTGGGCCACGACACCTCGCAGCCTGGTCTCCAGCTCCAGGATGGCAGTTGCGGACTCCGTCTCGTCTTCGCGGGCCTGCTCTAGAGCCTGCTGCGCCTTCTGGACTGCAAGCCCCGCTGCCTCACGCTTGGC
Source organism: Prorocentrum cordatum (assembly GCA_963575745.1). NCBI lineage: Eukaryota > Dinophyceae > Prorocentrales > Prorocentraceae > Prorocentrum > Prorocentrum cordatum. The sequence goes on along the minus strand of CAUYUJ010017194.1, from coordinate 201,616 downwards.
CTGGCAAGCGGCCTGCTTCCTGCGGGCATCCTGGAGCTTGTTGGACAAAACGTTGGCATTCTTCTCGGGAGGCTTTGCGGCTTCGAAGCGGGCCTGCAGCTCGTCCCGCTCCTTGACGCATTGGGCACGGACTTGTCGGTCTGTCTCGGCGTCACCCAACAGACTCGACTTGAGAGAGGCATTGATGTCATCAAGCCGCTTGCGTTCATCGGTAGGAGGCTTCCCCCAAAGGGGGGGTGGGCGCGGACTGCCCTGCGGCGGGCCCGCGTGCTCCTCCTCCAGCCGAAATGGCGGTCCCCTTGACCAGCTCGTCCGCTCGCTTTTGCATGTCGGCCAGCTGCTTTGTGAGGGCGATCTCACGGGCACTTGCAGCTGCGGGCGAGCGAGCGGCTGGCGGGCCCTTGGCAGGAGGGTGCCCCTTGAAAGCCGACCCTTTGGGAATCCCGCGTTGCGCACACCACATGTGGTCCGCGCGGTTGATCCACGGGGTGCCCGACGGCTTGTGCTCACACCACTTGCAATACCAAGGTTGTGCGTTTGCCCTCCGCTGCTGTCGCCCGCCAGCCATGGCGCCGCTGCGAGCGACCAGAAGAAGAGAGCAGCCCTGTGGCGGGTGATGGCTGCACACTGCCGCCGACCGCGAGGCCACGGCAGCAAAGCCCGCGACGCAAGGGCAGGCTGACGCGGGCGGGCGTGGAAAGGGTGAGCTCGGAGAGCTGGGATGCACGGGGGCCTTGAGCCGCCCCGTCGGCTACGTTCAATCTCCAAGCGCAAAAGCGGACGTTTGGAACTTGAGCCAAAATGGTTACGGAGGAGGCAGGAGGACGAGGAGGAGGAGGAGGGAGGAGGAGGAGGAGGAGGAGGAGGAGGGGAGGAGGAGGTGGAGGAGGAGGAGCAGGAGGAGGAGGAGGAGGAGGAGCAGAGGAAGAGGAGGAGGCAGGAGGAGGAGGAGGAGGAGGAAGAGGCAGGGCCCCCCCACCCCGCCCCAGCCCCGACGTCCATGCTTCCCCATATTATTCTTCCAGGATTCCCTACATTCCTGCATATTTTCTGGAATCTCGTCTTCCCCCCCCCTGTCCATGTTTCCCCGTAGTATCCTTCCTGGCAACTGCACCGGGGGGCCGGCGCAGGCGGTGGCGAATTTGCCCCATGGGCTCGAGGTATAAACAGCGTGTTTCGTGTTCATTATGCTTCCGTGTTCCTTCGTTCTGTCATCGTTCTGCCCTGGCTGCGAAACGAAGTCGGAACGAAAACGGCCCCCAGCATCGCCCAAACACCGTTTAGCTCGAGCCCTGATTGGTCCCACCAGTCGATGCTCCTCAGCACGTGTGGTGGCGCAAGCGTGCGTTGTCCACCGAATCCCTCCAAAGCCACGCAGGTGGCGTAGCCAGGGCTGCGTGCTATCGAAGGCGCTGAACGCGGTGAGCACACATCGTCGTGATTCCGCAAAGGGGAGGTGTGCCTCGGGGTGTGTGTGAGTTCGATCGGTTCTTGCACCGAACCGCCCCAAACAGATGCCCCCAGCCGCCGGCACCTCCAGATAGTTGCCGATACGTGGGGCATGCGGGGGGCATCTGTTTGCGGCAGGTCGGTGCACCAACGGATCAAACTCATGCCTCCCCTCGGGGTCACCCCCCCTGGTGGATCCCGACATTGGGAAAACACACGTCCTGAGGATCATCCCACCAGGCCCCTGGGCAAACTCCTCTCCCGAGAGGCCCGGGCAGTGCCCTCGCGGCCGCGCGCTGCGGACCGGTGCGCTGGGCTTTTCAAGGAAGAAGGGGGAGGAAGGATAGGGGGCCACATGCGAACCCTACTCCTACCCCCACGATTTCTGCGGGGGAGGGTGGGGTTCACTTCGCTTGGGAGCTCCCGAACGAAGGGAACCCCACCCTCCCCCTCAGAAATCGTTGGGGAGTGTGGGGAAGGGTTCGCATGTGGCCCACCCCAAAGGAGGGGAGGATAGGGGGAGGAATGTAAGGTCATTTCGGGGGTTTCAGCTCCGCACGGGATCATCACAGGAAACCCGGAGACGAGGAGGAAGACGGTAGGAGCCGAAGCCAACCCGATCAACCCGATCAGGAAGAGAACCGCGCCATGCGCTGCTGCAGGCGCAACGCGGCCTCGTACGCATCGGACCGCCCCGCCCTGGATGGCGAACCAGCACATGCGCGCACAGGCGCGGCAATCAGCGACAGGAGACCATTCCTCATACGTATGTTTTCCGCTAGCGTCGGCACCAAATGGACCAGGATGCTCGGTCGGCACGGCACCAGGAGCATCGCGAGGAGTTCCAGCTGGAGCCTGCACCTCAACGATGCCATGCTTTTCAACACAAGGCACGTGATGAGGAGCATGAGCATGACCGTCGAGAGCAATGAGAAGACCATCCACCCGGCCACTGGAAGTGTGAATGCCGGTGCGTCAACGTTCAGGCCACCGAGTCCTGCAGCCTTGAGACCATCAGGCTGCTGAGGCGCAACCGCCTGCTTTAACGCGTTACCCGGGGCCGCCGCCTCGATGACCTCGGGAAGGCGTACGCCAGGGTGTGCGGACAAGTTGTGCATCTTGCTGACCTCCTGCAAGCGCTTTGCCAGTGCGGGCCAATCTGCCCGGCGGAGACCTGCGACGGCAACCGGCACAGTAGAGGCCTCAGTAAAGCACAAGTACTTCTCCTGCAGCTACGTGATGATGAGGAAAATGATGGTGATGATGATGATGATGATGACGATGATGGTGATGCTGACGATGATGATGATCATGGCTTAGTGGGCCCTGGAAACGACAAAACCGTTTTTACCAGTTCCGTTTTGCCGTTTTTTGCCGGTTCAGACGCCGTTTTTTTACCGGTTCCGTCGCCGTTCTTTTACGGGTCCCCGCTCCGGCTCAAATCCTGGAGCCGTTTTTGTTGCCGTTTCTGGCTGCCTTTTTGTTGCCGTGTCCATTTTCATGGGACACTTTTTCGGAAACGGTGAAAAAAATGCCCTGCCGTTTCCGGGCCCACTAAGGACCATGGTGATGCTGATGATGGCGATGGTGATGGTGATGATGATGGTGATGATGATGATAGTGGTGGCGACGATGATGATGATGATGATGATGATGATGATGATGATGATGATGATGATGATGATGATGATGATGATGATTGATGATTGCCCTTGTCATGAGGAGGCTCATGGGCACCGACAGCGAGGGCACCAGCACACCCTGAGGTGCACCACGAGCACCAGGCTGCTGCCGCGCGTGCAGCCCGCGGCTCGCCCCCGAAAGCCCTGCCCCGCCGGCCGCCGGGAGAGCACCAGGCCGCAGCCGCTGCCGCGGGGACCTGCGAACAGGTGGGCGAGCCGAAAGCGGCCAATTCGCCAATCGACGTGTCGGGGGGTAGGAAGTTTATCGGCCTCCGAAAACACGGGTCCTGCGCGGGACGGCGCGGCGACCTCACGCCGCAGCTTACGCGGGGCGCCAGCGCGGCACGCTGGGCTGGAGACGAGGGCGCTCGCGCGCAACCTTGCGCGGGCCTGGCCAGGCAGGCACAATGCACAGGAGGCCGGTCCACTGGAGGACGAGGAGGAGGAGGAGGAGGAGGAGGAGGAGGAGGAGGAGGAGGAGGAGGAGGAGGATTTTTCTAAACATCTACAAAGCAGCCACGATACAACTGAGGGCTGGCGAAACCCTCAGAGGACGCTCATTGGCGTAAAAACGCCACCCTGGGCTCCGTTGCGCCCAGGAAGGCTGCCTCCTCCGCGCTGAGCGGAGGGGGGAGGGAAACCTCCCGCTGGCTTCGCCTGCGCAGCTGTCGCAAGTGGCCTCCGAGGGCCCCTGGCCGTGCTCCAGGTGAGCCGCCCCCAACACGGGGAAAAGGATGGGGAGAGGCCAGAGCGACCACCTCCACCTTCGGGAAACGCGGGGAGCCATCACGCGTGCAACGCACCTTCCCCCACAATTGGGGTGCCTGACACACGTGCAAGCAGCCTACGCGCAGCACACACACGAGTAAGCCCACGAACAAGCGAACGAACGCCAGGACAATGGCAGACATCGAAACTGAGCAGAGCAACGGTCAAGGCGACGAGCCTCCGTGCCAAGCCCACGTCTAGCCCACAACGCTCCAGCGACTGTGCCATGCGCCTTCCCCCTGAGGCGGGGTGCCTGACACGCGTGCAGAACGGAAACGCGCGCGCACACAAGCCGAACGCACGCAGTGCACCACTGGCCTGTAGCCAGAGAAACGAAACTCGAGACAGACAGACAGATAATTCGACCACTCACACAAGGACGACGAGGACAGCCGCCCCAGGTGCAAAGAACGCCAAGACGACGGCGAGCCTCGCCCCAGATGTGGGGTATGCACACTGAAAACTGCCCTGGGGTCTGTCCCATCGGGCCTTATGCTAAAACGAAAGGGCGACGCCAGGACGACAGCCAGGAAACCCCAGGTGCACCTAACCCTAAGGGCGGACGCCTGGACGGCCCCTGGCCTGGACTGCCCCAGGTGTGGGCCCAACTCGCACTCTGAGCCAGTGCCCCCATGGCGGGCCCTCCAGACACGGCCAGAGACCAACTTGGCAGAGCGATCAAGGACCCGCCGCCTTCCGCTCCAACGAAAGGGACACAGACTAGCAGGGCGGCGAGCTAAGAAGGAGAGGCCGCGGTCGGGTCGCCATGACCCCCGCCCTCGCCCCAGAAGGGGTATTGCACGGGTGCCTGCCAGAAGGGCAGTCGCATCGGGCCGTGCGCCAGAGGAAACACTAGAAACAAGGGCAACCGCAGGCCAGCCGCCAGAGACAGAAATGAACGAGCGGTGGGTCAATCCGAACTGTCTGACTCCTCCTGGCGGTGGAGTTCCTGCTGACCTCGCCCACACGGGGCCGAGCCCGTGGCCCTGCTGCTGGCTCCCGCGGCGGCGCTTTCCAAGCGCCGACCCGTCGCCGCTTGTCGGAGCACCTGGGGACCGATATCATCCACATCGTCATCGAGGGAGGGAGGCACGAACGAGGAGTGGGGAACATGGTCGGCAGGCAGCACCTCAGGCCTGCCTATCAAGAATGACTTGCGAGGGTGCCGTCCTTGGATAATCTTATGGATCTCTGCAGGAATAAGCTCGGCACGAGTTTCCTGGAAGGGGAGGAGGAGGAGGAGGCGGAGGAAGGAGGAGGAGGAGGAGGAGGAGGAGGAGGAGGAGGAGGAGGAGGAGGAGGAGGAGGAGGAGGAGGAGGAGGAGGAGGAGGAGGAGGAGGAGGAGGAGGAGGAGGAGGAGGAGGAGGAGGAGGAGGAGGAGGAGGAGGAGGTGGGGAGGAGGAGGAGGAGGAGAGGAGGAGGAGGAGGAGGAGGAGGAGGAGGAGGAGGAGGAGGAGGAGGAGGAGCTGGCGCGCGAATTCTTGGCGAAGACGGCCCCCGGTTTCTGGCGTCGCCTAGGCGGGCCTGCCGCGCGCCGCCCGGGGCCGCCGCTGGATATCGTGCCGGAGGGCCCGAGCCAGGAAGGCCTGAGCCAGGGTGGGCGCGGCGGAAGGGGGGGGGAGGGAGGGAGGGGGGGGGGGGGGAGGAGGAGGGGAGGAGGAGAGGAGGAGGAGGAGGAGGAGGAGGAGGAGGAGGAGGAGGAGGGAGGAGAGGGAGGAGGAGGAGGAGGAGGAGGAGGAGGAGGAGGGGGAGGAGGAGGAGAAGGAGGAGGAGGAGGAGGAGGAGGAGGAGGAGGGGGAGGAAAAGGGGAAGGGGGAGGAGGGAGGGGGAGGGGGAGGAGGGAGGAGGGAGGAGGGAGGAGGGGGGAGGAGGGGGAGGGGGAGGGGGGAGGAGGAGACTCTGGCGACCTGCGCCACGACTCACTGTCGCAACAGTGGCTGAGCAGAACCATTGTAGTTATGCATTGCCCTAGCGTTCACTAGGCCGCAAGCAGACACATCCACAAGCAACAATGGGACATGATAACATCGTATGGCACATCGTTCCCGCACCTGCAAGGAGAAGACGTGCAGGAGCAGTATGGATGCGCAAACTCCGGCGACATATACTACGGCTTGATGACACACCAACTGGCTGAGCCGACCGATTGTGGTTGAGCATTGTCCTCAAGTTAACTAGGCGGCCCGCCGACACATCAACAGGCAGCAATGGAACAAGAGGACATCGTGTGGCACATCTTTCCCGCACCTGCAAAAAGAAGACTCTGCAGGAGCAGTATGGATGCGCAAACTCCAGCGGCATGTGCTACGCCTCGAGGGTAAAAAAAGTGGCTGAACAAAACAGTTGTAGTGATGCAGTGTCCTAACGTTAACTAGGCGGCCCGCCGACACATCAACAGGCAGAAATGGGACAATAGATAGGAAATCTCATGGCGCATCTTCCCCGCACCTGCAAGAGAAAACTCTGCAGAGGAAATATGGATGCGCAAACTCCGGCGACATGTGCTACGGCTCGATGAAAAAAATGGCTGAGCAGAACAATTGTATTTACGCACTGTCCTCACGTTAACTAGGCGGCCTTCCGACAAATCAACGGGCAGCAATGGGACAGTAGGACATCGAGTGGCGCATCTTTCCCGCCCCTGCAAAGAGAAAGCTCTGCAGAGGCAGTATGGATGCGCAAACTCCGGCGACATGTGCTACGGCTGGATGACAAAAAAGTGGCTGAACAGAACAGCTGCATGTATGCATTGTCCTCAAGTTAACTAGGCGGCCCGCCGACACATCAACAGGCAGCAATGGGACAAGAGGACATCGTGTGGCGCATCTTTCCCGCACCTGCAAAGAAAAGACTTTGCAGGAGCAGTATGGATGCGCAAACTCCGGCGGCATGTGCTACGCCTCGAGGACAAAAAAATGGCTGAGCAGAGCAATTGTACTTACGCATTCCCCTCACGTTAACTAGGCGGCCCGCCGACACATCAACAGGCAGCAGTGGGACAAGAGGACATCTTATGGCGCATCTTTCCCGCACCTGCACAGAGAAAGCTCTGCAGGAGCAGTATGGATGCGCAAACTCTGGCGACATGTGCTACGGCTCGATGGCAAAACGTGGCTGAGCACTTGTATAGTTGTGCACTGTCCTCACGTTAACTAGGCGGCCCGCCGACACATCAACAGGCAGCAATGGGACAAGAGGACATCGTGTGGCGCATCTTTCCCGCACCTGCACAGAGAAGACTCTGCAGGAGCAGTATGGATGCGCAAACACTCCGGCGACATGTGCTACGGCTCGATGAAAAAAGTGGCTGGACAAAACAGTTGCAGGTGTGCAGCGTCCTCATGTTAACTAGGCGGCCCGCCGACACATCAACAGGCAGCAATGGGACAAGAGGACAACGTGTGGCGCATCTATCCCGCACCTGCACAGAGAAGACTCTGCAAGAGCAATATGGATGCGCAAACTCTGGCGACATGTGCTACGGCACAATGAACAAAGTGGCTGAGCACAACACTTGTATAGTTGTGCAGTGTCCTAACGTTAACTAGGCGGCCCGCCGACACATCAACAGGCAGCAATGGGACAAGAGGACATCGTGTGGCGCATCTTTCCCGCACCTGCAAAAAGAAGACCCTGCAGGAGCAGTATGGATGCGCAAACTCCGGCGACATGTGCTACGGCTGGATGACAAACAAGTGGCTGAACAGAACAGCTGTATGTATGCATTGTCCTCACGTTAACTAGGCGGCCCGCCGACACATCAACAGGCAGCAATGGGACAAGAGGACATCGTGTGGCGCATCTTTCCCGCACCTGCACAGAGAAGACTCTGCAGGAGCAGTATGGATGCGCGAACTCCGGCGACATGTGCTACGGCTCGATGAAAAACATTGGCTGGGCACAACAGTTGTAGTTATGCATCGCCCTCACGTTAACTAGGCGGCCCGCCGACACATCAACAGGCAGCAGTGGATGACAAACAAGTGGCTGAGCAAAACAGCTGTATGTATGCATTGTCCTCACGTTAACTAGGCGGCCCGCCGACACATCAACAGGCAGCAATGGGACAAGAGGACATCGTGTGGCGCATCTTTCCCGCACTGCACAGAGAAGACTCTGCAGGAGCAGTATGGATGCGCGAACTCCGGCGACATGTGCTACGGCTCGATGGAAACACTGGCTGGGCACAACATTGTAGTTATGCATCGCACTCACGTTAACTAGACGGCCCGCCGACACATCAACAGGCAGCAGTGGATGACAAAAAAGTGGCTGAGCAAAACAGCTGTATGTATGCATTGTCCTCACGTTAACTGGGCGGCCCGCCGACAACATCAACAGGCAGCAATGGGACAAGAGGACATCGTGTGGCGCATCTTTCCCGCACCTGCACAGAGAAGACTCTGCAGGAACAGTATGGATGCGCAAACTCCGGCGACATGTGCTACGGCTCGATGAAAAAAATGGCTGAGCAGAACAATTGTATTTACGCACTGTCCTCACGTTAACTAGGCGGCCTTCCGACAAATCAACGGGCAGCAATGGGACAGTAGGACATCGAGTGGCGCATCTTTCACGCCCCTGCAAAGAGAAAGCTCTGCAGAGGCAGTATGGATGCGCAAACTCCGGCGACATGTGCTACGGCTGGATGACAAAAAGTGGCTGAACAGAACAGCTGCATGTATGCATTGTCCTCAAGATAACTTGTTGCACATGTGATACCCCCCCCGCCCGCCGAAGACAGAGGACGGAGGGTGGGGTGAGAGAGGTCGAAGCTCGAAGCTCCTCTTTTCCTCAGTGCGCCTGGATCGGGGCGCCGGCGTCGCTCGCGACTGGCACGCCCGCACGCCCGCCCCCTCGGAAGTGAACGCACCCCTCACAACATCACACAACTCACCCCTCTCGGCGTTACCGCGCCGTGCTGCACGCCTGAGCGCCTCCACGTGGGCCAAAAGGCCACACCTGGAGAGGTGGGGGTCGTCCACGCATTCGAAGGGCCTGGGAGGGTGGGGTCAATAAGAATGAGCACCAGTTTGGCCACTGAGCCAAAGGCCACGGAACAGCATGAGCACTGTGGCAGCAAAGATGCTATGCAACACAATGCGAAGCAACAGCAGAGGGAACCCCCGGCCGGTGACCTCAGGAGGCCGCAAGGGGGCCCCAGAAGGTCACCTACGCAAGCAGTGGGAACCCCCGGCCGGCGACCTCAGGAGGCCGCAAAGGGGCCCCACCCTTGGCAGGGCTCCTGGTCGGGGGCCTTCGGTGACCTGGTCCGCTTGAGGGTTAAAACTGAGGCCTCAGTTTTAACCCTCGGAAGTGGCAACATCGTGCACTACAATCCTGTACGGCCCAACGCCGCCCGACACATGTAACAGTTATCATTTCTTTTACTTGGCACTAAAAGTCACGTTAACTAGGCGGCCCGCCGACACATCAACAGGCAGCAATGGGACAAGAGGACATCGTGTGGCGCATCTTTCCCGCACCTGCAAAGAAAAGACTTTGCAGGAGCAGTATGGATGCGCAAACTCCGGCGGCATGTGCTACGCCTCGAGGACAAAAAAATGGCTGAGCAGAGCAATTGTACTTACGCATTCCCCTCACGTTAACTAGGCGGCCCGCCGACACATCAACAGGCAGCAGTGGGACAAGAGGACATCTTATGGCGCATCTTTCCCGCACCTGCAAAGAGAAAGCTCTGCAGGAGCAGTATGGATGCGCAAACTCTGGCGACATGTGCTACGGCTCGATGGCAAAACGTGGCTGAGCACTTGTATAGTTGTGCACTGTCCTCACGTTAACTAGGCGGCCCGCCGACACATCAACAGGCAGCAATGGGACAAGAGGACATCGTGTGGCGCATCTTTCCCGCCCCTGCACAGAGAAGACTCTGCAGGAGCAGTATGGATGCGCAAACACTCCGGCGACATGTGCTACGGCTCGATGAAAAAAGTGGCTGGACAAAACAGTTGCAGGTGTGCAGCGTCCTCACGTTAACTAGGCGGCCCGCCGACACATCAACAGGCAGCAATGGGACAAGAGACATCGTGTGGCGCATCTATCCCGCACCTGCCAGAGAAGACTCTGCAGGAGCAGTATGGATGCGCAAACTCCGGCGACATGTGCTAGGGCTCGATGAAAAAAGTGGCTGAGCACAACACTTGTATAGTTGTGCAGTGTCCTAACGTTAACTAGGCGGCCCGCCGACACATCAACAGGCAGCAATGGGACAAGAGGACATCGTGTGGCGCATCTTTCCCGCACCTGCAAAAAAAAGACCCTGCAGGAACAGTATGGATGCGCAAACTCCGGCGACATGTGCTACGGCTGGATGACAAACAAGTGGTGAACAGAACAGCTGTATGTATGCATTGTCCTCACGTAACTAGCGGCCGCCGACACATCAACAGGCAGCAATGGGACAAGAGGACATCGTGTGGCGCATCTTTCCCGCACCTGCACAGAGAAGACTCTGCAGGAGCAGTATGGATGCGCGAACTCCGGCGACATGTGCTACGGCTCGATGAAAACATTGGCTGGGCACAACAGTTGTAGTTATGCATCGCCCTCACGTTAACTAGGCGGCCCGCCGACACATCAACAGGCAGCAGTGGATGACAAACAAGTGGCTGAGCAAAACAGCTGTATGTATGCATTGTCCTCACGTTAACTAGGCGGCCCGCCGACACATCAACAGGCAGCAATGGGACAAGAGGACATCGTGTGGCGCATCTTTCCCGCACCTGCACAGAGAAGACTCTGCAGGAGCAGTATGGATGCGCGAACTCCGGCGACATGTGCTACGGCTCGATGAAAACATTGGCTGGGCACAACAGTTGTAGTTATGCATCGCCCTCACGTTAACTAGGCGGCCCGCCGACACATCAACAGGCAGCAGTGGATGACAAACAAGTGGCTGAGCAAAACAGCTGTATGTATGCATTGTCCTCACGTTAACTAGGCGGCCCGCCGACACATCAACAGGCAGCAATGGGACAAGAGGACATCGTGTGGCGCATCTTTCCCGCACCTGCACAGAGAAGACTCTGCAGGAGCAGTATGGGTGCGCAAACTCCGGCGACATGTGCTAGGGCTCGATGAAAAAAGTGGCTGAACAAAACAGTTGTAGTTATGCAGTGCCCTCACGTTAACTAGGCGGCCCGCCGACACATCAACAGGCAGCAATGGATGACAAAAAAAGTGGCTGAGCAGAACAGCTGTATAGTATGTATACATTGTCCTCACGTTAACTAGGCGGCCCGCCGACAACATCAACAGGCAGCAATGGGACAAGAGGACATCGTGTGGCGCATCTTTCCCGCGCCTGCAAAGAGAAGACTCTGCAGGAGCAGTATGGATGCGCAAACTCCGGCGACATGTGCTACGGCTCAAAAACAGTGGCTGGACAAAACAAAAGTGCGCCAGTGGATCCCCCTTGAATACACTAAAGGGGGGGTTCCAGAACCCCCCCCCCCTCACCCCTTTCAATGGGGGGGGGTCTGGATCCCCCCCCTTCTCCCCCCCTTAAAGGGGGGGGGTCCCGACCTTCCCCCCCCCTGGCGCTGGAAAGCGGGGGGGGGGGGGTCGACCCTCCCCCCCTCCGTAGGGAGTACGGAGTTGGGAGTAGGGAGTGGTGAGTAGTGAGTAGTGAGTTAGTGCGTAGTGAGTAGTGAGTATTGGTTAGTGAGTAGTGGGTACTGAGTGGCGAGTAGGGAGTAGGGAGTAGTGAGTAGTGAACAATGAGTAGTGTGTACTGATAAGTGAGTAGCGAGTGGCGAGTAGTGAGTAGTGAGTGCTGCGTAGCGAGTAGCGAGTAGTGAGTACTGGGCAGGGAGTAGGGAGTAATGGGTTGTTGGTAGTGAGTAGTGGGTACTGAGTAAATGGGTGGCGAGTACTGATTAGTGAGTAGTGGGTAGTGCGTAGTGAGTAGTGAGAAGCGAGTAGTGAGTAGTGAAAAGTGAGTACTGAGTAGTACGTAGTGCGTAGTGAGAAGTGATGACTAGTGGGTAGTGGCAGTGGGTAGTGAGTAGTGAGTAGCGAATAGGGAATAGCGAGTAGTGAGTAGTGAGGAGCGAGTAGGGCGTATTGAGTAGTGAGTAGAAAGTAGCCAGTCGTGAGTAGTGGGTAGTGATTTAGTGAGTAGCGAGTAGGGAGTAGCGAGTAGTGAGTAGTGAGTAGTGAGTAGGGAGTACGGGGTAGTGAGCAGTGAGTAGTAAGAAGTGGGTAGCGAATAGTGAGTAGTGAGTAGCGATTCGTGAGTAGTGGGTAGTGGCTAGTGACCAGTGACTAGTGAGTTGCGACTAGTGACTAGAGACTATGTGGTGACTAGTGAGTAAGGAGTAGTAAGCAGTGAGCAGCGGGGAGTGGCTCGTGAGTAGCGGGGAGTGGGTAGTGAGTGGCTCGTGAGTAGCGGGGAGTGGGTAGTGAGTATTGCGTAGCGAGTATGGGAGTAGCGAGTAGTGAGTACTGACTACTGTGTAGTCAGTATTGTGTAGGGAGTAGGGAGTAGCGAGTAGCGAATAGTGGGTAGTGAGTAGTGATTTGTGGGCAATGAGTAGTTAGTAGTGAGAAGTGAGTAGTGAGTAGTGGATAGTGGGTAATGAGTAGTGATTAGTGATTAGTGAGTAGTGAGTAGGAAGTCGTGAATAGTGCTTAGTGAATAGTGAGTATTGAGTAGTGGGTAGTGAGGAGTGAGTAGTGAGTAGGGAGGAGGGTGTAGTGTGTAGGGAGTCGTGAGTAGCGAGTAGTGGGTGGTGTGTAGTGAGTACTGGATTTAGTACTCTTTGGGTCAAGGGTTGGTGGTTGGGGTTAAGATTAAGGCCCGGGGTTAAGGTGAGGACTAGGGGTACGGGTGGCGCGGGTCGGGTTCCGGAGTCGAGGTTCCGGAGTCAGGGGGCGGCGAGGCGAAAGGGGGGGAGGGGGGGGGGTTCGGACCCGCCCCCCCCTTTTGAAAGGGGGGGAGGGGGGGGGGGCTACCCGACGACGGATCGGGGAAAGGGGGGAGGGGGGGGGGGTTCCCGCGACGGATCGGGGAAGGGGACGGGGGTTCCGGCGACGACGGATCGGGGAGGGGGGGGGGTCCTGACCCCCCCCCCTTGGGGAGATCCACCGGCGCACCCTCGGACAAAACAGTTGTAGTTATGCATTGCCCTCACGTTAACTAGGCGGCCCGCCGACACATCGACAGGCAGCAATGGATGACAAAAAAGTGACTGAGCAGAACAGCTGTATGTATGCATTGTCCTCACGTTAACTAGGCGGCCCGCCAACACATCAACAGGCAACAATGGGACAAGAGGACATCGTGTGGCGCATCTTTCCCGCACCTGCAAAGAGAAGACTCTGAAGGAGCAGTATGGATGCGCAAACTCCGGCGACGTGTGCTACGGCTCGATGGAAAAAAGTGGCTGAACAAAACAGTTGTAGTTATGCATTGCCCTCACCTTAACTAGGCGGCCCGCCGACACATCAACAGGCAGCAATGGATGACAAAAACGTGGCTGAGCAGAACAGCTGTATGTATGAAGTGACCTCACGTTAACTAGGCGGCCCGCCGACACATCAACAGGCAGCAATGGGACAAGAGGACATCGTGTGGCGCATCTTTCCCGCACCTGCAAAGAGAAGACTCTGCAGGAGCAGTATGGATGCGCAAACTCCGACGACATGTGCTACGGCTCGATGCCCGCCGACACATCGACAGGCAGCAATGGATGACAAAAACGTGGCTGAGCAGAACAGCTGTATGTATGAAGTGACCTCACGTTAACTAGGCGGCCCGCCGACACATCAACAGGCAGCAATGGGACAAGAGGACATCGTGTGGCGCATCTTTCCCGCACCTGCAAAGAGAAGACTCTGCAGGAACAGTATGGATGCGCAAACTCCGACGACATGTGCTACGGCTCGATGGAAACAAATGATGGCTGAACAAAACCGTTGTGGTTATGCATTTCCCTCACAGTATCTACGCGGCCCGCCGACACATCAACAGGCAGCAATGGATGACAAAAAAGTGGCTAAGCAGAACAGCTGCATGTATATGCAGTGTCCTCACGTTAACTAGGCGGCCCGCCGACACATCAACAGGCAGCAATGGGACAAGAGGACATCGTGTGGCGCATCTTTCCCGCACCTGCACAGAGAAGACTCTGCAGGAGCAGTATGGATGCGCAAACTCCAGCGACATGTGCTACGGCTCGATGAAAGCAGTGGCTGGGCACAACAGTTGTAGTTATGCATTGCCCTCACGTTAACTAGGCGGCCCGCCGACACATCAACAGGCAGCAGTGGATGACAAAAAAGTGGCTGAGCAAAACAGCTGTATGTATGAAGTGTCCTCACGTTAACTAGGCGGCCCGCCGACACATCAACAGGCAGCAATGGGACAAGAGGACATCGTGTGGCGCATCTTTCCCGCACCTGCACAGAGAAGACTCTTCAGGAGCAGTATGGATGCGCGAACTCCGGCGATCTGTGCTACGGCTCGATGAAAGCAGTGGCTGGGCACAACAATTGTCGTTATGCATTGTCATCACGTTAACTAGGCGGCCCGCCGACACATCAACAGGCAGCAGTGGATGACAAAAAAGTGGCTGAGCAGAACAGCTGTATGTATGCATTGTCCTCACGTTAACTAGGCGGCCCGCCGACAACATCAACAGGCAACAATGGGACAAGAGGACATCGTGTGGCGCATCTTTCCCGCACCTGCAAAGAGAAGACTCTGCAGGAGCAGTATGGATGCGCAAACTCCAGCGACATGTGCTAGGGTTCGATGAAAAAAGTGGCAGAACAAAAAATTGTAGTTATGCATTGCCCTCACGTTAACTAGGCGGCCCGCCGACACATCAACAGGCAGCAATGGATGACCCAAAAAAGTGGCTGAGCAGAACAGCTGTATAGTATGTATGCATTATCATCACGTTAACTAGGCGGCCCGCCGACAACATCAACAGGCAGCAATGGGACAAGAGGACATCGTGTGGCGCATCTTTCCCGCACCTGCAAAGAGAAGACTCTGCAGGAACAGCATGGATGCGCAAACTCCGGCGACATGTGCTACGGCTCAGAAAAAGTGGCTGGACAAAACGAAAGTGCGCCAGTGGATCCCCCTGAATACACTAAAGGGGGGGGTCCAGAACCCCCCCCCCTCACTCCTTTCGAGGGGGGGGGGGTCTGGATCCCCCCTTTCTCCCCCCCTTAAAGGGGGGGGGGGTCCCGACCTTCCCCCCCCCTGGCGCTGGAAAACGGGGGGGGGGGGGGTTGGACCCCCCCCCCCCCCCCTTGTGTAGGGAGTACGGAGTTGGGAGTAGGGAGTGGTGAGTAGTGAGTAGTGAGTTAGCGCTTAGTGAGTAGTGAGTATTGGGTACTGGGTAGTGGGTAGTGAGTTGCGAGTAGGGAGTAGGGAGTGGGGAGTAGTGAACAATGAGTAGTGTGTACTGATAAGTGAATAGTGAGTGGCGAGTAGTGAGTAGTGAGTACTGCGTAGCGAGTAGCGAGTAGTGAGTACTGGGTAGGGAATAGGGAATAATGGGTTGTTGGTAGTGAGTAGTGGGTAGTGAGTAGTGGGAGGCGAGTAGTGATTAGTGAGTAGTGAGTAGTGGGTAGTGCGTAGTGAGTAGTGAGTAGTGATTACTGAGTAGTACGTAGTGCGTAGTGAGTAGTGAGTAGTGATGAATAGAGAATAGTGGGTAGTGGCAGTGGGTAGTGCGTAGTGGGTAGCGAGTAGAGAGTAGCGAGTAGTGAATAGTGAGGAGCGAGTAGGGCGTAGTAAGTAGCGAGTAGAGAGTAGCCAGTCGTGAGTAGTGGGTAGTGATTACTGAGTAACGAGTGGGGAGTAGCGAGTAGTGAGTAGTGAGTAGGGAGTACGGGGTAGTGAGCAGTGAGTAGTAAGAAGTGAGCAGCGAATAGTGGGTAGTGGGTAGCGATTCGTGAGTAGTGGGTAGTGGGTAGTGGCTAGTGACCAGTGACAAGTGAGTTGTGACTAGTGACTAGAGACTATGTGGTGACTAGTGAGTAAGGAGTAGTAAGTAGTGAGTAGTAACTAGTGAGTAGCGGGGAGTGGGTAGTGAGTATTGAGTAGCGAGTATGGGAGAAGCGAGTAGTGAGTACTGACTACTGTGTAGTCAGTATCGTGTAGGGAGTAGGGAGTAGCGAGTAGCGAGTTGTGGGTAGTGAGTAGTGATTTGTGGGCAATGAGTAGTAAGTAGTGAGTAGTGAGTAGTGAGTAGTGGATAGTGGGTAGTGGGTAATGAGTAGTGATTAGTGAGTAGTGAGTAGGAAGTCGTGAATAGTGCTTAGTGAGTAGTGAGTATTGAGTAGTGGGTAGTGAGGAGTGAGTAGGGAGTAGTGAGTAGGAAGTCGTGAGTAGCGAGTAGTGGATGGTGTGTAGTGAGTACTGGATAGTGAGTAGTGAGTCGTTAGTAGTGAGTAGGGGTAATGATAAATTAGTAGCGAATAGCGAGTAGTCAGTAGTGCGTAGTGAATAATGAGTCGTGAGTAATCTTTGGGTCTGGGGTTAGTGGTTGGGGTTAGTATTAGGGCCTGGAGTTAGGGTGAGGACTAGGGGTATGGGTGGCGCGGGTCGTGTTCCGGAGTCAGGGGGCGGCGACGCGAAAGGGAGGGAGGGGGGGGGGGTCGGACCCGCCCCCCCCCCCTTTTGAAAGGGGGGGAGGGGGGAGGGGCCCCCCGACGACGGATCGGGGAAAAGGGGGGAGGGGGTGGGGGGGTTCCCCGAGATCCACTGGCGCACCCTCGGACAAAACAGTTGTAGTTATGCATTGCCCTCACGTTAACTAGGCGGCCCGCCGACACATCGACAGGCAGCAATGGATGACAAAAAAGTGGCTGAGCAGAACAGCTGTATGTATGCATTGTCCTCACGTTAACTAGGCGGCCCGCCAACACATCAACAGGCAGCAATGGGACAAGAGGGCATCGTGTGGCGCATCTTTCCCGCACCTGCAAAGAGAAGACTCTGAAGGAGCAGTATGGATGCGCAAACTCCGGCGACGTGTGCTACGGCTCGATAGAAAAAAGTGGCAGAACAAAACAGTTGTAGTTATGCATTGCCCTCACGGTAACTAGGCGGCCCGCCGACACATCAACAGGCAGCAATGGATGACAAAAAAAAGGGCTAAGCAGAACAGCTGCATGTATATGCAGTGTCCTCACGTTAACTAGGCGGCCCGCCGACACATCAACAGGCAGCAATGGGACAAGAGGACATCGTGTGGCGCATCTTTCCCGCACCTGCAAAGAGAAGACTCTGCAGGAGCAGTATGGATGCGCAAACTCCGGCGACATGTGCTACGGCTCGATGCAAGAAGTGGCTGGACAAGACAGTTGTAGTTATGTATTGCCCTCACGTTGGCCAGGCGGCCCGCCGACACATCGACAGGCAGCAGTGGATGACAAAAAAGTGGCTGATCAGAACAGCTGTATGTATGCAGTGTCCTCACGTTAACTAGGCGGCCCGCCGACACATCAACAGGCAGCAATGGGACAAGAGGACATCGTGTGGCGCATCTTTCCCGCACCTGCAAAGAGAAGACTCTGCAGGAGCAGTATGGATGCGCAAACTCCAGCGACATGTGCTACGGCTCGATGGACAAAAATGGCTGAACAAAACCGTTGTAGTTATGCATTTCCCTCACAGTAACTACGCGGCCCGCCGACACATCAACAGGCAGCAATGGATCACAAAAAGGTGGCTAAGCAGAACAGCTGTATGTATGCAGTGTCCTCACGTTAACTAGGCGGCCCGCCGACACGTCAACAGGCAGCAATGGGACAAGAGGACATCGTGTGGCGCATCTTTCCCGCACCTGCAAAGAGAAGACTCTGCAGGAGCAGTATGGATGCGCAAACTCCGGCGACATGTGCTACGGCTCGATGAAAAAAGTGGCTGGGCACAACAGTTGTAGTTATGCATTGCCCTCACGGTAACTAGGCGGCCCGCCGACACATCAACAGGCAGCAGTGGATGACAAAAAAGTGGCTGAGCAGAACAGCTGTACGTATGCAGTGTCCACACGTTAACTAGGCTGCCCGCCGACACATCAACAGGCAACAATGGGACAAGAGGGCATCGTGTGGCGCATCTTTCCCGCACCTGCAAAGAGAAGACTCTGCAGGAGCAGTATGGATGCGCAAACTCCAGCGACATGTGCTACGGCTCGATATGGCTGAACAAAACAATTGTAGTTGTGCATTGCCAACATGGTAACTACGCGGCCCGCCGACACATCAACAGGAAGCAGTGGATGACAAAAAAGTGGCTGAGCAGAACAGCTGCATGTATGCAGTGTCCTCACGTTAACTAGGCGGCCCGCCGACACGTCAACAGGCAGCAATGGGACAAGAGGACATCGTGTGGCGCATCTTTCCCGCACCTGCAAAGAGAAGACTCTGCAGGAGCAGTATGGATGCGCAAACTCCGGCGACATGTGCTACGGCTCGATGAAAAAAGTGGCTGGGCACAACAGTTGTAGTTATGCATTGCCCTCACGGTAACTAGGCGGCCCGCCGACACATCAACAGGCAGCAGTGGATGACAAAAAAGTGGCTGAGCAGAACAGCTGTACGTATGCAGTGTCCTCACGTAAACTAGGCTGCCCGCCGACACATCAACAGGCAGCAATGGGACAAGAGGGCATCGTGTGGCGCATCTTTCCCGCACCTGCAAAGAGAAGACTCTGCAGGAGCAGTATGGATGCGCAAACTCCAGCGACATGTGCTACGGCTCGATGAAATAAAGTGGCTGAACAAAACAAACCTAGTTGTGAATTGTCCTCACGTTAACTAGGCGGCCCGCCGACACATCGACAGGCAGCAATGGATGACAAAGAAGTGGCTGAGCAGAACAGCTGTATGTATGCATTGTCCTCACGTTAACTAGGCGGCCCGCCGACACATCAACAGGCAGCAATGGGACAAGAGGACATCGTGTGGCGCATCTTTCCCGCACCTGAAAAGAGAAGACTCTGCAGGAGCAGTATGGATGCGCAAACTCCGGCGACGTGTGCTACGGCTCGATGAAAAAAGTGGCTGAACAAAACAGTTGTAGTTATGCATTGCCCTCACGTTAACTAGGCGGCCCGCCGACACATCAACGGGCAGCAATGGATGACAAAGGAGTGGCTGAGCAGAACAGCTGTATGTATGCATTGTCCTCACGTTAACTAGGCGGCCCGCCGACACATCAAAAGGCAGCAATGGGACGAAAGGACATCGTTTGGCGCATCTTTCCCGCACCTGCAAGAGAAAACTTTGCAGGAGCAGTATGGATGCGCAAACACTCTGGCGACATGTGCTACAGCTCGATGAAGGAAGTGGCTGAAAAAAACAGTTGTATAAGTGTGCATTGTCCTCGCGTGAACTAGGCGGCCCGCCGAAATATCAACAGGCAGCAATGGATGACAAACAAGCGGCTGAGCAGAACAGCTGTATGTATGCATTGTCCTCACGTTAACTAGGCGGCCCGCCGACACATCAACAGGCAGCAATGGGACAAAAGGGCATCGTGTGGCGCATCTTTCCCGCACCTGCAAAGAGAAGCCTCTGCAGAAACAGTATGGATGCGCAGACTCTGGCGAAACATGCTACGGCACAAGGAACATAGTGGCTGAACAAAACACTTGTTGTTGTGCATTGCCCTCACGTTAACTAAGCGGCCCGCCGACACGTCAACAGGCAGCAATGGGACAAGAGGACATCGTGGGGCGCACCTTTCCCGCACCTGCAAAGAGAAGACTCTGCAGGAGCAAAATGGATGCGCAAACTCCAGCGACATATGCTACGGAACAATGAGAAAAGTGGCTGGGCAAAACAGCGGTTGTTGTGCATTGCCCTCGCGTTAACTACGCGGCCCGCCGACACATCAACAGGCAGCAACGGCACAAGAGGACATCGTGTGGAGCATCTTCCCCGCACTTGCAAAAAGAAGACTCTGCAGGAGCAAGGTGGATGAGCAAACCCCAGCGACATATGCTAAAGCTCGATGAAGAACGTGGCTGAGCAAAACAGTTGTATAGTGGTGCGTTGTCCTCACGTGAACTAGGCGGCCCGCCGACACATCAACAGGCAGCAATGGGACAAGAGGACATCGTGGGGCGCGTCTTTCCCGCACCTGCAGAGAGAAGACTCTGCAGGTGCAGTATGGATGCGCAGATTCTGGCGACATACGCTGCGGCTCGATGAGAAAAATGGCTGAGCAAAACAGTTGTAGTTGTTCATTGTCCTTACATTAACTAGGCGGCCCGCCGACGCATCAACAGGCAGCAATGGGACAAGAGGACACCTTGTGGCGCATCTTTCCCGCACCTGCAAAGAGAAGACTCTGCAGGAGCAGTATAGATGCGCAGACTCTGTCGACATCTGCTACGGCTCGATGAAAAGAGTGGCTGAGCAAAACAGTTGTAGTTGTGCAGTGTCCTCACGTGATGTATCGAGTGTTGGCAGAACTGGGTTTAGTGGGCGTGGTTTAAAGATATGCACTGGTGGACGCCCCCCCCCCCGCCCCGTTCCACTAAACAGAACTGCCGTCACCCGAACAAAAACACCAGTTACGGCAAACCTGGTTCAGTGATTATGGTCCATGTGGGGGCTCCAGGGCCCTACTACTACCCGGGTCCCCTTACCGGAGGTCCTAGCTATGACCGACTCTAGGCGGCCCGCCGGCACATCAACAGGCAAGAGGACACCGTGTGGCGCATCTTTCCCGCACCTGCAAAGAGAAGACTCTGCAGGAGCAGTATGGATGCGCAGACTCCAGCAACATGTGCTACGGCCTACGGCTCGATGAAAGAACAGGCTGGGCACAACAGTTGTCGTTGTGCATTGTCCTCACGTTAACTAGGCGGCCCGCCGACACATCAACAGGCAGCAATGGGACAAGAAGACATCGCGTGGCGCATCTTTCCCGCACCTGCAAAGAGAAGACTCTGCAGGAGCAGTATGGATGCGCAAATTCTGGCGACATGTTCTACGGCTCGATGAAAAAAGTGGCTGAGCAAAACATTGGTAGTTGTGCAGTGTCCTGAAGATCACTAGGCGGCCCGCGGGCACATCAACAGGCAGCAATGGGACAAGAGGACATCGTGTGGCGCATCTTTCCCGCACCTGCAAAAGGAAGACTCTGCAGAGGCAGTATGGATGCGTTGATTATTGCGACATACGCTACGGCTCGATGAGAAAAATGGCTGAGCAAAACCGTTGTAGTTGTTCATTGTCCTTACGTTAACTAGGCGGCCACCCGACGCATCAACAGGCAGTAATGGGACAAGAGGACATCGTGTGGCGCATCTTCCCCGCACCTGCAAAGAGAAGACTCTGCAAAAACAATATGGATGCGCAAACTCTTGCGACATATGCTACGGAACAATGAGGAAATGGCTGAGCAAAACATTTGAGCTTATGTATTGTCCTCACGTTAACTAGGCGGCCCGCCGGCACATCAACTGGCAGCTATGGGACAAGAGGGCATCGTGTGGCGCATCTTTCCCGCACCTGCAGAGAGAAGACTCTGCAGGAGCAGTATGGATGCGCAGACTCTCGCGACGCATGCTACGGCTGGATGACAAAAAGTGGTTGAGCAGAACAGTTGCGGTCCTGTGTGTACTTCATGGGAGCCCCTGTGGATTGTCCTCACGTTAACTAGGCGGCCCGCTGACACATCAACAGGCAGCAATGGGACAAGAGGACATCGTGTGGCGCATCTTTCCCGCACCTGCAAAAGGAAGACTCTGCAGAGGCAGTATGGATGCGTTGATTATTGCGACATACGCTACGGCTCGATGAGAAAAATGGCTGAGCAAAACCGTTGTAGTTGTTCATTGTCCTTACGTTAACTAGGCGGCCACCCGACGCATCAACAGGCAGCAATGGGACAAGAGGACACCGTGTGGCGCATCTTTCCCGCACCTGCAGAGCGAAGACTTTGAAGTAGCAATATGGGTATGCAGATTCCAGCGACATATGTTACGGCACGATGTTGAAAGTGGCTGAGCAAACCATGTGTAGTTGTGCATTGTCCTCACGTTAACTAGGCGGCCCGCCGACACATCAACAGGCAGCAATGGGGCAAGAGGCCAGTGTGTGGTGCATCTTTCCCGCACCTGCAGAGAGAAGGCTCTGCAGAAACAGTATGGATGCGGAGACTCTGGCGAAATATGCTACGGCTCGATGAAAAAAGTGGCTGAGAAAACCGGTTGTAGTTGTGCAGTGTCCTCACGTTAACTAGGCGGCCCGCCGACACGTCAACGGGCAGCAATGGGACAAGAGGACATCGTGTGGAGCATCTTTCCCGCACCTGCAGAGAGAAGACTCTGCAGGAGCAGTATGGATGCGCAAACTCCATCAACATCTGCTACGGAACAATGAGAAAAGTGGCTGAGCAAAACATTTGTAGCGGTGCATCGCCCACGCGTAAACTGAGCGGCCCGCCGGCACATCAACAGGCAGCAATGGGACAAGAGAACACCGTGTGGCGCATCTTTCCCGCACCTGCAGAGAGAAGACTCAGCAGGTGCAGTATGGATGCGCAGACTCCGGCGACATGTGCTACGGCCTACGACTGGATGAAAAAAGTGGCTGCGCAAAACATTTGTAGTTGTGCAGTGTCCTCACGTTAACTAGGCGGCCCGCCAGCACATCAAAAGGCAGCAATAGGACATCGCGTAGCGCATCTTTCATGCACCTGCAGAGAGAAAACTCTGCGAAAACAATATGGATATGCAGACCCCGGCGACATCTGCTACGGCTGGATGAAAAAAGAGGCTGAGGAAAACATTTGAAGTTATGTATTGTCCTCAAGTTAACTAGGCGGCCCGCCGGCACATCAACAGGCAGCAATGGGACAAGAGGACACCGTGTGGCGCATCTTTCCCGCACCTGCAGAGAGAAGACTCTGCAGGTGCAGTATGGATGCGCGGACTCCGGCGACATACGCTATGGCTCGATTACAAAAAGTGGCTGGGCAGAGCACTTGTTGTTGTGCATTGTCCTCGCGTGACTTATCTAGGCGGCCCACCGATTCATTAACAGGCAGCAGTGGAACAAGAAGACATCGTGTGGCGCATCTTTCCCGCACCTGCAAAGAGAAGACTCTACAGGAGCAGTGTAGTTGCGCAGACTCCGGCGACATACGCGGCGGCTTCATGACAAAACGTGGCTGAGCAGAACAGTTGTGTAGTGTGGCTTGTCCGCACGTTAACTTGGCGGCCCACCGACACAACAACAGGCAGCAATGGAACAAGAAGACATCGTGTGGCGCATCTTGCCCTCACCTGTAGAAAGAAGACTCTAAAGGAGCAGTATGGATGCGCAGACTCCGGCGACATACGCTACTGCTTGGTGGCAAGAAAGTGGCTGAGCAGAGCAGTCCTGGTTGTGCATTGTCCTCGCGTCAACCAGGCGGCCGCCGATACATCAACAAGCAGAAATGGGACAAGCGGACATCGCAGACTCCAACGACATACGCTACGGCTTGATGA
This sequence comes from Prorocentrum cordatum, assembly GCA_963575745.1. Taxonomy (NCBI): domain Eukaryota; class Dinophyceae; order Prorocentrales; family Prorocentraceae; genus Prorocentrum; species Prorocentrum cordatum. The sequence goes on along the minus strand of CAUYUJ010017194.1, from coordinate 178,220 downwards.
CAAAAACAGCGGCTGAGCAGAACGGTTGCATTTGTGCGTTGTCTTCACGTTAAGTAGGCGGCCCGCCGACACACCAACAGGCAGCAAAGTGACATCGCGTGGCGCATCTTTCCCGCACCTGTAGAAAGAGAAGACCCCGCAGGAGCTGTACGGATGTGCGCAGACTCTGGGGCCAGCCTCTCCGACCTGAGGCAGACCAGTGGCTGAGCAGAGCAGTTGCGCATTTTCGCGGCGAACGGAGGGGGGACGTGAGAAGGCGAAGGCCTTCTCAGGAGGCGGCGGGACTTCTCAAGAAGCCCTCGCGCCTTCTGAGAAGTGTCCTGCGTCTTCGGGGAAGGCTTAGAAAACTTCTCAGAATAAAACAGGTTTAGGATCGGGATAAATCGCTCCAGAGCGTTCCGGAGCGCTCTCAGAGCGTTCCGGAACGCTCTGGAGCGGCCGCGGCGCCCAATACATCCTCCAAACCCGCCGATTCTCAGAGATTTCGAGTTATCCCGATCCGATGTTGTCCCGATCTTCGCGTCGTTTTACAGAAGGCTGGGGGACTTCCGAGCCTTCTGAGAGGGCCTTCTCCTTCTCACTTCCTCCCCGGGCTCGCCGCCGAGCAGTGTCCTCCGGCGAGCGAGGCGCCCCGTCGACACATCAACAGGCAGCGATGGGTCGAGAGGGCATCGTAGTCAGTGCAGTGCTCCCATCGGGTCGGGCGAAAGGGGGGAAAGCAAAGGGGGGGTTTGAGAATCAGCTCACGTAGCTGATTTTCCAGGCGCCTCCCGGCGCCGGAGGCGGCTATGTATCGAGGAATGAGCCACTCGGTGAAGCCGAAACCAGCTGCATGCAGCAAATTTCGTAACCCCCCCTTCCCCAATCCCACACTTTCGCCCGGCCCGATCCCAAATCCACGGCGAAAGGCCCCAGCAAAAAGCAGGCGTCGCAGCGCAGGCGCCCTCTTCCCCGACGCGGCGCCCTCGGCAGGCCCCTGCCGTGAAGAAAGGGGGATGTTGTTTTTCTAACTCCGCCTCGGGCGCTCCACCTGAACGATGTTCCTCTTCGACGGCCCCGAGGAGGCTCCCGACCCCATTACTCGTTGGGTGCTAGGAGGAGGAGGAGGAGGAGGAGGAAGAAGATGAGGAGGAAGACGAGGTGGAAGATGAGGAGGAGGAGGAGGAGGAAAATGAGGAGGAAGATGAGGAGGAGGAAAATGAGGAGGAAGATGAGGAGGAGGAAAATGAGGAGGAGGAGGAGGAGGAGAAGGAGGAGGAAGGGCTAGACACGAGCGCCCACGGAGCTTGGGGGCGGCGCTCCGCCTGGAACGCCTGCGCCCGCGCCGCCGCGCGGCGCCGAGGGCAGCGCTGAGCGCGCTCAGAGCGCGCCGCTTCCTGCTCGCTCCCACGACGCGCGTCTGCAGCCTCCCCACGGGCCCTCGGCGGCCCCCCTCGAAGAGCTCCTTCGGAGCCCGCCCTTCGGAGCACGCAGGCACCCGAGAGCATTCTCCTGGCCGGGCTGCGTCCAGGCGCGGCCACGAGGGCCATCCCCTCCCCCTCCGGTGCGGGGCGGGGAGTGCGTACCCACACCTGCCGCCCGCGGAGGGGACGTCCTGAGGTGGGCCTGGCTTCCACCACCGCCACCAGAAGTTGGAAGGGGGAAAGGGGAGGATGAAGAGGGGGAGGAGGAGGAGGAGGAGGAGGAGGATGAAGAGGGGGAGGAGGAGGAGGAGGAGGAGGAGGAGGAGGAGCAGGAGGAGGAGGAGGAGGAGGAGGAGGAGAAGAGGACCTCCTCCCCCTCCAACTTATGGTGGTGGTGGAAAACAGGTCCATCATCCTGGGACCCTGGGGTGGGCGGTGGATGCGGATGCGTCTGGGCCTCGGGGTGCTCGAGCCCGTCCGTCCATGGCCACGTCCACCGACCGCCGATGTCAGGGAAGGTCGGCCAGCCTGGAAGGGTCTTGGGCCCCCCCCCACGACAATGAAAACGGATTATCAGTTTGACGCCCTTCTTGACGGACCGGGGCCCCCTCAATATTTGTCTCCGCGGCACCCGCCGCGTAACAACGACGACGACGACGACGACCACGATACGACCACTAGTACGACTACGAGTACGACCTACAATCACGCCAACGATTACGACTACGATCACGACTGCGATTACGACTACAACAACCACGACGATCACGATTACAATCACGATTACGATCACGACTACAATCACGACAAAAACCATAACCACCGTTTATTTTTGTTATCCTCATGGCGCGATGCTCACAAATCCTCTCGCGTGTAGGTAGTAGCCCACAATGGATTCTTCCCTGGCAGAAGCAAACCTCCCAACATTACCCAGCCCGCCCAACAAGAAATGGAAAATAAGATCCGCCACGACAACGACGACGACGACGCCGATGACGACTACGACTACAATAACGACCACGAGGAGGAGCAGGAGGACGAGGAGGAGAGGAAGGAACAGGAGGAGGAGAAGACGAAGCATGAAGAGGAGGGGTGGAGGTGGAGGAGGAGCAGGAGCAGGAGCAGGAGGAGGAGGAAGGCCGAGCTTTTCCCCCGCCGAAAGAAACAGGTGGGGAGGATCAAAACCAAGGACCTTTTCGAGGTGGCCCGGGCGGTGGAACCCAGCGTCGGGCCAGGCACACCCAAGAGAAAACGGGGAAAGCGCTTCATCCCGAGGGTACAGGGCAGCTTTTAATACATAGGATTCCAAAAAACAATGATTCTGAATACATGATTAATTTATGAATAAATGTATGCATGAACTCATCGTTGTTTGTAATACTAAATCCCTGCATTTTAACACATGATCCGCACACCCAGCATGCATTAAAAACGGCACTGTGTGTCCACCAAATTGGACGCCCGCGTCCGACGGTGTGGGACACCGCCACCCACAAAGAAACCGTTTTCCTGTTTTTCGGCGATAGCCCGGGCTATCCGGTGGGGGGGTGGGTGGGGGGGGGGGAAAGGGCCGGCCGAGAACCTGACCTCTTCGGTTTCGGCAGCCCGACGTATGCCCGCGCGCACCAAAACTGCGCACCCCCTGCGGACCTGCGTCACCGACCGAGTAGGATTTGGGGAAGCGAGAAGGTCCCGAAGCTGCTACTCTGCGGACCTCTCCTGGAGTGCGTTCTGACCAGAATCTCTAGGAGAATCCAGCGGTGGTGACGAGGGCCTCCCAGGAGGCCCAACAAGGTGAAAACGAGGGAAGGGAAGCGGTATCGATACTTTCCTCCTCTGAAGGTTTCCTGGCCCGATGAGCAGGGCGAGCGCTGCCCTCTACAAGAAACAGCATCAGGCATAGGATAATGAACAGAAAAGATGTGGTACGAATTAAGCTCCAAATAACAGTACCTACCATATACACATTACAAAATCATGATGAGTTATTCGGTACTGGAAAATAAGAGTACTCGTAAGAGTCGTCGTCGTCTCCGTCGTAGTAGTAGTAGTAGTAGTCGTAGTAGTAGTAGTAGTAGTAGTAGTAGTA
>CAUYUJ010017194.1:173591-174628 GCA_963575745.1 Prorocentrum cordatum | reverse complement strand
CCTCGAAAGTGGCGACAGTTTCACAGATCGCAGCCCCCCAGGGATGGCGAGGTCCCATTTGAGTCCGCCGTGGGTACCCACTGTGCTGGGCCCCCCAGCAGGCCTCGAAAGTGGCGACAGTTTCACAGATCGCAGCCCCCCAGGGATGGCGAGGTCCCATTTGAATCCGCCGTGGGTACCCACTGTGCTGGGCCCCCCAGCAGGCCTCGAAAGTGGCGACAGTTTCACAGATCGCACCCCCCCAGGGATGGCGAGGTCCCATTTGAATCCGCGGTGGGTACCCACTGTGCTGGGCCCCCCAGCAGGCCTCGAAAGTGGCGACAATTTCACAGATCGCAGCCCCCCAGGGATGGCGAGGTCAAAGGCAGGGAGGGAGAGAGGGACGGGAGGGGGCGGGAAGGAAGGAAGTAAGGAAGGCGACGCGCGAGCAGTGCTCTATTTCAAAACGAGAACCCAACGCAGGAGGGTTGGGAATAAAACACATACCCCAAACATATTCCAAACATTCTCAAACATGGTCAGGAAATCGTCCCCAGGCTATTTTGACCAGCATGGTCGCTCCATTGTACACGTCGGTCGGAAGAAGTAGGTAAAAGCATGAAGTAGGAAGGCGGATGAAGTGGATTGGGTCGAGGCCCTCCCAGAGAACAACAGAACACAGCAGAATCATGTCGATTCTTGAAATAGGAAGGCGCGTGAAGTAGATTGGGATCTGGGAATCCACAAATACCTACTTTCAACGACCGGCGTGTAAGAGAGTGGCCGTGTCTTGCTGGCGCTGCGCGTCGCCGAGGCTCCGCCCCGAGGCCGGGCCGGCGGAGCGCGCGCACGCGCGCGGGCCCGGGGCCTTTTTCGGCAGAGGGCCCCAGCACAGAGAAGCCTTCCACGAGAAGCCCAACCCTGAGAGGGGGAGGAGGAGGAGGAGGAGGAGGAGGAGGAGGAGGAGGAGGAGGAGGAGGAGGAGGAGGAGGAGGAGGCCATGGAATGGATTCTTGGTGTGGGCGCGCCGCGCTTTCCATCGCAAGACCATCGAAGCG
>CAUYUJ010017194.1:163591-166091 GCA_963575745.1 Prorocentrum cordatum | reverse complement strand
TCTCGAGAAATGATAACCATCAGAGAAGTATGAATCCACCTATGGTATTCTCAAAAATCAAGCTGATGTGGAGAAATCGGGAACGCCGACGAGCATGAACAGACGATTGACCTGTCGTGACACCAACCGATAAGCTCGTTCTGATTGAACGCACGCTATCCCTGAGGCTGCATGCTGACTGCAACTTGAACCAAGCTTAACAAAGCCGGGTACATGCAAATGAACCCGCACGTGACACATTGTGCTACGTGGGGATGTGTGTGTGTTGTCATGTGTCTTGACCTGCCCCGATGCAAATGGCATACAAGACAGTACGACGCAACGTGACGCAACACAACGCAATACAATGATTACAACATACAGTCCGAACAGAGCCGTGCAACGTCCAGGGCGTCGAGAATCAGTCGAACCACATGCAAAACAAGACATGACACGCTTGTTACCAAAACTCAATCAGCATCAAATATGTGCAACTGTATATATATGTGTATATATATGTATATATATATAAACATATATATATATATATATATGTATATATATATGCCGATCGGGCGTGTAAGCTACAAGGAGCCTAAGCAAGCGCTTCAGCTCTGAGCCTAAGCAAGACATTCAGCCCTGCTTAGGTGGGGTCGCTGGGGTGGCTCTGCCGGGGAAGGGGGGGAGGGGGGGGGGTCCCCATCTGGCGTTTCTTAATGGTTTATGCATCCCCAAGACGATTCGGGGGGTCCGGGGTCCGGGAAAGGGGGGAGGGGGGGGTGGGCGGTCCCCCATCTGGCGTTTTCTCAATGATCTGCGCATCCCCAAGATGTTCCGGGGGGTCCCAGGAACTCCCTCTCAGATCTAGCCGCTACCGCCCCCAGGACCCTCCCCTCGGAACCCTCCCCGGACTCCCCCCGAGACCTCTTCAGGCACCCCCCCAGCGGGAACGAGGACGAGCGAGGACGGAGAGGGGAGCGAGCACGCGACGCAAAGGGGGCAGCGGGAGGCAGAGGATAACGAGAACTAGGGGGAAGAAAAAGGACCGGATAAAAAGAAATATGTGTAAATATATATATACACATATATATGTATATATATATATATATATATATATATCCTTATATGCGCGTGCGTGTGCACATTCTGCAAATACAGCGTCCGTTACGTATGGATTACATTCGCGCGCGTTCCTCCTCCTCCTCCTCCCCTCCCCTCCTCCTCCTCCTCCTCCTCCTCCACCTCCTCCTCCTCCCTCCTCCTCCTCCTCCTCCTCCTCCCCTCCTCCTCCTCCTCCTCCTCCCCTCCTCCACCTCCTCCTCCTCCTCCTCCTCCCTCCTCCTCCTCCTCCTCCTCTCACTCCTCCTCCTCCCCTCGCTCCTCCTCCCCTCCTCCTCCTCCTCCTCCTCCTCCTCCTCCTCCTCCTCCTCCTCCTCCTCCTCCTCCTCCTCCTCCTCCACCGCCTCTCTCCTCCTCCTCCTCCTCCTCCTCCTCCTCCTCCTCCTCCTCCTCCTCCTCCTCCTCCTCCTCCTCCTCCTCCTCCTCCTCCTCCTCCTCCTCCTCCTCCTCCTCCTCCTCCTCCTCCTCCTCCTCCTCCTCCTCCTCCTCCTCCTCCTCCTCCTCCTCCTCCTCCTCCTCCTCCTCCTCCTCCTCCTCGTGGCGCATCGCCATCCCCGGGGCCGCGTGCCGCTGCATTCTGCCGCCCGGGCGCTGGAGCATGCGGAAGCCATCCTGGATCACCCGATGCTGTGTGGCGGCCCTCTCGCCATCGTTCGGACTTCCATTCCCTGTGTTTTTTTCGGTTTCGTGCGTGGTTTTTTGGCCAACTGATCAAGGATGCTCCTCGATGGTCGTCGCCGAGGAAAAAATGCACACGTCCGAGCGATGCCAAGCCCTCGCGAGGCCTTCCCGTGCCGTCTTGAAGGCCCCTTAGGGTGCCTCTCAACTATTCGTTGGCCATCCTGCGGCGAACGGCTCCGCTGGGGGCGCCACGGCTGCAGCGCGCACCAAGATGAGAGCCGAAGCGACAGAGCAGTTGGCATAGTGGCCACTTGCATCAAACTAGAAACACGCGCGCGAGGTTCGCGCGCGCTGAGGTTCTAGCGCAGACCTGGGCAACTTCTCAGCAACTGACGAACAATGATCGCATCAACCCCCGTCTCATCCCCCTCTCCCCTCTCATCCATTTTCTCCCCCTCCCCCCTTTTTTCTCTCCTCCAAGAAACGCTCTCTCCGCCGTCACTGCAGCTGCAGCCGCAGCAGTCGTAGCGTAACGGGTGGGAGTAGTATCATTTCCACTTCTCTCCTCGGCTCCAACTGGAGGCCTCCTAGATGGGCTCGGAGTAGATGGGGTCGAAGAATCGTGCCGCATCGCCGATACATCGGCGATGCATCGGCGATGCATCGGTCATGCATCGGCGATGCGACGGCGATGCATCATCGACGTGGGCGATGCATCGGCGACGCCGACGCGCAGCAAATCGGGCTCCGCACCGAGCTGCATCGGCGATGCATCGGCGAT
>CAUYUJ010017194.1:94051-163491 GCA_963575745.1 Prorocentrum cordatum | reverse complement strand
GGGGAGCAGGAGCCCAGGAGGCCAGAAGAGGAAAACCAGGACGAGAACCAGGGGGCCCGAGGAGGGGGGAGGGGAGGGGGGGAGGGGAGCCCGACCAGAGAGTGGCAGGGGGGGGGGCAACCATGGGAAGAGGGAAGACCGTCGCGTCTCGATCGCGTGTACAGCCCCGCAACAAAACCCGCACCAGCCCACACAACGACCGCCCGAGGCGCGCAACACAATAGCGGAGGCACATCGAGAAAGGGGTGCGCCCGACCCGGTCCCCCATGGAGGTGGCCGCAACAGCGGTGAGCACCACGCACAGTGGCCCCACTTGATGCATTTAGTCATACCGACCCCTATTGGGGGGCCGACGCGCCAAGAGGCCCAGAACTGCAAGGCTGTATGACGCTCCACCCTGGGTCCAGGCCCCAGGAGGCCCGAAGGGGAGACCCCGCCCCCTGGGACCCCACCCACGGGGGGAGCGTGACGATCCAGACGTTCGTCCTAAAGAGAGCGCCCGAGAGACGAGATTCACGGAAACATCACCCACAAAACAATTTCACTCAAAAACACGCCACACGTTTCTCCCCGGCCGCGTGGGGCAGGGGGCGGCTGGCCACTCGGTGGAAACCGGCGACCTGGCGCAGATGGATGGGGCAAGCCCTTCCTTGTGCCGCCCCCAGATGGTCGGGGGAACCCGCCATCGACAGCGTGCGGTGTAGAAACACCAACACGGGCAGCGCAGCCAAAATCCGAAACTTGTTGTGTGGCGCTCGTGTCCCCAGACGCTTCGTGTTCATGGACCTCGCATTCCGTTACCAAGCTCTCGCCCTCTTCATAGCTTCCCTATCCTGTTCACTCCGCGCTCCCATCTATGTTGGCCCTTATTACCACCTTCTGGTTTCGATGGGTCGTTTTAGGACGCCCACCCCGCCCGACCATGGCCGAAACCACCGCCGAGTGAGACCGGCGCCCAGGGACTGCACACCCCGCCCGACCATGGCCGAAACCACCGCCTAACGACATGTGCACACCCATTTGACGGTGCGCCTAGACCAAGGGCGTCGCCGTCCTGCCACCCCGCCCCTTTCCGGAGACCCAACCGCCCCTGATAGGTGTTTGGACGAAGTGGGTTGTACACTCCCGCCCCCGAACAATCAAATGTGTCCAGTGATAGGCTCGCAAGTGCCAGTGGCCAGCGACCCAAAACAATAGCAACGAACCTAACACCACCGAAGGCTCAAGAGGGGGCGCCCCCGGAGGGGCATGGGTTAGCCGTGTCCCCCCTCCACCAAACCCTACCCCTTGACCACGAAAGTCCAAGCACACGAAGACCCGTGACCCAGCACAACAGCGGCGAGGGTGAAGGACTAGCCAATCCCGCAGGTTAGAGTGGGGGCTACCGACCCGCCTCGGTCAGTGGCTCCCCCTCACCCCTGCCATGGCTAGTCTTGCACACTCCTCCTGTGGTCCGGGATGGGGTCCAGTGGAGGGACGCGGGACACGTTGTCCCAGGTGCGGCCGTGTTCAGGTAGAACTGGAGGCCTGTGTACCTGCACCTGCTCCATCTCCTCCATCTCCTCCATCTCCTCCATCTCATCCATCTCCTCCATCTCCTCCATCTCCTCCACCTCCTCCGACTCCTCCATCTCCTCCATCTCCTCCACCTCCTCCTCCTCATCATCATCATCATCATCCTCCTTCTCCTCCTTTTCCACCTCCTCCTCCTCGTCCTCGTCCTCCTCCTGCTCTGTTTTCATGTAACTCGTACTATTACGTGGTATTCGCATTATAAGTTGTATTATTAGTTGTATTAGTTTTATTCGCAGTACTATTGATAGTATTACCATTATTATTACTAGTAGTAGTACGAGTGGTATCATTACTAGTCGTCTTAGCATGCGTAGTATTCATACGATTAATCATATTATGATTCGACGTATTATGTTTATGTGTAGTAGTAGTAGTCGTAGTAGTAGTAGTAGTAGTAGTAGTAGTAGTAGTAGTAGTGGTGGTAGCAGTAATAATAGTAATAGTAGTAGTAGTAGTGGTAGTAGTAGTAGTAGTAGTAGTAGTAGTATTGTTATTCGTATTCGTATAATTCGTCGTATTATTATTATCGGCATTCCTATTGTTCTTATGTGTATTATTAATATGGTGTTAGCTCGTCGTATTCATAGTATGAGTATCGTGATGCTTCATAGTCTAAACAGTAGTCGTAATAGTAATAATAATAGTAGTAGTAGTAGTAGTAGTAGTAAGTCGTAGTAGTAGTAGGATTGTGCTTCGTGTAGTTACCATGAATCGCAATATTAGTTGTATTCGTATCAGTAGCATGATTAGTGTGGTTAGTAATGGTATTTATCGTAGTAGTACTATGAGTAGTGGTCGTATTCGCAATATTAATCTTATTCGTATTCTTACTAGTACTATTATTGTTATTATTATTATTAAGAATCCTCCTCCGTCTCCTCCTCCTCCTCCTCCCCATCCGCCAACTCCGCCTCATCCTCCTCCTCCTCTTCTTCCTCCTCATCCTCCTCATCCTCCTCCTCCCCCTCCTCCTCCTCCTGCTCCTCCCCCTCCTCCTCCTCCTCCTCCTCCTCCTCCCCTCCTCCTCCTCCTCCTCTCCTCCTCCTCCTCCCTCCTCCTCCTCCTCCTCCTCCTCCTCCTCCTCCTCTCCTCCTCCTCCTCCCCTCTCCCCCTCGGGTCTGGACGTATTGCTTTTCTTTGTTTGGGGGGGGGGGGACCTTTTCCTGTGCAAGCTCTTCAGCACCGCCTGCACCCCGCGCCCTCCGGCCGCCCGAGGCCCCGCCCGCCCGCGCCCTGTCTCCCCAATTGGTGCTTTGCGCGGCCCACCTAGCTCGCTCTCGACCCGCAGACCAAAAAGCTTGAGGGGGGCGGCGCGGCGCCACAGAGCCCCTGCTGGGACGGGGCTCTGCGGCGGAGGCTCGTGGCGGGCGTCCTGTGCAGGCAGGGCGGGCCAGGGCAGTGCCTCACGACGGCCCTGCGGTTGGAGCTGGGCCATCGAGGCCCCGCCGTCATCGCAGCCATGGGCTTGCTGAGCGGGTGCTTCGAGCTACTCGCGGCTGTGCCCGAAGGTGACTTCTCTGAAGCACGGAACAGAGCCTGGCATGATGATGAGCGTGGGGGGGTCTAGAGTGGAGGGAAAACAACGATGACCATAACCAGAGTTGAACTCGGAAATGTCGCTGTCCACATTGGTCATCGTCCATCTTGGTCGTCGTCAGCTCGTGGACCATCATCACGAAACGGCGACCACCGGCATGCACCATGACTACACCCTGCGAAATGCTTTAGAAACCATGGGTTAAGAAATTCATAGTCTCAGAATTTGAATAAAAACCCAGAATGTCTATTCAAATATTAGGATCTACATTGAAACATTAAGAATAATCGAGACTCTGGCCGAAAACTGAGGTTTTCTTAAGCATCGCCTAGAGTGTAAGATCAGCGTCGACAAGATCCCGCGACATGTTGGTCGTGGTCGTCAGCGCGCGAAAGTGCACCTCTGGACAGAGGCGAGGGGCCGCGGGACGGGTAAGTGCGGCCTCCTGGTATCGTTGTCTTGAGTTGGTCGCTATCTCAGCCACTGGCTCTTGTTGGGCGTGGCTTAATGGGGGGTCATAAATGGGGGATCAGAAACGGTCCCCTTTCGTTCCCCTTTCGGGCCCCTCCGGAGCCTCAGGGGGCTCGTTTAAGTACCGTTTGGGTACCTTTTCGGGCCACCCTCGCCACACCCCCATTTATGACCCCCCCATTACGAAACGCCCAATCTTGGGCCTCAACTTCCTGTCCATGAAGCTTCGAAGGAGCCCTGGGGCGCTTGCCCCGCCCCTTCTGGAGGCTTGAACGGCTTCCAGGGCACGAGGACGACCGCGGGCGTGCCTGGAGGTGGGGACGCAGGACGCAAGACCCACCAACGCGGAGGCGAAGGCCCCGCGCGCCCCTCCCGGGCGCCCCACACTGGGCAGCAACTCCCTCCGAAGCCCAGCTCCCAGTGGCGAGACCTGTCATTCTGCGGCGCACCCAGGGGGGAATGCCAAGGGGCATGCCTTCGTAGAATGCTCAAAGGAATGCGGCCTTCTGACAAGCGTTCAAAGCCTTCCCCGAAGCCCCGCCGCCTTCTGAGAAGGCCTGCCTCCTTGGACGCAATGCCTCGCCGACTCCTGGAGGCGATATCTGTTATAAGACAACCCATCGAGAGGGGGGCCGACCCCATCGCCAAAATTTGGATTTGCGGAGCAGGCGCGTCGCATGGCTGTCAGCCGCCGCGCTGGAGGCAGGGCCAACATGCGAGCGCCATGAAGCACCGTGCCGCTGTGACGAGGAGCGGGCTGCAGCCAAAGGAACACCAGAGGCAAGGAGGCTAGCCAACACGGACGCCGACCGCTCAGGTGCCTACGGCAGGTTCGTGCAGTGACGACTGTTTGCGCTCGTTTCTGATCGTGACTGAGCAAAGGCGGTTCCTCGATTGCGCTCGGGAGCGGCCAAGAGGGGGGTGTCCAAGAGGCGGGGGTGCAAATCATGACCGGCGGCATGCGCGCGGCCCAGCGGGGGGGCCAGGGACGTAATGAAATAAGAAGAGGCGCCATGGAATCTGGGGAAATATCATGGCCCCCGCCATGATATCCCCCCCCCCTAGTCATCACCCCCCTCTTTTCCGCCCCCGATCCTCGATTGCGCACATCGTTCGATGTCGACCGGTTCCGGGCCGGCGTCGACCGCTTCCGAAGCACCCGCAGCGTTCCACCTCGGACGTCCGCACCGGGGTCGCCGCGTCGTCGACGCGACACGAGACTATCGTACGAGACCGCCCAAAACGCCAGCTCGGTGCTGACGCGGCTTCTGCTGTGGACGGTGGGGGTCATCGAACAGGGGAAGAACATGTCAATCGGAACGCGCGCATCGCACGCGCCAAGATGCAGAACAGCGCCCATGCAAGCATCGTGCCGTGCCGGGCCGTCAGAATATCGGCAATCGAATCGGATCGGATCGGCCGAGATCGACATGGCATCTAGCTCACGTAGACAACGTCCGCGGCAACACCAACAGCGAGCCCTGGTCGAAAAGGCAGCGGAGGTGACAAGGCGGATCGACGAATAGGTTGGCCATATTGAGCGAAGGTGAGAGCATGACCGTAGGAGCATGGCCATGGAAACATGAGTGCAAACTCCACCCTGGGTCGCGGCCGTCCCGGCCAAACACGTGGCAAACATTGGTGGGGGGGGAGGTGAAAGACAGGAACGACGGCGACGGGGGCGGGAGGAAGGAGCAAGGAGGAATATAGCACTGTCAGCATTATGTACAACTCAACAATAATGACGAGCGAGGGCCATGAAGTGCGGAACATTGCCACCACTGCCGCCTTAAAGTTCTCGGTGATATAACTGATGTCCGCGTCGGTCCCGAACCTTCAAGCGAATGAACGGACGGGGAGGCCATGCACAACCACTGCGACATGTTACACAGCATGGGCGTTGGAATTTCGGCACGGAGCGGTTTGGGCAAGACGGGATTGAGAAGGGCGGGGGGAAACAGGGGAGCGGCGGGGACACGCGCTGGGAGGATCTAGAGGGAAACTAGGCTTGAAAAATTGGTTATAGCCTTACGCCAGAAATGCATATCAAATCGCGTTGCGTCGGACAAGTTCTAGATACAATATGGATACGTTCATGACCATAGACGTTTACATATAGATAGATGAACCTGGTAATGTATATACATACAGACATCTATATATATATATATATATATACACGCACCTGTTAGTTATAGCTATACAGATATGTACACATTTAGGTTATTCGTTCTCTTCATGTCCCTCCTCCTCGTCCTCCTCCTCCTCATCCTCCACCTGCTCCTCTTCCTCTGTCCCCTTTTCCTCCTCGTTCTCCTCTCATTCGTCTTCTCAATATGTCAAAGACCTACGTATTACTGGTATTACCAATATCATCAGTCGCAGCATTACTCGTATTAGTAGTATTATTACTATTATGACTGTTACGATGCACATTAGTGCTGTGAATAGTAGCACTACGACTATTATCATTATTATTATTACTACTACTACTACTACTACTATTCCGACTACTCCGACTACTACTATTAATATTATTGACGTTGTTTTTACGATGATTCGCATGACCATCATTACTACTAAGTAGTATTCGTCTTGCCCTTCTTCTGGGTATGGTTATATATGCAATATTAATGTGTTGGCTAGTGAGCGTCGTAGTATTGCCCGTACTCCCAACATTGCTACTAAGGTTAGTCGTCTCATTCATTTAAGTAGGCTTTCATTTCGTCTTAGTATTAGTAGTAGTAGTAGTAGTAGTAGTAGTAGTAGAAGTAGTAGTAGTAGTAGTAGTAGTAGTAGTAGTAGTAGTAGTAGTAGTATGCTGTCGCATTCTCCTCGAAGGAGAACTGGGGAAGGATGAGCAGCAGCAGCAGAGGGTGGGAGGGGGGGAGCGAACGAGATGTGGTTGATGTGGTGCGTAATGTTCATGTTCTTTGTCTCCTGGCAGCCGTCGTAAGCAGGCAGACTGGAAGAGCTGACAACCTCTTTTTCCTACTCCCTCTCCCCCGCCCCTCCACTCCCCCGTCCCTTCTCTCCCTCTCGTCCCCTCCTCTCCCGTCCCTCCCGTCCCCTCCTCCACCCGATGCTTCCCCAAGCCACCACCACAACCACCTCCTTCTCCCGTCCTTCTTCCTCCTCTTCCTCCTGCTTTTCCTTCTCCTCCCCATCTTCCTCCTCCCTCCATCATCTCCTACACCTCCTCCTCCTCCTCCTCCTCCTGCTCCGCCTGCTCCCCCTGCTCCTCCTGCTCCTCCTGCTCCTCCTCCTCCTCCGCCCGCTCCTGCCTACCCTCCCTCACCTCATGTTCCTCCTTCTTATCCTCCTCCTCCTCCTCCACCTCCTCTTGCTCTTCCTCCTCCTTCCTTCCCACATCCTCCTCCTCCTCATCCTCCTCCTCCTCCTCCCTCCTTCCCACATCCTCCTCCTCCTCCTCGCTTTCCTCCTCCTCGTCTTCCTCCTCGTCATCCGTCACCACTCCTACTCATAAACACGTCCTCCTCGCCGAGCAAGCAGACGTGCCGCCAGGGCGGCCCGGGCGCTTCGCGTGCAACTCCCCCACCGTGTGTGGCCCTGTAGCCCGAATGTACAACAGCTCCTCGGGTGGAGGGCGGGTTGTTCTCAAGATGCGGTTCGCGCCTGAGCGCCGCTCACGCTCGCTGTCACAGGTGTCCACCGGCGACGAGGGGATGTGAGGCAAATACGCTTCAACTTATTATCTTCGCCGCGGCGCCGCGCAGGCTCGTCTGAAAGGCTGCCAGCTGATACCACGGTAGAGGGCGGGTCGTCTGAACATTTGGTTCTCGACCTACCGCCGCGCACAATCGTCACGGAAGCGTCTCGCGAACACAAGGAAGAGGGCGAATCGTTTTCAAACTGTGGCTCTCGCATGATATTTCCTGCAAGTGCACGTCCCGAAGCGTAGACGTGCAATTACCGCACGTACGGGGGCGGCCCCTTTTTCGAAATGAAGTTTTCGCTTGAATTTTCCTCGACCTGCACGACCCAAAACGCAACATTGTCCCAAAGTTTCGAGAATGGAGGGAGGTTCCCTTTCTAAACTGCGCGTGGAACCCAAACAGTGTATATGACGCAATGTTGTCCAATATGCGTGGAGCAATTTATGTGGTGAAATATGTGTGGTGAATTGTGTGCGGTGTAACAGAAGGTGTGCAATTTTTGTGGTGTACTTATGTGGTGCCGAAGATGTGGTGTTTTATACGTTGCACAATATATGACGTGCAGTCTACGTGGTGCAATATGTGTGATGCAACCTATGTGGTACAACACGTGTTGCATACTATGCCTTCTGAACAAATAGGTTGCGGAATATATGCGATGCAACAAATATATGTGGTGCGGCCTACGTAGTTGAATATATGTGGCGCAATTGAATATGACAAACGATTTGACATATTCAACTTTCTTCTAAACATCTCACCAACCCACCCGCAACTTGCATTGCAAAGCCCATGAAGTGGCAATTGCGATGCATGCTTGGCGATGACTGGTGCATATCCGTGGCCGCGCCAAGCCGAGCACGCGCACGCAGCGGCCGGCTACTTTGGCGCGACCGACTCGGCCGCAGTGGCGCTGACCAATGGGCACATCCCAGCGGGAACTTCAGTGCGAATCGGCGACTTGGGCGGGCGCGGTATCATGGCAACGTCGACAACGGCAGACACGATGATGATAATAGCGATGCTGGTGACGATGTTGACAACGACGACGGCGCGGCCAGTGCGGGCGCCGATGCACGCCGACGACGATGACGGCGTCGTCGCGTCGGTCATGAAATTTCTGGAAAAAGGACTCGACCTGCGCGCGCGGCCGACTCGCGAGAGTGGCCACCACGGTATCATTTGACACGGGTCGTGCCCCCCCCCCAGCACGCGCGCAAAGGCGTGCGAATGATGTCGGCACGCAGCGCGAGAGGCCTTTTGACAGAATTCCATGAACAGGTTGAAAGACAGATGGTTGTCTCCAGAATTCACAGAAGCGCGAGAGCTCGTTTTTTTACTGATGTTGCGAAACCATGTGTTTTTGTTTTTCGGACCCTCGGTTTTGAAATCGCTACGAGACCCAAGGTTGTTTGGCGGATTTCGGCACACGCGCGCGATAACGCGCGCGCGGGCACTTCGTCTCAACTGTTGCTGAGGATTCTCGCGACGGCACGCGCGCAAGGGCGTTCGAACGATTTCGACATGCACGCGCGACGCCCGTGGTGGTAGCATGTTCTGACAGTGTTGGGGAACCTGTGGCTTTCTTAAGAATTTGCAAGAGCGCGCGCACAAGCTTGTTTTGAAAATCCGCGCTGCCAAACCCTGTGTTCTTGTATGTGCTGTGGAGACTCAGTTTTGAAGGATTTCGGCATGCGCGCGCGTCGACGCGCGCGTGCGCATCTCGTCCCATTTGTTGCTAGGGATTATTGAAAACTTGTGACTTTTGATAAACGAATGTGCGCGCATACGTGTTGCAGAAGATGGCGGGGGGGAGCGAGACCGGCCTGGCTGGATAGTATACGAGCCCACATGTGTAGGATGGCCGATGGGGCACCATCATACGCAAAGTGGCATACGAAAGGGGGAAGCGATAATCCCGGCGTGGGGGAGAATTGACTGTCTTTAAATGAAAATAGTGTGATGCCACGGCGCCACCTATGCGCGCGATCGATGTGATACAGGGCATGTGGTGCAATACCTGTGGTGCAATGTATGGTGTACAACCTATGTTGCACCATGTACGCTGCGCAATCTATGTGGTGCAAGCCACGCTTGCAATCCGTGCTGCGAGCGATCAAAAAAAACAAAACGCCGCTGGCACACTTTTCTTCCCGTACAATCTTCGTGGTCCAACCCAACGCAAACGACAGGCAGCGACGAGGCGGCGACGGGGCGGCGACGGGGCGGCGACAGCGTGACCATTGCCGCCACGCCGCCCACGCGGCCTGGACGACGGGCGGCGACGAGGCGGCGACGGGGCGGCAGCGGCCGGATCGTGGCCGCCTGACCGCCCGCACGGCCCAGCGTTTTCGACCAGAAGCAAGAGCCCCTAAATGCCAGCACCCTGTGGGGAAAATGCCACTCGACGTGTCTCGACGTGCAACATTGCCCATCAGCTACACTGATTGGAGGCGGCCCCGTCTTCGCAACAAGGCCATGACCACAAAGTCCCCGGAGCTGTCTGCGAAAAATGTGAGGGCTCTACCGAAATTCGCCATCTGGACCTTCGGTGGAGCTCCATATGGGGCCACGAAACGTGTGAGGTGTGTGCCGACATGGGTGCGGAACCGCATGCGAACTGCGCCATCAGGACCTTCGGTGGAGCTCCCATGGGGCCACGAAACGTGCGAGGGTGTGCCGAAATGGGCGGGGCCGCGTGCGAACTGCGCCACTGGGACCATATGTGGAGTTCCCTGTGGGGCCACGAAATGTGTGAGGGGTGTGCCGAAATGGGCGGGGGGCACATGCGAACGCGGCGACTGCGACCTGGGGCCTTGAAACGTGTGATGGGTGTGCCGACATGGGTGCGGGACCGCATGCGGGCTGGGTCGCTGGGACCTCTGGTGGAGCTCCTTATGGGGCCACGACATGTGTGAGGGGTATACCGCAAAACGTGCGGGGCGGCATGCGAAGTGGGTCGCTGGGACCTCCGGCGGAACTGCCGATGGGGCCACGAAACGTGTGAGGGGTGTACCGACATGGACGTGCAGAGGGCAGAGGCAGGAGTGGCAGAAGGGAGCAATGAGGAAGTACGAAGGAAAGCGGGGCGCTCTCTTCAGAACGAAAACCTTATACCACAGGATGGTTGGGGAAAATTAAACGACTTCAAGGATGGAGGGCCATGCTTTGTTCATGTGGCCCTCGCCGCGATTCAGAACTATCAGACGGTTGTCTTCCAGTGGGGCACGCCCCGACGGAAAAATACGTTGTGGGGGGCCTATAGAAAGAAAACGTGGAATGAGCGGTAATTGCAACATCGTTGATACTTCTTGGATTTACGATATGGTCCTCCTCCTCCTCCTCGTCCTCCTCCACCTGCGCATCTTATTACTCGTCTTTTTCGTCACCATCAGCATCGTCAGCATCAGTATTGTCACCACCACGATCGGCATCATACTTATCATAATCGGCAGCATCGGCATCATCATCCGCATTCTCAGCATCATTAGCATATCGACAACATCATCATCATCATCATCATCATCATCACCATCATCATCGCTATCAGCAGCAGCAGCAGCAACAGCATGAACAACAACATGATTAGCAGCATCATCATCAGCATCAGCAGCATTATCATAAACATCATCATCATCATCAGCAGCAGCATCAGCATAATCAGCACCGTCACATCAGCGGCAGCATCACCATAACCATCAATATCCGCATCAGCACCAACATCAGCACCAGCATCATTATCATCAGCATCAGCACCACCATCATCGTCACATCAGCCAGCTTTGACTCCAAATAGATAGATGGACAAGGGGAAGAGCGAGAGAAGGAGAAGACAAGGAGGAGTGACCGAGGAGTGACCCATGGGGACCTCGTCCCTGTTCATTTAAGGCCCCTGGAGTGCAGAAGGAGCACGAGCCTTCGCACGTCCAGGGCAACGCGCCCCGTGCAGGAGGAACTCGAGCCTCCGCACAGGGCCGAGGCGCAGGAGGAACCCGAACCTCCGCACCTCGAGATATGGACCCCTAGCCGCGCAGGAGGAACACGAGCCTCCGCGCGGCCAGGGCAGGGGCGCAGGAGGAACACGAGCCTCCGCACCCACAAGAGGGACCCCTGGCCGCGCAGGAGGAACACGAGCCTCCGCGCGGCCAGGGCAGGGGCGCAGGAGGAACACTAGCCCCCGCACCCCGAACGCGCCGCGAGCTCAGTTCAGCCTGCCGCGGCCGTCGAAGACGAGCACGACGCGATGGCTGCTGAGTACCCCGAGTACAGGACCTCGATCTGGCCGACGAGCTCCGCGACCTCTGCACGGAAACTGGCATTTTCCAGGGCCTTCATGCCGACCTCCTGCCTCTCGGGGGGCTCGCGGCTGCTGGTCTGCCTGTAGCTCCTGGGACGACTATGCCCGTACTCCTCAAAGGGCCTGCGGCTCCGTCTTCTGGACCACTGTGCCAACTCCCAGGGCCAGCTTCTCCTCCCTTGGCTTCTCGGAGCCGTTCCCCCAATAGAGCCGAGTGCTCTCCAGGACCTTCACGTCCCCGTCGCTGCAGACCGAGCCCACGTGCACCAAGGACTTCGGCTCGGGGCCCCTCGTCCCCGACTGGTCCGCCATATCCGAGGACTCGTCCACCGTCTCCGACTGGTCCGCTTCTTCGGGCCTCGGCCCCCGCCCACCCCTTCCAACGCCCATGCCGCACTTCGCTCTGGGAAGGGCGGGGCCCGCCTCGAGGCCCGCGGAGATCTCCGAGCCGTCCATCTTCAGCTTCTCCTTGCCAGCAGCCTCCGCCAACTGCCCGACCTCCACGAGCAGCTGCAGCGCGAGCGGATGGGACTGGGTGTTGCGGAGCTTGCTGGGCTTGCCAAGCCGCGCGGCGGCATTGCTGCCCCGCGCCCCGCGGGCCCGCAGCCAACGCTTCGCGTCCGTGACGTTCAGCTCGCCTGCGTGCCCCGACACAGCCTTGCCCTTCGCCAGCACTACGTCCATGTCGCCGACGGGGTCCTGGCCGACGCCTCCTGCATCGGCACCCGGCCTGCTGCCCGCGGCCGCCCCTTGGGCCGCTCCGCGCGCCGCCGCCGCAACCAGTGCCGCCATTGCCTTGGGCCCCGTGCCTGGGCCCGCTGCCGCCATGAGAGCCCCGAACGCTGCCTGGGCGTAGGGCAGGTCCGACAGGTAGCTCATCCGCACGGCCACATTACCATCATCGCGGGCCGCCATGGCCACGAGAATGCAGTACCGAACTCACAACAAGTGAGGAGCCGCAGTAAAGAGGGAGCGCGCCCGTCTTGAGCCAAAAATGGCTACGGAGGAGAAGACGAGGAGGAGAGGAAGGAGGAAGAGGAAACCAAGCATGAAATGGCAAGCAAAAAGAAGCGAGCAAAAAGAAGCGAGCAGCCATGGGAATCCTAGCTCAGGATCCGAAGGACCCCATACGCATTGACATTGGCATAGGCATGGGCATAGGCATAGGAGCGCTCAGAGGTGGTGCATAGGCATAGGCAGTGGCATAGACGTGGGCATAGGCATAGACATAGGCATAGGCATAGGCGTAGGCATAGGAGTTAGAGGGGAGGCATAAGCATAGACATAGGCATACCATAGGAATTAGGGGGGCATAGGAAACAGGAGGGGCAACGGAACAATTAGTAGGGCTTGAGTTAGAACCCATATAGGGCAAGCCAATTTGGAGAATACTCATCATCATCGTCATCAGCAGCATCAGCATCCTTATCACCACCATCCAGCAGCATCATCATCAGCAGCAGCATCAGCATCATCATCAGCATCACCAGCATCATCAGCATCATCATCGTCATCGTCATCGTCATCGTCGTCGTCGTCCTGCTTCTCCAGCCTCCTCATCTTCCTTCTGAGCCGTATCCTGCCAATTCCTCATCTTATCCTCCGTCCATCTCCTCCTCCTCCCCCCCCCTCGTCCGCACATGCCCTCCTCCTACTCCCCCTCCTCCTGCTCCTCCTCCTCCTCCTCCTCGTCTTCCTCATCCTTCTCCTCCTCCCATCTTCTACTCCTCAGCCATTTCCTCCTGAAATGCTTCATCCTGCTGATGCTGCTGCTGGACGCCGCTGCCTGGCAGGCCAGCCCCCAGGGCGTATCCTGGTACAGGGACCCGAAGAGGTACGAGTGGCTGTAGGTGGAGAGGTGCACGTTCCTGCGCACCGCTCGGGGAGCCCCCGCCTCCTCCTCCTCCTCCTCCTCCTCATCCTCATCCTCCTTGTCCTCCTCCTCCTCCTCCTCATCATCAACCTCGTTCTCGTCATAACGATCTCGTCATCGCGACTACCACCATCAGCACTACCAACGCAATCAGACTCAAAATCAGCATCGTCATCGTCATCATCAGCCACATCGGCATCATCATCAGCAGCATCCTCATCAGCCTCATCATCAGCAGAGTCAGCATCAGCATCAGCATCAGCATCAGCATCAGCATCAGCATCATCATCATCATCATCATCATCATCATCATCATCATCATCATCATCATCATCATCATCATCATCATCATCATCATCATCATCATCATCATCGTCATCAGCGTCATCAGCCTCATCATCAGCAGAGTCAGCATCAGCATCAGCATCATCCTTAGCATCAGCATCAGCATCATCATCAGCTGCAGCAGCATCATCATCAGCCTCATCATCGCCATGATCGAGATCAGCATCAGCATCAGCATCATCGTTAGCATCATCAGCATCATCAGCAGCAGCATGATCGTTATCATATTCATCAGCATCATCCTCATCAGCATCATCACCAGTATCAGTATCGCCATGGTCGTCATCATCAGTAGCATCATCATCAGCAGCAGCATCAGCATCATCGACATCGTCAGCATCATCATCATCAGTAGCCTCATCAGCAGCAGCAGCATCACCATTACCAGAAACAACCTCCATCACCATCAACAACAACATGATTAGCAGCAGCATCGCCACCATAGTCGATATCAACATATCATCATAATCTTCCGCAACAACACCAGCAGCGGCATCAACTCAAAACCATCCTCCTCACTGTCGGCATGGGCATCGTCGACATCACAGGCATCATCACACTCGGCACTGACGTCGGCTGAATCATCAGCGTAGTCGTCAGCAGAGTCGTCATCCGCATCATCAGCACAACACTGCACTGACGTCATCTGCACCGTCAGCATCAACATCATGTGCCACACTGGCGTACGCGACATCATCAGCATCATCATCGTCATCACCACCACCATCAGCATCATCACCACCATCAGCATCATCAGCACCATCATCATTCATAATCACCAGGATCAGCATCATCAGGATCATCAGCAGCATCATCAGCAGCCTCATAATCTGCATGAGCATCATCATCCTGATCAGCATCACCATCATCAAACCATAAACATTATCATCAGCAGCAGCATCATCATGAGCATCATCACTGTCCTCGTCATCATAACCATCATCAGCATCATCAGCGTCGTCGTCGTCATCATCAGCACCACCACCGCAACCGCCACCACCACCATCATCAGCATCATCAGCATCAGCAGCATCATCAGCATCACCATCACCATCACCATCACCAACATCATCATCATCATCATCATCATCATCATCATCATCATCAGCATCATCGCCATCATCATCATCATCATCATCATCATCATCAGCAGCATCATCATCATCATCATCATCATCATCATCATCATCATCATCAGCATCCTCAGCATCATCATCATCATCATCATCAGCATCATCATCATCATCATCATCATCATCATCATCATCATTTCCATCAACATCATCATCGTGATCATCAGCAGCATCATCATCAGCATCATCAGTAGCATTATCCTCGTCGTGGTCGGCATGAGCGTACTTATCATTATCATCAACAGCAGCATCATCATCAACATCATCATCAATATCAGCATCATCATCAGCATGGTCACCATCATTATCGTCCACCACTTCCACATCCCCATCTTCGTCCTCGTTCGTCGTCAACATCATCATCGTCGTCATCATCACAAGTGTCATCATCATCCGCATCATCATCATCATCATCATCATCATCGTCATCGTCATCATCATGAGCAGCATGATCATCATCATCGCCGTCATGATGATCAGTATCATCGTCGTCATTGTCATTGTTGTCATCATCATCATCATCATCAGCATCATCAACATCATCTTCATCCTAATCCTTGTGGCCGTCGTCATCCTCACCCGAATCCCCGTCACTATCATGTACGTCGTTGGTGTCATCATCATCATCAGCATCATCATCATCAGCATCATCATCATGGCCAGCAACAGCGTCACCGTCTTCACCTGCATCGGCAGCACAACCCATCATCACCACCATCAGCATCCTCATATTCATCGTCGTCATCATCATCATCAGCATCATCATCGTCATCATTATCGCCGTCATCGTCGTCGTCATCATCATCGTCAGCAACTTCAGTATCATCATCAGCATCGCCATCATCATTATCATCATCACAATCCACGTCATCATCATCATCACCAGCCTCATCATCATTATTATCATCATCGTCATCATCATCATTATTACCACCGTCGCTCCCTGCTTCTTCTTGCCACAAGGAACCACCACATGACAAAATTATAGCCGGAGTGCAGTATCCCCAAACAGGGATTTTAGACCCACTGCGGTTTCCAAGGTCGATTGCGTGCCCGCCTAGTGCGGGCTGGCATGGCATGTTAAAACATGCCTCCTCCTCCTCCTCCTCCTCGTCCACCTCCTCTTCATCCCGAAAGGCATCTCGGAACCCAGAGTTGCGAGGATGTCTCCAGCGTAACGGGCTGGACCACCTCGCGCGAGGCATTTCGGACCCCAGAATGGCGACGATGTCTCGGGCGAAACGTGCTGCGAGGAAGTCTCCGGCGAAACGGGCCGGACCACCTCGAGCGCGGCGTCTCAGAGCTCCGAGTTGCGGGGGCCTCCTGGTGCCTCCTGGGGCCTCCTGGGGACCTCCTGGGGCTTCCTCCCGGGCCTCCTGTGGCCTCCTGAACTCCACCTGAGGTTTCCTGAAGCATCTTGGGGCTCCCAGGGGGGATATCTAACCTGTGGCCGTTTGGGCCTCTCCAAATACAGGGGGGGGCACAGGAGCAGGAAAAATCAACGAATCGACACCGGATGTGTATTAACTTGACACGTTCTGATAGAGGGCCTCCTGGGGCCTCCTGGGAGCCTCCTGGGAATCTCCTGCGGACCCCTGGGGCCTGTCCTGGGCGTCCTGCGGCCTCCTGAAGCTCTCTGGGACCTCCCCCTCCTCCTGCCTGCTCCCTCATGCACATCATCCGCCTCCTCCTTCTCCCTTCCATCCTCCTCCTCCTCCTCCTCCTCCTCCTCCTCCTCCTCCTCCACCTCCTCTTCATCGCGAACGGCATTTCGGAGCCTAGAGTTGCGAGGATGTCTCCAGCGTAACGGGCTGGACCACCTCGCGCGCGGCATCTCGGACCCCAGAGTTGCGACGATGTCTCGGGCGAAACGTGCTGCGAGGAAGTCTCAGGCGAAACGGGCTGGACCACCTCGAGCGCGGCGTCTCAGAGCTCCGAGTTGCGGGGGCCTCCTGGTGCCTCCTGGGGCCTCCTGGGGACCTCCTGGAGCTTCCTCCTGGGCCTCCTGTGGCCTCGTGAACTCCACCTGGGGTTTCCTGAAGCCTCTTGGGGCTCCCAGGGGGGATATCTAACCTGTGGCCGTTTGGGCCTCTCCAAATGGAGGGGGGGGGGGCACAAGAGCAGGAAAAATCAACGAATCGACACCGGATGTGTATTAACTTGACACGTTCTGATAAGCGGCCTCCTGGGGCCTCCTGGGAGCCTCCTGGGAATCTCCTGGAGACCCCTGGGGCCTGTCCTGGGCGTCCTGCGGCCTCCTGGTGCCTCCTGGGCCTCCTGGGGACCTCCTGGAGCTTCCTCCTGGGCCTCCTGTGGCCTCCTGAACTCCACCTGAGGTTTCCTGAAGCATCTTGGGGCTCCCAGGGGGGATATCTAACCTGTGGCCGCTTGGGCCTCTCCAAATGGAGGGGGGGGCACAAGAGCAGGAAAAATCAACGAATCGACACCGGATGTGTATTAACTTGACACGTTCTGATAGAGGGCCTCCTGGGGCCTCCTGGGAATCTCCTGGGGGCCCCTGGGGCCTGTCCTGGGCGTCCTGCGGCCTCCTGGACCTCTCTGGGGCCTCCTGAGGCTCGCAGGGTCCCATGGAGGATATGTAACATGTGGCCTTCTGGGCCCCCAGGCTGGACCACCTCTTGCGCAGCATCTGAGAGCTCAGAGTTGCGAGAATATCTTGTGCGAAACAGGCCGGACCACCTTGCGCACGGCATCTCAGATCTCAGAGTTGCAAGGATTTCTCAGGCGAGACGGGCCGGACCACCTCGCGCAGGGCATCTCAGAGCTCAGAAGTTCGAGGATGTCTCAGGCGAAACGGGCCGGACCACCTCGCGCGCGGCATCGGGGAGATCAGAGTTTCGAGGATGTCTCAGGCGAAACGGGCCGGACCACCTCGCGCGCGGCATCTTGGAGCTCAGAGTTGCGAGGATGTCTCAGGCGAAACGGCCCGGACCACCTCTCGCGCGGCATCTGGGAGCTCAGAGTTTCGAGGATGTCTCAAGCGAAACGGCCCGGACCACCTCTCGCGCGGCCTCTCAGAGCTCAGATTTAGGAGGATGTCTCAGGCGAAACGCTCAATCCCGGACAACTCAGAAACGAGAGTTGTGAGGATGTCTCAGGCGAAACGGGCCGGACCACCACATTTGTTTGAGGATGTCTCTGCTTAGCTTTCCCTCGGCCGGAATTAGCTTCTATCACAACAGCACCCCGTTCAGCAAGCTGTTTGGGGGGGAGAAAAAAAAAAAAAACAAAAAAAAAAAAAAACAAAAAAAAAAAAACTCCACACCAACCCACGTTGGGACCCTTCGAGTAGAGATGGACGAGGCAGACTATTCGGCTGGAAACTAAATCGTCGGCGTGTCGAACTCCGATAGCGAGGTAGGAAGGCCTCCGACCCCATCTCCACCCCTGGCACTGCGGGCGCCTGGCGTGGACAGGGACGAGGAGGCCAAGTTCGCCGAGCCCAGGGACACGCACGCCCACATCTACTACAGCTAATTCCTGTCGTGTCGACTTGCAAGATTGTGTTCGACACCGCGTGAAACGCTCGAACTTGAACGGTCGCGGCTTTCCGATAGCACGGAGTCTTCGATGTCGGGAGGTTTTCCAGGTCGCTGGCGACCTGAAGCCTTGAACGACAGCACAAGGGTCGCAGCGGCGACGACACGATGCGAACATACCGCACTCGCAGGCGCGCTCCCCTGAGCACTGACGTCGGAGGCTGGCCCGTGCCCGTAACGGCCGAGGCTGGGACCGCCTTGGAACCATGTAACCGTGCGGCTCGTCTACGACTGCCCTGGCTCCGCCTCCAACGCCAACGTCTGCGACAAGCTGGAGAAGGCCGCGATGGCCCTGTCCCAGCGTTGGCTAAACCGCCACCCACGGCCGACGGGCGGCTGGAGACCTGATGGACCCAGTCACTGTCTGGGGCTGGCCCAGCACCCTGCCCCACGAGCGCTGCCGTTGGGGCACACGGGGGTGGCCTCCAGGCGCGATGCCCGAGGCTGTCCGTGCCGACAGCGCGGCCGAGAACTGGCCGAGGAGACAGCAACACGTCGAGACCGACCGAAGCTGACAGGCCGCAGGCAGCACAGAAGGGCGCAGCGACGCGGCAACGACGCAGCAGCCAGCCGACCGAACCGAACCCACCGAACGCAACCGACTGCGACGTGGCCGAAACGACCGAATCTGGACACCTTGGAGAGCGTAGTCAAGGGTTGGGTTCAGGGACCTTGCCCCTTCTCGCCCGTGGCGGGGTGGGCGGGATTCTTCTGCGGGGGGGCTGCACTTTCCGCGCGCGAGTCAGGGATGTGCGGTGGGCTCAGCCCAGCGAACTAGTTTTGCCCGATGTCTCCCTAAAGCAGAACAAGCATGTTGACCATCGTCACCATCATGATCATGATCATCATCATCATCAGCAGCAGCAGCATCACCACCATCATCACCACCATCATCAGCATCATCAGCCTCATTATGATCATCATCATAATCGTCATCATCATCAGCAGCATCATCAGCAGCATCATCACTAGTATTATCATCACCGTCCGCACCATCATCATCAGCATCATCAGTATCATCAGCCTCATCCTCATGATCAGCATCATCAGCATCATCATCAACATCAACATCATCATCATCATCATCATCATCATCATCATCATCATCATCATCATCCGCACCATCATCATTACCATCATCATCATCGTCAACAACTGCGTATGAATATTCAGCTTCAGTATCATCTTCATCATCGCATCTTCACCATCATCATCAGCATCATCATTATCATAAGCATCATCAACATCACGCCAGCATCATCATCATCATCGCCATCGCAATCACCATCACCATACCAGCACCATCACAATCATCATGACCCTCATCCTCAGCATCATCCTCGTCCTCATCATCATCGTCAGCAGTAGCATCCTCATCGTCATCATCCGCATCCTCATCCTCGTCATCATCATCACCATCATCATCTGATTTGTCTCGCCATCGACATCGGCATCATTAACATCATCAACAACGATATCATCCTCATCGTGATCATCATCGTCATCATCATCCCCATACGCACGACCATCATAATTCATGCACACGATCATCATCATCAGCAGCATCACCATCATCATCATCATCATCATCATCATCATCATCATCATATCATCATCATCAATATTATCAGCGTGATCATCACGGCCATCATAAGACTAGACCGTCAATCAGCGACATTCATCCCCCCCTCACCACTGTCATCAGCAGCATCCGCATCTGGTGTTACCATCTGCAGTTTCGCAATATCCGTTGTCAGATCATCAAATATCATCGCCATCAAAGTCATCTCCCTCACAATCACAATCACTATCGTCGTCAGTACTGTCATCATACTGATAAGTATCATTATCATCATCACCATCATCAGCAGCAGAAGCAGCAGCATCATAAGCATCATCATCGTCGTCGCAATCATCAATAACAACATCATCATCATCATCATCATCATCATCATCATCATCGTGGTCGTCACCCCCACCATCATAATCGTCATCATCATCAGGTATCGTCATCACCATCATCGTCATCATCATTATCGTCGTCGTCGTTACCATGATCGGCAGCAGCATCAGCAGCATCATCAACATCACCAGCATCATTAGCATCATCATCACCATCATCATGATGATGATCATACTCGTCATCATCATCATCATCATCAGCATCATCATCATCATCATCATCATCATCATCATCGTCATCGTCATCGTAACCGTCACCGCCAGCATCAACAGCGACATCATCATCATCATACTCAACATAGCTATCATCAATATCACCAACGTCATCAGCACCCGGCCATCAAAAGCTGAGGCCTTCAATCAGCGACAGCAATCCCTACACCACCGTCATCAGCAGCTGTATCCGGCGTTACTACAATCAACTTCGTCATCGTCATCGTCATCGTCACCATCATCACCATCACCATCCTCATCATCATCATCATCATCATCATCATCATCATCATCATCATCATCATCATCATCAACATCAACATCAACATCAACATCAACATCATCCTCGTCCTCCTCCTCGTCCTCCTCCTCGTCCTCCTCCTCGTCCTCCTCCTCGTCCTCATCGTCCTCCTCGTCCTCCTCGTCCCCCTCCCCCTCCCCCTCTGCCCCCCCCGTGCACTCCTCCCGGGGGAATGACAGCCGGAGCCGCCAGGCCTGCCCCCAAGTTTGGGGCCGCTCTCCTTCTCAGTTCCCCCCCCTCGCTCGCCGCCGACCTCCTCCTCCTCCTCCTCCTCCTCCGCCTCCGCCTCCTCCTCCTCCTCCTCCTCCTCCTCCTCCTCCTCCTCCTCCTCCTCCTCCTCCTCCTCCTCCTCCCCCCCTCGCTCGCCGCCGCCATCATCCTCATCCGCCCCCGCGTCTGACGGGCAACGTGGGGCGGGGCGACCGGCTCCCCGGGCGGGGAACAGCCAGCGGGACTCGGCACAACGCTTCGCGGGCAGGACGGCGCCGGGCCCGCGGCAGCAGAACCGCACGCCCGTGGGCAGGAGGGACAATCGGGCGCCTGCTACCGGGGATGGTTTGTTTTTTGCTCTCTTTGCCGGCGCGCACAGGGGGGACCCATACAGAGGAGACTTGGAGGGAGGTTTTATTGCGACATCGTTGATGTGCTTGGGGGTTAACACTGGTCCTCCTCCTGCTTCTTCTCCCCATCCTTTTTTGCATTGGGCTGACTGAAGCGACTAACTGTTGGCGGCGCGCACAAGGGGGTGGGGTGAGGGGGAAGACTTCTTAGAAGGAGGCTCCTTCTTAGCAGGCGCCGGCCTTACATCTACAGACAAGGCCCGCGCCTTCCTGGTAGCAGGGGTGCTTCTAGGAAGCCTTAACCCCCTCCCCCATACTCCTCTCTGCGCGTGACTGAGCCTAGCGGGGACGATCTTTGTTGCTGTCCTCTCCTCGCGCTTCGGGCGCGGGTTCCCGCACCACCGACATCGCCAGCGTGTCTGCGGGCCAAACGCCCTCCGACATGCAATCAACCACCTCGAATGAAGACGCAGGCGCCTATCGGGGACGAGTGGTCGATTGTGGGTCGATATATCCACCCCCGAGCCTGCACGGTTTCCCCTGGGGTCGTAGGCGACCCGAGGAGGAGGAGGAGGAGGAGGAGGAGGTGGAGGAGAGAGAGGGAGAGGAGGAGATGGAGGAGGAGGGATGATGATGATGAGGAGGAGGAGATGAGACGATTCCCAGGAGAACACTCCGCGGAGGAAAGGACCAACCCAGAACAAAAAATCAGAGGGGAAGGGTGCACCATCCAGGGGGGATGTCGCGACAGTTGCACCCTCACCCAAACTCAGGCCTCCCACGGGCCTTTTCACACGTTCGAACTCGCTCGAGGAGACGGGCCATTCGGTTCAAGGCACAACTGGCGCTACTGGCGACCGAGGTCGACGAACGGACATCCCGAGCGGAAGCGACGCTGAGACCGACATGAAGGGCGGGGACAGCTCGCTCGATCAACACACGAATTCAGGGATTGGGGGCCAGCCGTCGCCGAAATCGTGAAACAATCATTACACCTGTACGGGTGGGAGGAGCAGATACTTTGGCCAACTCACTGGCTTTCTCCTGAGACCCCCCCCCTCAAGTCAGACACAGCAGGGACCCACGCCTAGCCCCCTCACTCCCGGCACTGCACCGCACGGCACGCAGCGGAGCAAGACGAGAGCCTGAAAAAGGCGACCAACTGATGTCCCAGAGGATCTTCCGTGAGAGGAGCTTTAAAAACGACGGGGTCCCCTGACGTCCTTTCATAGGCAGATTACGGCTTGACGGCGCAACCTCAAAGCAGAAAGCACAGTGCCAGCCCAGCTCACCCCACCCCCGAGAGTGCCACCCCTCCCCACGGGAGTTTACTTTACGCCGCAGCACGGCTGGCCGACGCCAGCGTTGACGGCTATCCTCGCAGAGCACGGAAGGGAAGGAGGACAAGGACAAGGACATCCGCATAAGGGGGTGCAACGTCAGAGCACGTACTCAGGTGACCTACGCGTTTCTGCCAAAACCCCCTGCGATTGGTTGTGCTACAGCCCTGCCTTATCGCTAGGGCCAGCAGGGGGCATACCACGTTGCTCAAGGACCGAGCTCCGAGGTGTCCCCGTAAGGGAGGCTCGCTAAGTACCTTACGTTCACGGGTCCCTTCGGGTCAGTGCAGGGGGAGCGGCTGCTGGCCCCTCCGCGTGCCCCAGAAGGGGGGGACGCAGCCCTTCGGAGAAACTCTCCACCCGAACCCATCCTCCCCTGACGTTGCCCCATGGCGTGGGGGCCATGACTCGGCTCACCAGCAGCCGCTCGGGGCGACCTGGGCACCCGCTCGGAACGCTCTCGGCGAGGCGCAGCTTCTGGAGAGCACCCCGAGGCCAGAAAAACTGCCGTCCTCCCCGCCCTCTCCGGCCCCCGCGGGCGGCGCACCCCGGCACTTTGTTCACCTTCACAAAGCCGGCGACGCGGCACCCCTGCGCGCGGGGACGGCGCCCGCAGAGCTCGCGGGGGAGCAAAGGCATATGACGGACGAAGTACAACGGACAACGGGCGACGGACGACGGACGAAGACGAAAACGGACGACGACGACGACGACGACGAAAACGGACGACGACGACGAAAACGGACGACGGACGGCGGACGACGGAAGACGACGAAAACGGACGACGACGAAAACGGACGACGACGACGACGACGACGACGACGACGACGGACGACGGACGACAGACGCCAACGACGACGACGACAACGACAACGACGACGGACGACAGACGCAAAACAACAGACGACGGACGACGGACGAAGTACAAAGGACGACGGACGACGGACGACGGACGACGGACGACGGACGACGACGACAACGACAACGGACGACGACGAAAACGACGGACGACGGACGACGACGAAAAACGGACGACGACGACGAAAACGGACGACGGACGACGGACGACGACGAAAACGGACGACGACGAAAACGGACGACGACGACGACGACAACGACGACGACGACGGACGACGGACGACGACGACGACGACGACAACGACAACGGACAACGACGAAAACAACGGACGACGGACGACGACGAAAAACGGACGACGACGACGACGACGACGAAAACGGACGACGACGACGAAAACGGACGACGGACGACGGACGACAGACGACGACGAAAACGGACGACGACAAAAACGGACGACGACGACGACGACGACGACGACGACGACGAGGACGACGATAACGACGACGACGACGACGACAACGGACGACGACGACGGACGACGGACGGCGAACAACGGACGATGGACGACGAACGACGAACAACGCACGACGGACGACGACGACGACGACGACGACAGACGACGAACGACGGACGGCGGCGACGGCGACGACACCGAAGTCGACGACGACGACGACGACGACGACGGACGACGACGAAAACGGACAACGACGACGACGACGACGACGATGACGACGAGGACGACGATGGCGACGACGACGACAACGACGACGACGACGACGACGACGACGACAACGGACGACGACGACGACGGCCGACGGACAACGAACAACGCACGACGGACGACGACGACGACGACGACGACGGACGACGGACGACGGACGGCGGCGACGACGACGACACAGACGCCGCCGACGACGACGACGGACGACGATGACGATGACGATAACGACGCACGACAGACGCCAAACAACAGACGACGGACGACAGACGAAGTACAACGGACGACGGACGACGGGCGACAGACGACGACGACGACAACGACGACGACAACGTCGACGGCGACGACGACGACGACGGACGACGGACGACGACGAAAACAAACGACGATGACGACGGACGACGGACGATGAACAACGGACGACGGACGACAACGTCGACGGCGAAGACGACGCCGAAAACGACGGCGGACGACGGACGACGGACGATGGACAACGGACGACGGACAACGGACGATGAACAACGGACGACGGGCGACGGACTACGAACGATTAACAACGGAAGAAGACGGACGACGACGGACGACAACGCTGACGCTGACGACGGACGGACGACGACGGACGACGACGCACGACGGACGGCGGCGACAACGACAACGATGACGACGACGACGACGGACGACGATGACGACGACGACAACGACGACAACGACAACGACGACGGACGACAGACACAAAACAACAGACGACGGACGACGGACGAAGTGCAAAGGACAACTGCCGACGGACGACGGACGACGGACGACGACGAACGACAACGGACGACGACGAAAACGACGGACGACGGACGACGACGAAAAACGGACGACCACGGCGAAAACGGACGACGACGACGAAAACGGACGACGGACGACGGACGACGGACGACGACGAAAACGAACGATGACGAAAACGAACGACGACGACGACGACGACGACGACAACGGACGACGACGACAACGACGACGGACGATAGACGCCAAACAACAGACGACGGACGACGGACAAAGTACAACGGACGACGGACGACGGACGACGGACGACGACGACGACGACGACGACGACGACGACGACGACGACGACGACGACGACGACGACGGACGACGGACGACGACGAAAACGGGCGACGATGACGACGGGCGACGGACGATGAAGAACGGACGACGGACGACGGACGACGGACGACGGCGACAACGCCGACGGCGACGACGACGCCGAAAACGACGGACGACGGACGATGGACAACGGACGACGGACAACGTGCGATGAACAACGGCCAACGGACGACGGACGACGGACGCTGAACAACGGAAGACGACGGACGACGACGGACGACAATGCCGACGCTGACGACGACGGACGACGACGGACGACGACGGACGACGGACGGCGGCGACAACGATGACGATGACGACGACGACGACGACAGACGATCGCACCAGCCTGACCAGTTTACCGTCCAGCGAAGAAAAAAAAAAATGCAGGGCTTGGGCCCCGCCCCCCTCCCGTGAGCACCACGCGGTGGCCCCACAGATTCCAAATGGAAGCAGACTGTGGGTGAGGTGCCCCTTGGATCGGGTGTGGGCAAAGACGGGTGTCGCAGGTCTTCTCAAGAACTTGATGTCCCTCGACATAGACCGTGACATGTGCTGCCGACTTCTAGGGGAGGTGCCCGAAATCCGGCCAGCTTGGGTAGTGCTGCGAGCACCGTTTTCACAATTGGTTCTGAGATTCGCTGCATAGTGTGAGCATTTGTCTCACGTTGGTTGGTTGGTTGGGGTGGTGGACGGCTATATCCATTCATCTCCACGGTTGATGCAATTGGCCATTTTTGTGGCTCCGGTGAGGCTGACAGCGCCCCAGGTCCAGCAAGCCAGCACAGCGACTGCCCTGCTGCTATCCAGTAGTTCTGGAAAGTTCGGTGCACGTGGAAAAAAAAGTTTCAATTCGTCATTTCTTATCTCTCAGGGACTTCAAGGTACACAAAAGGTGTACCGCAGGGTTTGTGTCGTATCGACACCGGCGTTTGTTCCTGACACCGCGGGGACCGTTCAACCTTGAACGGTCGTCCTTTTCCGAATCGTCCAATCGTTCAATATCAACCGATTCTGGGTCGCTGGCGGCGGTCAACGTTGGACGCCGGCGGCAAAGTCGCCCCGCTGGTCGACACGACGCAAACCTACCGTAACTTTCGCCACACCCCCATGAATCGCCCCCCCCAATGACGCAACGCCAGACCTTTGGAGGGCAGGGAAGTCCGGCCTGGACGACCTCGCATGAGACAGGCAGAGAAGGCACCCTGCTGGAGCCAGAGCGCTCGACATGGCCTTGGGCGGGCAGAGCCGACATTTCACACTTCGGTGAACAACTACGCTACCGAGGAGCCCCACATACTGAACTCGTATATGTCATTGGTGGCTTGTTTACGACGAAGCCGCCAGCCCGTCGGCGTCGAGGAAATGTCGCGTCTGCGCGAAGGGGAGGGTCCCTCCCCCCGTTCCCCTTTCTCACTCTCTCCCTCCTCCTCCTCCTCCTCCTCCTCCTCCTCCTCCTCCTCCTCCTCCTCCTCCTCCTCCTTCCTCTTCCTCCTTTCCTTTCTCCTTCCTCCTTCCTCCTTCCTCCTTCCTCCTTCCTCCTTCCTCCTCCTCCCTCCTTCCTCCATCCTCAATCCTCCATCATCCCCCACTCCTCCTCCGCCTCCGCCTCCGCCTCCGCCTCCTCCTCCTCCTCCTCCTCCTCCTCCTCCTCCTCCTCCTCACACTTCCCAATCCATCCTCCTCCTCCTCCTCCTTCTCCTCCTCCTCCTCCCCCTCCTCCACCTCCTCCCCCTCCTCCGCCCATTCCATCCTCCATCCTCCATCCTCCATCCTCCATCCTCCTCGTCCTCCTCCTCATCCTCCTCCTCTTCCGCCTCCTCCTCGTTCTCCTCCTCCCCCTCCGGGAGGACGAGCAGGAGCAGGAGGAGACGGCGGGATGGCGAAGAAGGGGAGGGCAGCCACCTCGCCGCTGTGGATCATCCTCTTGATGCGGTCCATGTCCTTCGGACGCCCGGTAGTGCCAAGGGGGGTCACCACGAAAGGGGTAAACGGCTCCACCCGAAAATTAAGAACCCAAAGTGAGGGTGGATCCAGGGTCAACCCCCCAAAACCTCCTCCTCCTCTTCCTCCTCCTCCTGCTCCTCCTCCTCCTCCTCCCCCTCCTCCTCCTCCTCCTCGTTTTCCTCCTCCTCCTCCTACTCCCCCTCCTCCTCCTTCTCCTCCTCCTCCTCCTCCTCCTCCTCCTCCTCCTCCTCCTCCTCCACAACCTCCACCTCCAGCTGCACCTCCACCTCCACCTCCTCCTCCACGCCCACCTCCACTTCAACCTCAACCTCCTCCTCCTCCTCCCTGCTCCTCCTCCTCCTCCTCCTCCTCCTCCTCCTCCTCCTCCTCCTCCTCCTCCTCCTCGTTTTCTCCTCCTCCTCCTCCTCCTTTTCCTCCCTCCTTCTCCTCCTCCTCCTCCTCCTCCTCCTCCTCCTCCTCCTCTCCTCCTCTACTACTACTACTACTACTACTACTACTACTACTACTACTACTACTACTACTACTACTACTACTACTACTACTACTACTACTACTACTACTACTACTACTACTACTACTACTACTACTACTACTACTACTACTACTACTACTACTACTACTACTACTACTACTACTACTACGACTAGTAGTACTACGACTCCTACTCCTACTCCTCTGCCTCCTACTCCCCCTCCTCCTCCTTCTCTTTTTCCCTCCTCCTCCTCCTCCTGGAAATCGAAGACCCAAAAGGAGGGGGATCCAAGGTCGAGAAGGTTTGGAAAGCAGTGGGGCGTCCTTGCGAGGGAGGTCGGGGAGTGGAGGAGGCAATAAGGAGGAATGGAGGGATCCTCCTGTTGATGCAATACATGTTCTTCGGGGTGGGGCCTGCCTTGGTTTGCACCGCCTGCTACGATGTCTACCGCTTGTAAGTGTCAGAGTCACTTTGGGACCCCAGTTGAGATTGCTATGATTCCCATCGCATTCGTATTTGAACTCTTGTGTCCAGGGCACTTCAACATTAGGCCGACCATGATTCTGACACTACCCGAAAAATCAGCGCGCCCCCTCCAATCCTTCAGGAATCCAGGTTGAATCCAGAAGTAAGGTGGAGGAGGGCATGGAGAAGCGAAAACTGACACCCTTGCGGTGTAAGACCCTACACAATTGTTACACAGTTGCGATAACGGCCACGATGTGAGGCCACGATAAAGGGGGTCCCGATGGGGAAATCGGGATGGGCGATGGGGATAGAGATAGGCATAGGGAAACGGGTGAAGATAGGGATGTAAGGCTAGGGAATAAGCGGCTGGGATGAAAGGATTGGAATAAGGAACGGATGGCGATAGGGATAAGGACACGGATACGGATACAAGATACACGATATGGGATAATGGTTCAAGTGATGGGAACAAAGGGACAGGAATAGAGGTCAGGGTTGAGACGACAATGAGAGGCCACGGCAGGCAACGGGTGGCCACGGGAGGCCACGGGAGGCAACGGGAGGCAACGGGAGGCAACGGGAGGCAACGGGAGGCAACGGGAGGCAACGGACACACACGCACACACACGCACACACGGAACCGCATGCCGCGCATATGGTTCTCTCCCCTGGGGGCCGGCGGAATGTCGTAAGCCTCGTGCAGAAAACACACGGGCGGTTCAAGGCGATGTTATCCAACAGAACACCGCTATTGGCACGCAGCGCGACATTGATTGGTTCTGAAATCGCTAACGAGTTGCACATTTACGCTTGCACGCACGCATCGGCCCATCGGTCATTCGAAGGCACCTAGCAAGCAAAGTCAGGTGCGCGCGGGAAACCCGGGAAACACCTCACTGTTCGCCGTCCTCCTCCTCGTCGACCTCGCCCTCCCCCTCCGCGGCGGCATCCTGGCACGGCGGGCACTCAAAAACAAGATCGTTCATGTTGCTTTCCGACTCGGCAAACGTTATCTCGCCCATGCCCTCGCCAGTGCACCAACGCAAGAAGGCCTGGCACCGAAATCGCGGCGAAGTACTCGGCCATGCGCTCAAGCACGAAAATGAAGGACACCCCCTGGAACCAACGCGAGCGCCGATCTGCGATGCCGACAACCCAAGCGGATAACGAACAGGCTTAGCACCCATGCGCACTGAAAGCCCCGAGTAGCATCCTGACGCAGAAGATGACCAGCCTCACACTGGCCTCTTCCTCACTGACGACTCTGTTGGCCGCCTGCCCCTATAGACGCCGATCAACATGAACAGTGAATTCGGCATGCACGAGATCATCGCGTTGCCCACCATTAGCTTGATGACGCCGACCTCCACGCCTCTCGCCCTGCCGCTCCGGGCAACCAGACTTGCTCCTTCCCGATCCCTTTGTAGGTCAGCACATTTGCAGCTTGATGCCGTTTCGTCAGCATGCGGGAGCCCAGACGGACAGCCCACACACACACACACACCCCATGTGATTCCACTCGGGCACAAGAGCCATGAGCAGCCCATCGCTGGTGAACATCCACTGCGGCAAGACTGGGAACCTCAGCCGCGCCGCCTGCTTCTCCAGAGCCCGGGCCTTCACCAGGCCTTGCACCATCTGCTCGAAGGGCCCCTCGAAGCGCAGGACGAGCACCTTGTCACTCAGCACGATTTCCTCGCCGTCGAAGTCGCCCGCCGGGGGCAGCACCCAGTCGCCCTCCTCCACCTCCATCTTCGGCCCCGACGCCGTTGTCGCCAGGTCGCCCCCGCCAGCTCCTCCGGCTCCAGCTTCCGCCTCTTCTCGCCATCATCGCCCGCCTGGCGCGCCGCCGCGGCCACGCCCCCAACGAGGCCAAAACCTGCGGAAATTCGATGTGTTTGGCTGTCTCGCCTTTTCGCTTCCGATGGCCATCCGAGGCTTCAAGATGGTTCCAAGAAAAGCTCCAGAGAGCCCCAAGGCGGCCCCAAGAGCGCCTAAGAGCGCTCCAAGAGCGCCCCAAGAGCGCCCCAAGAGGCGATCGTTTGGGTTCCGAGAGGCAACGCTAACTAATGTTCACTTCTCGTTTGATCGATGTCCCCCAAGATGGCCCCATGAGCGCTCCCAAGGCTCCCAAGAGCGCTTCAAGAGGGCCGCAAGAGACGCCCATGAGGCCCCAACAGGCGCCCAAGAGGCCTCCAAGATGCTCCCAAGACCCCCAAGAAGCCCCAAGAAGCTCTCCGGGGCACCCAAAAAGCTCCAAGAGGCCTCCACTGGGGGACCATTCCTCTGTGTGCTGTCCATTTCCCTGATCGAGGCTTTTCCTCTGGGCATCGTTTCTGGATGGGCTGGTGGGCTTAGTTTTTCCGCTAGCAGCCGAAGGCGAGCGCACCGACGGCGAGTAGGGTCCGAGCGGGCCGCGCGAGGGCCTAATTACCAGCGCAGAGCAGGACAGGACCTACCGCCGAAGCCTCAGATCTGGAACAGTAAGAAGCCGGGGGAGGGGCTGCGGGCTGCCGAGGCTGCCAGGGGCTGCAAGCGTGCGACAACCTGAGAGCACGCCACCAGGTGTAAACTACCAGGTATGCGAATTGGCTGCAGCTGCCAGGGAACCAACCCAGGGAAGCGCGCAGGTGAATTAGCCAACCGAAGCTGGGGCGCAGCCAAAATGGCGCGCGGGATACACCAGGATGTGACCAGGGTGGCGGCGAGCCGGTATACTGACTTCCGGGAGTGCCCCAACTTGGCCCAACAGGCGCAAGAGGTGGCGCCACCAAAGTCGAAGACCAAGGCCCCTTGAGAGGAGTGCGGTCCGCGAGCGTCTGGCCACAGAGGGCACCAGGGGCGAACGGAAGCCCGGCGGACGATGGATGTAATCAACACCGTACTCGTCTGAGCCAATGGACCAGGGAATGCCACGGCACTCTCAGGCTGAGACCGACGACAAGGGGCGGCCCAACCAGAAGGCGGCACACCACGGGGTCGGATCGAGGAGCGAGAAGATGCTGCGGGCGCCGCCGTCAGAACCGTGGAACGACTCAACACGCTTGGTCAACGGACTGGATTGCGCAGGCTGCACCACGTGCACCCGGGAGCCCCGAGCCCAGGGAGGAACAGAACCGCAAGAGTGGCGGCGGGGAGGGACCGGGGCAGGTGAGCCGCGTGCCGCACAGCCGCGCGGGTGGCCCAGCCGCGGGGGGGGCCGCCCCAGCACGGGGGGGCACCAGAGGGCGCGAGGAGAACGCGCCGATTGTGGTGAGAACAACAACAGCAAGCCAGAGGCCCGAGGGGACAGGTGGACCACAGCCCCAGCGGCAATCCACGTGCCAGCATTGTCAGCCGGCCGCTGCCAGAATCCCAAGGGCGGGGGACAGCGGGAGCTGGGCAGAGAGTGCTACCAGGGAGTGGCTAATGGCCACTGGCTGCCGAATACAAAGGGAACAGCCCCAAGTGCGGGAGCGTATGCTGCGGCGCCCTTCGCCGTGGCGGAGGACTTCCGCGAGGCGCCCGTCAGCTGCTGGCCTGTGCTCTGGGCAGGGAAGGCGCACCGCCCCCCGCACCGCGTGGCCCGCTGCGGCCCACTGTAGGTCGGCATACCAGGGGACCAGAGAGCAGCTGGGAGCAGCACTATCTGCGAGCACCGCAGCGACCGCCGCATCCGTGCGCGGCGGGCTGCGTCTACTGTGACACGCGAGCGGGCGGACCCGCAACGTTGGTGGGCCCGGGGGCCGACTGGGAGGAGGACCCCGCAATCCAAGTGCCAGTGATGCAAGCAGGCCGCTGCCGGCCCCCGAGGGCGGGGGACAGCGGGAGCGGGGCAGAAAGCGCTACCACGGAGTGGCTAACGGCCACTGGTTTGCCGACTCCTGGTGGGGTTACTTTTTGTTTGATCTGCGGCCCGCAAGGAAGAGTCCAGAGGGCGTGTCAACCGGGCTGACTGAGGCACAGAGCCAGATTATTTTGCGAACCCAGCTGTCACTGTCGACAGCCGACCGCACACGCAAGCATGCCGAACAAATTGGGAAAAACGGGCAGACGGAGGAACCAAGCCAAAGAGATGCAGAGACTGGTGGGGTTACACGAAGCGTCTAGAATTTCCTAATGTGGGGCTGTTGCTTGCACGACTGTTGGGCATACCTCAAGCGTTCAACACTCGCTGGAGCCAAAATGAATGCGGGAAGCTGGGCGCATGCTGTGAGAGTAAACTGGTGAGACCCGCGCACCCGTCCGGCGACTCTGGCCACTGGCGCCCCAGCGACGGCAAGGGACAAGGGGACCTGCGCCGGCAGTTCCTCTGCTGACAGTGGCGCCCCGTTGTCAAATTCGCACCCCCGCCTCGGCCGCCCGGGCCCCACTATCAACGGGGAGATGTTCGCCAGTCCCGGGACCCCTCGCTAGTCATCCCCGCGTGGCCACGCGGCCCCGCTGCCAGCGCACAGTCCCGCACCAGCCGTCCGGGGCCGTGTGGCGCTGGCGCCCCACTTCCACATGCCGCCTGGGCACCCCACGGGCCCAACGGGGCCCCCAATCCAAGGGGACCTCCGGACCCCTGAAGACGCCCCATTTCTGCCATCAAGAAGCCCCCAACTGACCCCCAGAGACCCCAAACAGGCAGGGAAGAGCATCTGTTTTCGATCTGCGCTCGGATCTCCACCAGATACGCAAACGCGCGAGAGGGAAGGCGGCAGTTGATATCCTGGCCCAGAAAATGCAACGTTGTGACTCGACCATGCTCCACAGGGACAAAACCAACGGCGATGCCTTCGGTGACCACCATGGCGACGAGGAGTTTTTTTGCTAGATGCAGCTGCCTGCTAGCCTCCAGCGCCAGAGCACCAGGACTCGCAGACAGGAAGACAGGTGACCCCACTAAGGGTCCAGACAATCAGGCCTCTGGCCCCACTCCTTAGCTCCCCTGCGGGGGGGCAGCCTCTTCCGAACTCTCATGATAGCAGTATACTGGGCCTCGGTGAGGGAGAAACGTCCGAACCGAACGCACTCACACTCGTGGCGACGGCGGCGACGACGACGACAGCGGCGCTGGTGGTGCATGCTGGCGGTGAGGAGCGACGGGGTCGCTGGCTGTGGTGACGACGGCGGCGGCCACGGCGGACGGCGGCGGCCACCGGCGGACGGCGGGCGACGACGCCGGCGGGATGACTCGGGCGAGACGCCCTCTCCTCCTCCTCTTTCCTCCTCCTCCTCCTCCTCCTCCTCCTCCTCCTCCTCCTCCTCCCCTCCTCCTCCTCTCCTCCTCCTCCTCCCTCCTCCTCCTCCTCCTCCTCCTCCTCCTCCTTCCCTTCTACTCCTCCTCCTCCTCCTCCTCCTCCTCCCTCCTCCCTCCTCCTCCTCCTCCTCCTCCTCCTCCTCCTCCTCCTCCTCCTCCTCCTCCTCCTCCCCCCCTCAAAACTAAGAGAATCCGCGCGGGCCCGGCGGGCCGAGTCGCAGGCTTTCCGGCGGCAGGGGGAGCACCCGCCCTTTCGTACAGTACAGTCGGGGCGTTGACCTAAGGAACCCTAAGTAAGGAGCGAGGCCCCGATGTTCCACAAGTTCAACCTCGATTTCATATCGAAAACCTGAGGAAAGCCTGAGGCAAGCTGCGAAACAATTAAGGAGCACGGAGCCCCTCCCCAACGAAAAGGGTTCCTTGTTTAGCGCCCCGACTGTAATGTGCCTTGGCCACGGGGTATTGTCCAAATGCACATCCCACGTCTTCAAAAACGAATTGTCTCGTGAGCGTTTCTTATTCGGCGCTTCGACATTGGGCGGAAGGGGGGGTAGGGGGGGGGGGTCTGGCTCCCGACCTCTGCTTAACGCGCCTGTTTGCAGCAGTGCGTCCTATGGGGGAGACCCCACCTGCTCGAAACAGGCGCCAAAAACAGCCAAGATCTACTCCATCGGGGAGGGAGCGAGGGGGGGCGCGAGGGCCCGCGCCGATCGGCAAAACAATGAATAAGAAAACGATCACCTCTGATGCGATGTTCGGTGGTTTCCCTGAGGCTTCCGGCGGTTTCAAACTGCTTTCCCTCCGCCTGTCTCTCCACAGCGGCATCAGCGTAAGGCTTCTCGCTCGAAGCTCCCCGACGACCCCGTCGGCATATCCGCCTGAATTCCTGCCAGATTCTCCGCGGGGTTCGTAGGTCCCCGTGAGTTCCGCGCCGTGCAGACGCGATCCTTCTGCCCAAGAAAGTGCCAACCCCAACGACACATGCACCGCTGCCATCCCCGCCGTCATCCTCACCATCACCAACATGTCGCCGCACCTGCTTCCACAAAGTTCACCACTATGGCGATCACTGCGATAGGTTTTACGAGTCTAACGATGCAACCAAAAAACAAAGGCAGATCTTTCCCGTCTGAAGAGGGTCCCAGGAGGCCTGCACAGGCTCCCAGAAGCCCCCGCCCGACGCCTCCGACATGCACCGATAACCTCGTCACAGAACCGAAGAGACGAGACGTCAAAAAGCCCTTGTCGTCACCGATGGATATCAGGACACGCACGACGTGCCACACGTGTACCCGAGGCCCCAACGATGTCCCCAAGAGGGGACCGAGAGGGGGAGCATGAACTGACAGTTCGAGCTCTCCAGCGATGGCCTCCAACACCGCCAGGAGGCCCGCAAGAATGCCCAGCTGGCCCCCAAGAGGCCCCAAACATGCCTGCGACACCTCCAAGAGACCTCCCAAGAGGCCCCAAGAGGCATCTAAGAGGCGTCTGGTCCACCACCCAGGCACGGTGGCGACTTGTGCTAAAGGCCACGAGATAACAAGGGCAGCCATGAGCATGAAGATACAACTGAGGACGAGGAGGGAGAGAGAGAGAGAGAGAGGAAGAACAAGGACAGACAGACGTAGAGAAAAAGATAGAGAGAGAGAGAGGAATGTGTATGTATATATAGATGTTGGAAGAGAGCGAGAGAGAAAGAGAGAGAGGGACAAAGAGGGGCAAAGAGAGGGAGAGGGAGAAAGAGAGAGGCGAGACACAGAGAGAAAGAGAGGGAGAGAGCGAGCGACAGAGCAAAGGACACAGATGGACAGAAG
This sequence comes from Prorocentrum cordatum, assembly GCA_963575745.1. NCBI lineage: Eukaryota > Dinophyceae > Prorocentrales > Prorocentraceae > Prorocentrum > Prorocentrum cordatum. Next base: position 127,993 of record CAUYUJ010017194.1, on the reverse strand, counting down.
GACAGAGAGACACAGAGTGAGAGAGTGAGAGAAGTCATGTTGACGGCAACGGCGGCCCCTCCATCATCCTCATCCTCAGCTTCCCCTTCCTCGTCCTCTTCTTCCTGAAGCTCGTCATCTCCTGCTTCCTCGTTCCTCATCCTCCTCCCTCCCTCACTCGTCAGCATCATCAGATGCCTTCTCCCCCATCCTCCTCGGGCTCCTCATGTTGCACCTGGTTATCCTTCCGATCCCCCTCATCCACCTTTCACTCTCCGAGGTGATGCTGACAGATGCCATATTCCACGCGACGACCAGAATGTAATCGAGCATGACATGGCTGGCGTGCTATGGCTGTCCTTGCACAGTGACCCCAAACACTTGCATCGCGCAATAATGTTTTGCACTGAGAACTATTGAACAACTGACGATTGTCAGAAACGGTTGAAGCACTCTGTCACTACAAACCCAACAGAGTAGCCAAGACGAATACTCTATCCTGTAACATGCAAGCTCGCACGGGCGCTGTGAAAAACGCCTCTAGAAGAACAGCAGACGACACAAACATGTATAGCTTCGGAGGTCTGCGCTGGTATATTGGATCGGCGTTGGACCCCCCATAGCGACGCCTCCTGGCGCCGCCACTGTCGCGCTTCGAGCACCAAAGAGGGGGATGTGGCACCGACCCAAGAAATCCGAGCGGACCTCCGAAAACTCATGTCACAAGGGCTCCCAACTTCGCGCTTCGCGCTGCGCGAAGCGCGAAGTGCGAATAACTTCGCGCTCTCGCGCCGCCTCCCAGGGGAGAAGAGGAGGATGAGGAGGAATCGGAGCCGAAGCGCGAAGCGCGAAGCGCGAAGCGCGAAGCGCGAGTAATTTCGCGCCCTCGAGGGCGCCCTTGGAGAACTCATGGTCATGTGTTTGTCTCTTCTTCGCCGCCTCCCTCAGCCGCAGCCGAGCCCACGCTCGGCCCGCTGGGAGGTCTCAGCAGACTCGGCGTCAAAGGCCCCAACGGAGGAGAGAAGACAGAGCCCCTCGGCCTGTCCCTCCGCCCGGCTTCCGCGCCCACCCTGGCCCACGCCAGAGCGGCAGAAAAAGCGAAAATAGACATACACGAGCGAGTGCGGTTCGGCCACGGCAGGCTCGTGTTTTGACGATTCGCGCCCCCGGTGTCCGAAAACAGCGCGCGCGGCCCCACCTCGAGCACCCGCGGCTTCCCGGCAGCGCAGCTCGTCCGATCGCGGCCGACTCGTGGCCCCTGGCCGCGTGGAGCCTCGAGCGTCCGCGCCAAGGCTGCCGCCGCGTCGGCACGACACGAACCGACCGCGATGCAGCTCGGCTGCCCCGAGCGAGGGGAGGGAGGAGGACGGGGAGCAGAGCGGAGCAGAACCCTCGCGGACCTCCTGCCAAGGGCGCCGGCAAGCCCGTCGGGGCAGCTGGACTGCACTCTGGGCGTGAGGTCCTTCCAGACCAACACCTGCTGCGATGCAAGCCCTCTAATATGAAAGGGCCCTGGGACACACAAATAAATACACACAAATAGAATGATTCCCCATATTTTCCCATCTTTTCTGGGTTCCTGTCTTCGCCCCCACTTCCCATATTTTCCTATATTTTCCTGGGAATCGGCGATGAATTGTGTCTGTGTGTTTTTTCCCCTCCTGATAATAGGCTTACAGCTCACGCTGGACTCAGAAGGACAGCATGGATGGCCAGCACACAAGTCTCCTCAGGGCCGCGAGGACTCTCTGCGGTCCGCGCGGGCCTCCGAAAGCTTGTGCTTGTGCCGCTCCCTGCCCTGCGACGGTCGGGTCGGACGACATGGCGGGGGCAGAAGGGGCGCCCAGCATTTTTCCCCTGCAACAAGTGTCATGATCAGCACTCCAGATTTCGTAATAAAGGGAGGGGGGTCTCATTTCGGGGGGGGTCCCTTCCAGGCTATCTTGGTGGGCCTGGAGGGTCTGGGGACGATGTTTTGGAGGGTTCTCCCACGGGGGAGGTCTGAATTGGCTTGTCTTGGAGGGTCCAGACCCCCTCTCTTTTATTACGAAACCTAGAGTAAACAATCGATGACAACACCGCGAGTCACCACGTGCAGCTGCGCCACCTCAAAAGGGGCGTCGAGCAAGTCCGCTGCGTGCCCCTTGTCTTCCCGGCGCCGACTTGCGCCGCAGGCGCCCATGCGTCCAGGAAAGCGCCCGGCCGCCCGGCGGCGGGGCCGAGACCGGCTGCGTACAGCGGGACGCGCACATAGACATGCTGGTAATGCTGATACTAGGTGTCCTCCCTGGAGGCGCGCGTCCGACAGGAACATATAGTAGACCCATCTTGTAGTAGATCGTTTCCCGAGCGGTATGGCCAGGAAGCGCCAGCCACGACGCATATTCTATAACATTCCCCGGTGCGCGCGTCGCCCCTGGGGGAGGGGGCGGCGCACACATAGAAGTAGTAGCAGCAGTAGCGGTAGCAGTAGCAATAACAGTAGCAGTAGTAGCAGTAGTAGTAGTAGTACTAGCAGCAGCAGCAGCAGCAGCAGCAGCAGCAGCAGCAGTAGTAGTAGTAGTAGTAGTAGTAGTAGTAGTAGTAGTAGTAGTAGTAGTAGTAGTAGTAGTAGTAGTAGTAGTAGTAGTAGTAGTAGTAGTAGTAGTAGTAGTAGTAGTAGTAGTAGTAGTAGTAATAGTAGTAGTAGTAGTAGTAGTAGTAGTAGCAGTAGCAGTAGCAGTAGCAGTAGCAGTAGTAGTAGTAGTAGAAGAAGTAGAAGTAGAAGTAGTAGTAGTAGCAGCAGTAGTAGTAGTAGTAGTCGTAGTAGTAGTAGTAGTAGTAGTAGAGTAGTCGTAGTAGTAGTTAGTTGTAGTAGTAGTAGTAGTAGTAGCAGTAGTAGAAGTAGAGTAGTAGTAGTAGTAGTAAGTAGTAGTAGTAGTTAGTAGTAGTAGTAGTAGTAGTAGTAGTAGTAGTAGTAGTAGTAGTAGTAGTAGTAGTAGTAGTAGTAGTAGTAGTAGTAGTAGTAGTAGTAGTAGTAGTAGTAGTAGTAGTAGTAGTAGTAGTAGTAGTAGTAGTAGTAGTAGTAGTAGTAGTAGTAGTAGTAGTAGTAGTAGTAGTAGTAGTAGTAGTAGTAGTAGTAGTAGTAGTAGTCGTAGTAGTAGTCGTAGTAGTAGTAGTAATAGTAGTAGTAGTAGTAGCAGCAGTAGTAGTAGTAGTCGTAGTAGTAGTCGTAGTAGTAGTAGTAGTAGTAGCAGCAGCAGCAGCAGCAGTAGCAGTAGCAGTAGCAGTAGTAGCAGTAGTAGCAGTAGTAGCAGTAGTAGCAGCAGCAGCAGCAGCAGTAGTAGTAGTACTAGTCGTAGTAGTATGCTGGGGTGACCCCGATGCAGCGGAGTTCGTACACCCCTCCCTGGCCCCCGTCTCATCCGACACGACGAATCGGCTCGCGGCTCACGCCGCACCGGCGACGGCAAAGGAGGGTCGGGCGGGCGAGGCGGCGAGCCGGCCTTCCCGCCGCGCTCCGCGCGCCGCACGCCGAGCCACGCTCCGAGCGCGCTCCCAGCTCACGACTGGCTCACAGCGCCGACCCCCAGAGGTATCTCGCCCTAGAGGCCTCCCAGATGGGGTCCGAGCAGGTGGGGTCGGAGGACCGCCAGTGCATCGCCGATGCATCGGCGATGCACCGCCGATGCACCGGCGATGCATCGTCGACGTGGGCGATGCATCGGCGACGTCGGCGTGGGGAAACACGGGCTCTACATCGAACCGCATCGTCGACTCATCGGTGATGGGGCGCGATCCTCCGACCCCATCTACTCCGACCCCACCTGCGAGGCCTAGAGTGACCCCTTCCACGGGACCCGCTGTTCATCCCGAGCCGTTTCCTCTTGGACGGTCCCAGAGCCCAGCGAAAGCCCCCAAATTTCGACGCCCGAAATGGCTACGGAAAAATTGGGTACAATGCCCAACAGCAAATGTTGTCCCAAACCAACAGCGGCCGCTGTTGGGCAGGCGGCCCACTGTCTCAAGTGGACACAGGCCGCGGCGGCGCGGACAGCGAATTCTGTTCAAAATCAACAGGAACCGCTGTTGGACATTGTACCCATTCTTTCCGTACCCATTTCGTGCGTGCCGACCAGAGGCCGAAAGTAACAATCGGCGGTGGACAGACCTCACTTTAGTAAACCTCCCCTTAGTGAAAACGGCCTGGGACCGAAACCGACGGACCTGGACCCGCAAAAATGACGGCCGCGACGCCCTCTCGCGAACCGAAGACGGCCAATTCGCCAATCGACGTGTCCGGGTAAGAGGTTTGTCCACCCCCGAAACGAAGAGCCGGTCGTCGCAATCTGCGTCACGACTCGAGAGCGTCTGGGTCTGGATCCGCGCACACCCTGGCGAGCCGAGCGCTCCGTAGGTTGCCCTCAGCGCACCGCCCGCCGGCGCGGCGGCTCCCCCGGCGGCGCCACCCCGCCGAGGGCGAGGCGGCGGGCGAGCTGGCCGAGGTGCTGCACGGCGTCCTCGTCCTCGCTGCAGTCCTCGTGCGCGCCCCAGCGCGCGCCCTCAAAGTGCGGCAGCGACACGAGCACGGCCTCCAGGGCCCGGCGAGGGCGGCCCCCATGGGCAGGAGGAGGGGAGAAGGCGGCGCAGGCATCAGCCTCTGGAGACCCGCGCGGCTTTGCGGTCGGCGCTCGGGCCCCCCTCCCCGGCGCGCTCCAGGGGCGCCAGGGGCGCCAGGGGTGCCCAGCGTCGGCAGCAGGCGTGGCTCGGTTTGGCGCAGCAGTGAGCTCGGCTCAGACGAGTCCCGCAAGAGGAGAGCGCCAGCCCGACTCGGACAAACAAGATGCATCGAAGCTCTTGGATCGCCTGGCCTGCTTCAGGCACATTCATCATGCGCAATCACGACCGTGACCGGCCCCGCCAACACCCCACTTCTCCCCGCCCGTGGTCACGTCACGATTCGCGCCGGTGCCATCTGGACACTGGCCAGTCTTGAGCGTTCCCAATCGGCGCCTGCGCGAGTCGCGATGTGACCAGCCCCCTCTCTCCTCCCCTTCCCCCCCCTGGTCACGCCCGCTATCGCCATGGGAGCACAGAAAAACAGCTTCTTAACTTGATCTGGGCATCGTTTGACCGACCCCTATCCCCATGAACGTGGCGTGGGCCCCGATGGCCGATGGACCCCCCAGATGGGGATGTAGGCCGTTCCCCTCGGGTTTCGAGGTGCGTCCCCAACGGGGGTGCAAGGATGCGGGGGGTCTGGATGGGGATGGGGATCGACGAGGAGGAGGAGGACGAGAGGAAGGAGGAGGAGGAGGAGGAGGAGGAGGAGGACGTGGACGAGGACGAGGGCGAGGAGGAGGACGAGGAGGAGGAGGACGACGAGGACGAGGAGGAGGATGGGGATGGGGATCGGTCTCCAGTGATCCAGGACATCCGCGGGGGCCTCCGAACGTTTGTGCCCGTGCCGTCGTCCCACCCCTCGGCTGGGAGCGGGGCCCGCACGCCCCGGCCGCCGCCGCGTCGCTGTCCTCGTCCTCCGAGGAGGCGTGCACGGAGGACTGGTCCGCGGTGCTCGCGTCGCCCTCGTCGTCGTCCGAGCTCGTGAGCTTGTCCGCAGCCGGGGCGCCGAAGTCGACTGTGGCCGCGGCACTCAGCGCGGAGGCCACGGCGGCGTCCGAGGAGCCACGCGCCGAAAACGGTACAACCATGCTCGGCCGCTTGGCTCACCGAGGCAGGAGCCAAGGAAGGCGGCAACACCACCAACACCACCACCACCACCATCGTGAGCAAGAGCCGGGCAGTCCCGAGCCACTTCAGCTCTGGGAGGCATCGTGGGCCGACTCGCTGGGGGTGGCCTGTTTCGTGGCGGCACACCCTAGACATCACCAACGTTCAGCTCGGGGAGGCACCGTGGGCTGGACGGCTTCCCCCTGGGGCCGTAGACGACCCGAGAAGGGAGGGGCGAGGAGAGGGGAGGAGGAGGAGGAGGAGGAGGAGGAGGAGGAGGAGAGGAGGAGGAGGCGGAGGAGGAGGAGGAGGAGGAGAAGGAGGCAGCAGGAGGGAGAAGGAGGAGGGAGGGAGGAGGAGGAGGAGGAGGAGAGGAGCAGGAGGAGGAGGAGGAGGGGAGGAGAGGAGGAGGAGAGGAGGGAGGAGGAGGAGGAGGACGGGCCGCGTAAGCCCTTCGGAGAAACCCTTCACCGCGGGCCTCCTCGCTGGAGGCGACCCGCCGGTGGTGATGCCGCTTCTCCTCCCTCCGACCGAAATGTACGCTCTGCGACGCCGATGCTGTGCACGAAGCGCGGGTGTCTTGAGCAGTGGTTGCGGATCGGGAGGTGCTGGAGAAAGCTCGGGCGGCCCCATGCCCTCTGCCTCTGGTGCCTCCTCCTCCTCCTCCTCCTCCTCCTCCTCCTCCTCCTCCTCCTCCTCCTCCTCCTCCTCCTCCTCCCTCCTCCTCCTCTTCCCTCCCTCCCTCCCTCCCTCCCTCCCTCCCTCCCTCCCCTCCCTCCCTCCCTCCCTCCCTCCTCCCTCCCTCCCTCCACCTCCTCCTCCTCCTCCTCCTCCTCCTCCCCCTCTCCTCCGCCTCCTCCTCCTCCCTCCTCCCTCCTCCTCCTCCACCTGTCCTGTCTCCCCGCGGGTCTCCGGCGGCCAACGAAAAAACATACCATATTACTTTACAAAACTGACCTCCCTCAAAGGACCGCCCCGAAAAAGCCAGAGCCCTTGTTTCGGCGCCCTGACTGCACGGCTGCTGCTGCTGCTGCTGCTGCTGCTGCTGCTGCTGCTGCTGCTGCTGCTGCTGCTGCTGCTGCTGCTGCTGCTGCTGCTGCTGGTCGTCGCTGCTGCGCACCGCTCCGCCATGCAGGGCGCGCCGCACGGGGCATATGCGGAGACACTCGAGAGACGAAAACCAGAAAAGGAAAAGCGCCACGAGCATAAACCTGTAGCGCTCCGCGCGGATTCCTTGGATCTGCACTTGGCCCCCCTCCCTGGCGCGCGGAGCGCGCTTTGTCTTCTTTGAGAAAAGAAAGAAGGGGTCCCACGCACGACGGCATAGCGACCTTACGCGGTGGCTTACGCGGGCCGCCAGCGCGGGGCGCGCTCACACTGGAAACGAGAGCGCTCAAGCGCCACCTCAAACGGGCGGCTTACGCACAAACGTCCGCGCAGGCGAGCCCGCTGTCTTCTTAGAGAAAAGAACGGGAAAAACAAGGATCGAAAAACAAAAAACAAAAAAGAAACAACAAACAAAACAAGAAAACACTTGTGGCGCTCCGCGCGGACTTCTTGGATCCGCGCTGGGACCCTGGCGGTGTTTCTGCTAAGACTGGCGTCGCTCACTGGGGGCCCCACCCCAAAAAAACAACAAATAACAAACAAAAAAATGTGTGGCCCGCGCCGGGATGCTGTTTCTCGCGGCTGCCGAGCGCGGTCCTCACGATGGAGCGACGGCGACCCGGCCCCGAGGGGCGCGGGGACCCGCCGTGCCGCGTGGCGGCCACCGCGCGGTCGCGCCGGCGGCGGCGAGCAGGGGATGAGGGGCAAGGATAGGGGGGGACCGGCACAGGGGGGATGCATCGACCTGGAATCGGCGATACATCGCCGATAGATCGGCGATAGGCCCCTGATCGTGAATCCGCACCTTCCTGGGCAGGTTGGGGCTATCGGGCCCTTATCGGCGATCAATGGGCGATTGGGGGTCGATGTACCCCCCCCTATGCCTATCCCCCCCTATCGTTGCCCCTGAGGGGAGCGAGGGCTCGGCAGGAATAGAAGAAGAAGAAGAAGAAACGCCACGAACATAAACTTTTGGCGCTCCGCGCGGAGCTTTTGGATCTGCGCTGTGCCCCCCTCCCCGGCGCGCGGAGCGCGCCAGGGGGTCCCCGGCGCGGACCCAAGAAGTCCGCACGGAGCGCCAACAGTTTGTGCTTCTGCCGTTGTTCGAGGATGGACAGACCTCTCTATAGTAAAACGTGGTTCCCTACCTAGGCTCTGCCTAGAAGGGTTTTTACTCTCTGGGCTTAAAGGGGCCGGGCAGTGGAAAGCGCCCCGGGCGGTCCCCTCAGTATCCGCCCCGCGGTTCCCCAAGTTACGTCCCCTTAGCTTAGCGTTGCTATCTCATCTTAACTTAGCTTAACTTAGCTTAGCTTAGCTTCATAGTAGCTCAGGTTGATCTTAGCTTAGCTTACATTCATCTTAGCTTCGCTGAGCTCTAGCATAGCAGAGCACAGCATAGCATAGCATAGCATAGCGTAGCATAGCATAGCGCAGCATAGCAAATCATAGCATAGCCCAGCATAGCACAGCATAGCGCAGCATAGCATAGCATAGCATAACATAGCATAGCGCAGCACAGCACAGCACAGCATAGCACAGCGCAGCATAGCATAGCAGAGCATAACAGAGCATGGCATAGCATAGCAGCAAAGCAAAGACAAAGCAACAGCAGCGACAGCACAGCAAAGCACAAGCAACGCAAAGTAAAGCAAAGCATTAGCATGGGTGTAATTCCCTACCTAGGCTCTGCCTAGAGGGTTAGTTTAGCTTAGCTTAGCTTAGCTCAGTTAAGCTTAGCTTAGCATAGCGCAGCGCTGCATTAGCATAGCATAGCATAGCAAAACATAGCCAAACATAGCATATCATAGCACAGCATAGCGCAGCATAGCAAAGCATAGCATAGCATAACATAGCATAGCATAGCAAAGCGCAGCTTAGCATAGCATAGCAAAGCATAGTTTAGCATAGTCTAGCATAGCACAGCGAAGCATGACATAGCATAGCTTAGCATAGCATAGCATAGCATAGCATAGTAAAGCGCAGCATAGCATAGCATAGCATAGCATAGCCCAGCATAGCATGGCATAGCATAGCATAGCATAGCAACTAATGCTGCTTTCCTAGGGCCTCCAACTTCCAGGTAGGGTCGCACTGGAGTACTTCAGTGAAAACGAGAAGGAGGAGGCCTCCTCAGAAGGCGGCGGGCCTTCTCAGAAGCCATCACGCCTTCCGAGAAGATGCGTGTCTTCGGGGGAAGCCTCGAAAACTCCGCTGGAGGCCAGGGGACTCCCAAGCCTTCTGAAAAAGGCCTTCTCCTTCTCGCTTCCCCCCTTCTCTCGCCGCCGAATCCCATGTTCCCCGAAGAACATGGACCCCCCGGAAGAGAGGAGGCGGCGCCCCGCCAGCGGCGGCGGCCACGCGGCTGCGTCAGAGGGCGGGGGTCGACAGGTCTTCCACCACCGCGGCGCGCGCGGCGCTGCCCAGCCCTGGCGGCCCGGCTCGCGACCCCAGGAGCCGGCGCCACTTGCTGGGGTTGTCGTGGCCCCCCTGGGCGGCGCGCAACATGGAACGCACAGGGACGTACTGATGCTGTATGTCCTCCCTGGAGGCGCGCGTCCGACCCGAACGCATAGTAGACCCATCTTGTAGTATATCGTTTCCCGAGCGGTGTGGCCAGAAAGCGCCCGCCACGACGCATATACTATAAGATGTTTCGGTGCGCGCGTCGCCCCTGGGGGGGGGGCGACGCACACATAGTATGAGCATGTGAGGGTGACGCCGACAGAAAGGAGGTGGCCCACGAGGCCGGGATCAGTCAGTATTGAATGGGGAGCTCGAACCGAATCAGACTCTTCGTCGGCTCGGGCTGCATCGGCACGGAGTCGGGATCGAGTCGGATCGGCTGCGCCAGGGTTCACAACAGCGCCATGCGAGCATCGGGCCGCATCGGGTCGTCAGAGCATCGGCATCGAATCGGATCGCGCCGGCCAAAGCCGACGTCGAATCGGATCGGTCGGATCGAGATGGACCCTGCAAGGGGGTGGCGCCCAAGGCATCGCCACAGAAAAGCCTCCGAGCCGTCCAAGAACCTCCCCACTGTGCAACAGATGATGACATATGATGATAATAATATGATGATTTAATAATGGTACTACGACTTACTACTACTAATAATCACAATACAAGTGCGAGTCATACGAATACGAATACGAATACTAATAAGAATGAAAACATGTATTGATGATAGAAATAAGAATGAGAAGAATAATCATAAGAAGATGAAGAGTGCGAATGAGAATAATACGAATAAGAACCGTGTTAATAATAAGGATAAGAACAATACGATTATCGATAATAAGATGACAATTATAATATTAATAGTCGCTGTCGCTCCTCACCGTCCTCGTCGGCTCTCCCCCCCTGGGCGCGGGGGCTTCCCGGAGAGCAGGGCCCTGCTGTAAGAGGTGCCCCCCCCTTGGCGGCGAGTCGCAGCGGGGTGGAGCGAGGGAGGGGCCTTGTGTAGAGGGCCACATGCGAACCCTACACGTCGGTCGGAAGAAGCAGGTGAAAACATGAAGTAGGAAGGCGGATTAAGTTGATTGGGTCCAGGCCCACCCAGAGAATAACAAAACACAGCAAAAGCGTGTCGATTCTTGAAGTAGGAAGGCGCTTGAAGTAGATTGGGATCTGGGAATTCAAAAATACCTACTTTCAACGACCGGCGTGTACCCCTGACCCCCCCCCCTCAGAAATCCTCGGGGGTCGGGACAGGGTTCGCATGTGGCCCCCTATTCTGAGCAGGCGGGGTGGCTTCTGAGTGCAAACGCCGAGTGAGAGCGACAAAAATCTGGGGGGAGCGGTGAAGCAGATCGTTCTGCGCCACTGGGGAGAGCTGCAGAAGACGACCGAAGAATCTAATCGACGACGACGCCCAACGGCAGGTCTTGAACCCGATCTATGATTGAATCATCGCCCAGGGCGCTGCTGCATGACGGGCCCCCTCTCTCGCCATCCCGTAATAAAATTCAGGGGCCTCCTCAGAAGGGGCTCGGAGGCTTCTGAGAAGCCCTCTCAGAAGCCTTTTACATTGGAGGCCAGTCCACAGGAAACCTTCCACAAAAAACCCAATCATGAGACCCCAGGACGTCCATTGATTCTTGGTGTGGGAACGTTATGCTTTCAATAGCAAAACCATCGAAACCCAAGAAACCCAGGGCATCCTGGCGGCGAACAGGATGTTTCTTGGCATGGGCCTCCACTGTAATGACCAAAATCGCGCATCGTGAAAAATCGCGCCTGGAGCTCCCTGGAGGTCCCGAAACCAGCGGAAACGGCCGGCGCGAAAAAAAATGCGACGCCCAAATCGTTCGACCTGTTCCGACGGGCCAGCTTCTCATCCTGATTTGTTTTTGTTGGCAGTCCCAGGACCCTGCGAGAGCCTCCAAAACCCCCAAAAAATGAGACGTTCTGACACGCCTGAAACGGACCCGGAAAAATGGGTACGATACTCAACAGTAAATGCTGACAGTCAAACACCAACAGCGGACGCTGCTGGGCAGGCGACGTGTTGTCTCACATGGACCACGTCCGCGGCGACACCGACAGCGACAGCGAATCCGATTCAAAATGAACCGCCATGCATCTCTTTGCACCCATTACGTAGCGCTCCACAGCTGCGGATAAGAGAAGCGGGCGGGCGCGGGGTGGGTCGCGCGTGGGTCGCGGATTGGTCGAAAGGGGTGCGTCGCGGGGTGGATCGCAGTTGGATCGCGGGGTGGGTCGCGGGGAGGGTCGCGGGGGGGCCGCGGGCGAGGACGACGACGACGACAACAACGACGACGTCGGCGACGGCGACGACGACGCCGCCACCGACGACGACGACGACAACGACGACGTCGACGACGACGCCGACAAGAACAATCATGTTAAGACTGTTCACTCATACCTGCTCGCGTGCTATTCAAGACGTATATCCCAAGCCCTCGGTACCAGCCCTCTTGGTCTTCGATCGTACCCCCTTGGGGGTAGATCTTCCTTACCTGCCACGTGCATGTAGCGCAGCCGCTAAAACAACGGAAGAGAGGTCGGATGAAATGGGGAGGGAGAAGGATGGAGCACGAGAGAAATTAGAAGGAGGGGGCTAGGAGCAGAAGACACGTGGCAAAACCAGACAGGCAGCTCGGGCGGGCAGACCCTAGCAGGCGGGTCGGGAAGGCGGGCCCAGGCGGCCAGGTCGAGCAGGTGGTCTTGCATGAATCGCAAGGAAGTGTCGAGCGATAGCGCTATCCCCAAGTAAATCGTGATAAAAGCCGAAGCGAGAGCGTGAATAGATTGCGGAGAAGTTCCACGCGAGAAAGCGAATCCTGCACAAATTGTGAGGAAGTCCTGCGCGAAAGCACGATGTTGGAATATAGCGTGAAGAATTATCAAACGGGAGCCGTTGTTGCCGTTGATGGTGGTGTTGTTGAACTCTCGCTTCTGAAGAATAATCATTGTTGATCCCCACCGCCCTTGCATTTTTTTGATTGAAGTGCCACTCCCGGGGCTCGCACCCTGTTTTTGCTATCAGGGAAAATCTTGAAGCTCAAACTGTGTCGTCGGCCCCCGGCTTACAACAACAACGGTTCCCGCCTGATATTTCCTCACAATTTATTGAAGAATCGCGCTCTCGTTTGGGATTTCCTGGAAATGTACAACCGAATCGCGGCTCCCGCTTGATACTTCTTGAGAATGTATCGCAGAATCGCGCTCTCGCACAGGATTCCTCGCAACTTACCACCGAATCGCTTCGCTCGATATTTCCTCACAATGTATTCAGATGCCGGTCCTCGACACTCTGGAATCGCGCTCCCGCTACATATTGCCTGGCGGTTCAAGCAGGACTCACGCTTCAACGACCCGCCCGCTCGACCCGCCCGTCGGGGCCATCCAGCTCGACCAGCCCGTTAATGACTGCAGTCGCCGCTCGCTGCCCTTCGCCCGCTTCGTTCGCTGCCCTTCGTGGCCCCGTTGCTGACTTCAGTGGCTCCGTCGCTGCCCTTTGTGGTCCTGCATTATATGCCCTTCGTGGCCCCCGCTCGCACGCGCCTGTCGTGGCCCTATACGCATGCCCTTCGTAGCCCCGCTGTCGCACTTCGTGGCCCCCTCGCTGCCCTTCGTGGCCCCTTTGCTGCCCTCAGTGGCCCCGCTGTCGCCCTTTGTGGCCCCGTATACGAATGCCTTTCGTGGCCCCCGCTCGCTCGCTCGCGTCGTGGCCACATATGCATGCCCTTCGTGGCACCGCTGTCGCCCTTTGTGGCCCCCTCGCTGCCCTTCGTGGCCCCGGTGCTGCCCTCAGCGGCCCCATCGCTGCCCCCTGTGGCGTCGGATTTTCTGCCCTTCGTGGCCCACGCTGGCTCTTCTCACGATTTAATTGGGAATCGCGCTATCGCTCGAGACTTCCTCGCGATTCATGCAGGACCCACGCTTCAGCAACCCGCCTGCTCGACCTCGTCGCCTGGGCCAGCCTTCCCGACCTGCTCGCTATGGGTCTGCCCACCCGATCTGCCTGTCTGGTTCTACCACTTGTTCTCTGCTCCTTGCCCCCCTCCTGATAATTTCTCCCGTGCTCCATTATTCTCCCTCCCCCTTCCACCCGTCCTCTCTTCCCTTGCTTTAGGGGCTGCACTAAATACACGTGGCCGGTAAGGAAGATATACCCCCAAGGGGGTACGACCGAAGACGACGAGGGCGGGTACCGAGGTTTTGGATTACACGTACTGATTAGCACGAGAGCAGATAGGAGCGAACAGTCTTAAAATGATTAGTGTTGTTGTTGTAGCTGGGGGGCCATGGGCCGAGTTTGAGCATGAAGACTTTCCCTTATTATCCCAATGCGACCCTACCTAGGAGTTGGAGCCACTAGGAAAGCAGCATAAGCTAAGCTAAGCTAAGCTAAACTAAGCTAAGATGAGATAAGCTAAGCTAAGCTAAGCTAAGCTAAGATGAGATAAACTAAACTAAGCTAAGCTAAGCTAAGCTCCGCTAAGCTAAACTAAGCTAAGTTAAAGTAAGCTAAGCGCTAAAGTTAAGCTAAGCTAAGCTAAGCTAAGACAAGATAAGCTAGGCTAAGCTAAGCTAAGCTAAGATAAGCTAAGTTAAGCTAAGTTAAGCTAAGCTAAGACGAGATACGTTAAGCTAAGCTAAGCTAAGCTAAGCTAAGATGAGATAAGCTAAGCTAAGATAAGCTAAGCTAAGCTAAGCCAAAGTAAGCAAAGCTAAAGCTAAGCTAAGCTAAGCTAAGATAAGCTAGGCTAAGCTAAGCTAAGCTAAGATGAGATAAGCAACACTAGAAGGGACGTAACTGGGGGAACCACGGGGCGGATGCTGGGGGAACCGCCCGTGGCGGGCCCCACTGCCTGGCCCTTTAAGCTTCCGAGTAAGAATCCTTCCAGGCAGAGCCTAGGTAGGGAATAAAAGACAGGGTGCGAGCCCCGAGGGGGGAGTTGTCAACAAACAAGAAAAATGTGCACCGGTGGGTGGGGATCAACAACAACTATTCTTCAAGAGCGCGAATTTAATGCAATAAAAGACACAGTGGGCCCCAGAGGGAACAACAATGAGAATTCTTCACGACTGATTGCTCAACAACAACGATCACTGTAAGATTGTTCGCTTTTATCTGCTCGCGTGCCGTTCAACACATATAAATATATATATATACATACATACATACATACGTACATACATACATACATACATGTAAATATATACATATATATATATACAAACATAAATATACACACCCCAAACCCTTGATAACCGCCCTAGACGCCCTCGTCGTCTTCGGGTAGATCTTCCTTACATGCCGCGTGTCTTCGGCGCAGCCCCTAACGCAGGGCAAGAGAGGACGGATGGAGGGAAGGAACAAGGGAGAGGGAGAACGCTGGAGCACCAGAGAGACTAGCAGGAGGGGGGGCTAGGAGCAAAAAACACGTGGCAGAACAAGACGGGCAAATCGGGCGGGTAGACCTTAACGGGCGGGCCTGGAAGGCAAGCCCAGGCGGTCGGGTCGAACAGGCGGGTTGCTGAAGCGCGAGTCCTGCATGCGTCGCGACGAAGACTCGAACGATAGCGCGATTTCCAATTAAATCGTGGGAAACGCCAAAATGCGAGAGCATGGTTCCAGAGTGTCGAGGCCGCGGGGTCAGAATCCCACCAGCCCTCTGGGCGCAGGTGGTCTGAAGCGTCTCATGTTCCGGTTTCCCCTCTTCCATTTCGGGGAGGGGCTCACCCTTCTCCCGTACCGAAGATCGGGCCTGTCCCCTGACAGGGGGAGCATGGACGTAAACTAAAAAATCACGCAAACATGCAACACCCACACACACACACAAAAAGGCAAAATTAGTCCCGAATGTCATCTCCCTGCTATTTTGGGTTATTTTTGAATATTCCTCCTGTAGAGGGACAGGCCCGACTTCACCGTACCCCTCTTCCCCTGGATTTGAATGGGGTTCCCCGCGAGGTGTCCGAGGCCCCTTTTGGACCCCAAGATGGTTCCAAAAAGCGCCTCGGAGAGCCCAAGATGACCTCCCAAGACGGCCCCAAGAGAGCCCAAGCGGGCTCCATATGGTTTCCAAAATGCTCCAAGTTGCCACGGAGCCTTCCACGGAGGCCCCCGAGAAGCCAACAAAAAAACAAAACCTCCGGAAAATCAATGAGCTGTGCCCTCTCCCTTTTTTGTTCGATGACCTTCCGAAGCCTCAAGATGGTTCCAAGATGGGCCAACAGGGCCTTAAGAGAGGCCCGAGAGAGCCCCAAAACAGCACCGAGAGCGCACAAGAGCGCCCCAAGAGTGCTCAAGAAGGGGCCCAAGAGGCGATTCTGCAAGCTTCCGCAGGGGGAGGCTACTTGAGAAACTCTCCTTCTTTGCTCGGGTCTCCAAGAGCGCTTCTGATGTCCCCAAGACAACTCCAAGAGGCTCCCGAGAAGGCCCCAAAAAAAACATAAGCGGCCCCAAAGGCCCCCAAGAAGCTCATAGCGGCATACAAGACGTTCCAAGAGGCTCACAAGACCGCCAAGAGGCCTCCAAGACGGCCCGTTTCTGGATGGGCTAGTGGGGATTTGCTCGTCGCAGCCGCAGGCGAAGGCGCACAGCGGCGTCACAAGTCAGCTCGGGGTACGAGCAAAACAAATGAACCTGGCGCGCGCACAGGCGATTGCAGAACTACCGCCGAGGGACGCTAAGCTGCGCCGAAGGCTGAGGCTGCAGGAGCTGCCAGGAGCTGCCAATGGCCAGGAAAGCGCGCGGGCATCCCAGAGGCGAGACCACCAGGAAGGATGAATTGAACCTTGTCGCACCAGGCGCCAAGAGGTCGACGCGCCACAAGCGTGGCGAAGCGCGGGGCTGCATAAACAGACCAACGTGCAAGGCTGCAGGCCAACGGGGACTATCACACATGGCAGACCGCGAAGGCTGGACCACTCCTGAATAAACCAGCGGGGCACAGTCCCATCCAGCCAGCGGCAACGGTAGACACGGCCAGGCTGTGGCGGTGACTGGAAACCAGAGGCCAGGGAAGTGCAAGCAAACTAGCCAGAGCTGGCCAAGGCGCACGCCACCTGAACGCCAAGGCGCCTCACCCGACTCCACGGGACCAAAATGAGGGCCACCAAGCACTGGTGGGGATACTTTTGTTCGCGAGCGCGCAGGAGAAAGCCAGGCGCCGTCAGAAACGCGGCCTCACGAGCAGCGGACTAAATTCCGCACAAGAGCGCACAGGAGCGAGCTACGCTGCGGCACAAGCGGGGGGCCTAGCGGAGTCACAGGTCGACGCGCAGCACCGACATGGCGAAATTCATCAAGTCCACGTACACGAGGACGACGAGTGGGAGTGCAAGCGCTCAACGGAGGAGTTCCGGATCGCCAAAAGGGGGGCGGGCGGAAGTGGCGACCACGGCCGAGTCGCAGGCCCGAGAGCCCAGGGGCACCCCAAATGGAAGGGCATGCAGGTCATCCTCAGGGCGCCCAGAGTGGTCGCGGAGAGGGAAAAAGTTGCAGCCCGGCGACCAGGGTCGGGGGGGGTCCCAGCGACCTCATGCACGAAGCTGGGGCGGCGGGGGGAACCGTGAGAGACCAACGCAATGCGAGGGTGCCTCCTCAGCAGAGCCTGTCTACGGAGCGTATGGACTCACCGAAGACGTTGGCCAGGGCGCGAAGGGCCGCGGGCGGGGGTACCCACTGGTGGGGGGACTCGAAGCGTCAAGAATAGATTGCGAGAAATAGCATGCAAAGCGCGAATCCTGCATACATGCTGAGGAAGTCCTGCGAGAGAGCGCGAATTTTGAATGAATTGTGAGATGTAAGGCGGGAGCCGTTGTTGTGGTAAACTGGAGGCCAACAAGCCAATCTGAGGCGCAAGAACTTCCCTTGTAAAAACGGTGCGAGCCCACAGAGGAGCACTTTAATTGAAAAACAAGGTGGGCACCGGAGTGGGGATGTACAATCAGTATACTTTAGAGGTGAAAGCTCAACAACGCAACACCGACAACAACAACAACAACACCAACAACAACAACAACAATTACTAGCACGTGGGGACACTCCGTTCTCACCAGTGCCAGGGTTTTCATACGACGCCCGCCAATACCCCCACTTTGTGGGGGGGCCGGTTCAAGCTCTACCACATTTCCAAACGACTCTTCGCCACCACCCACACCCAGCTTCCCGCCCTATGACGTTCGGACACTTCACTTCGTGGCCTGCGGACGACCGTGGCTACTACACTGGCGCATGGGTACAGTGACTTGTGTGACTACGGGTAGAAATTTTGAAAATTCGTACAGATGTTTTTCGAGGACCTACGGTGCGATTCGTATGATTTTATGTTGCGCGGTGCTAAAATTCTTAAGAAACCCAATGTTTTTTGAAGATTTCGGCGTGCGCGCGCGAAGAAAAAACGAATGTGTCCCGCATGGTATTATTTGACAGGGATGATGGCCCTGGCAGGTGCGCAACCGTTGTTGCAGAAGTTCGAAAAAGTTGCTCGCAAAAGCCCGTTTGACAGAAATGTTTAAAAAGTGTTGGGTTTCCTACAAATCCGCAAGAGCGCGCGGGATGAAATTTTGACACTTTTTTTTGAAAAACCATTGGTTCTTTGATGTTTTTATGTTAAAATCGCTACGAACACTAAGGTTTTGGAAGGATTTCGTCTTGCGCGCGCGAATGTCCACTTTACCTTATTTTTTGCAAGGGATTCTTGAAGTTTGGTTATGTTAGAACAAGAAATGTCCACTTTAGCTTATTTTTTGCAAGGGAAAACCGATCGTAACAACACAACCGGATCTGGACACATCGTTTTGCCTGAGACTTCCTCACGAAAATGATGAAAATGAGGCTGCGGCCTAGGCGCGGCGGGGGGGCCATGCACCAGGGGTCCCAACAATAATTATTCTTAAGAAGAAATAATGTTCAACAACAACAACAACAACAACAACAACAACAACAACAACAACAACAACAACAACAATTACTAGCACGTGGGGACACTCCGTTCTCACCAGTGCCAGGGTTTTCATAGGAGGCGGGCAATACCCCCACTTTGTGGGGGGGCCGGTTCAAGCTCTACCAAATTTCCAAACGACTCTTCGCCACCACCCACACCCAGCTTCCCGCCCTATGACGTTCGGACACTTCACTTCGTGGCCTGCGGACGACCGTGGCTACTACACTGGCGCATGGGTACAGTGACTTGTTGTGGTAACATTTTCTGGACGCTAGCTTAGTATACGACTTTTCCCCCTGTTCCAACACTGAGACACCTGTTCGAGGACCTACGGTGCGATTCGTATGATTTTATGTTGCGCGGTGCTAAATTCCTAAGAAACAATGGTTTTTGAAGATTTCGGCGTGCGCGCGCGAGAAAGAAAAAACGAATGTGTCCCGCATGGTATTATTTGACAGGGATGATGGCCCTTGCAGGTGCGCAACGGTGTTGGAGAAGTTCGAAGCACGTGAAAAAGTTGCTCGCAAAAGCCCCGTTTGACAGAAATGTTGAAAAAAAAAGTGTTGGGTTTCCTACGAATCCGCAAGAGCGCGCGGGATGAAATTTTGACATTTTTTTGTTGAAAAAACCATTGGTTTTTTGATGTTTTTATGTTAAAATCGCTACGAACACTAAGGTTTTGGAAGGATTTCGTCTTGCGCGCGCGAATGTCCACTTTACCTTATTTTTTGCAAGGGATTCTTGAAGTTTGGTTATGTTAGAACAAGAAATGTCCACTTTGCCTTATTTTTTGCAAGGGAAAACCGCCCGTAACAAAACAACCGGATCCGGACCAACCCGTTTTGCCGGAGACTTCCTCACGAAAATGATGAAAACATGGCTGCGGCCTAGGCGCGGCGAGGGGGCCGTGCACCAGGGGCCCCAACAATAATTATTCTTTAGAAGTAATAATGTTCAACAACAACAACAACAACAACAACAACAACAACAACAACAACAACAGCATCATCAACAACAACAACAGCAACAACAACCGCACCGTGGATCCCCACTTCGGCCACGCACCCAGGGACCGCGAACGACCATTCGTAAGACGAAAAACCCAGACGAGGAGAGAATCCCTAAGACCCGGCGGCTCTGGAAGATGGGCGTCGCGGCCTTCCCAGCGCGTTCCGGAACGCTGTGAGAGCGTTCTGGAACGCTCTGGAACGGATCCACCCTCGTCCTCCGGCGTCGGCCCCCCCCCCTTCCGATCTCTGTACCCGCTGCGATCGCGCCGAGCGTTGGATCCCCGGGCCGCGTGCGCGCGCCGAGACCGACCCCGTGGCAGCACAGGGGAGCCGAAGTGTCGGGAGCGGCCAAGAAGGGGATGTCCAAGAGGGGGGGTGCAAATCATGACCGGCGGCACGTGCGCGGCCCAGCGGGGGGGCCTGGGACGTAATGAAATAAGAAGAGGCGCCATGAAATCTGAGGAACAATCATGGCCCGCGCCATGAAATCCACCCCCCCCTAGTCATCACCCCCCTCTCTTCCGCTCCCGAAAGTGGCAGCACGTGGCAGCACACAGGAGCCGAGCAGTCATACACGTCAACAGTTACTCCACATGAATACTACTCTCCCTCTTCCCCTGATGACGTCTTGGGAGTAGCCGCCCCCCCCCCCCCGCGTACTGTTTTCTTACACACAGGTTTCCCCGGAGTTGGGTTTTCGCCTGCATTTTTTCCAAAATGCTGCTCTCGCTGAGGCGCCGGCCTCATTTTCGGGCCCCGCTCGTTCCGAATCGTGCTCCCGCTGCAGCGTGGGTCTCATTTTCGGATCGGTGTTTTGCCTCCGTCGTTCAGGATGGCGTTCTCGCCCCAGCGCGGGCCTCTTTCTCGCGCGCCCATCCGCCCGCCACCACCGCACCGCGCCCCGCCCCGCCCACCGCCACTTCCACCCACCAACGCACGCACGCACGCACGCACGCGCACCGCCACCACCACCCCACTACCCCACCCACCACCACCACGCTACACCGCGTCACACCACATCACACGCGCGCGCACACAGACACGCACGCACGCACGCACACACACACACACACACATACACACACACACACACACACACACACACACACACACACACACACACACACACACACACACACGCACACACACACACACACACGCACACACACACACACCACCACCACCACCGCCACCACCACCACCGCCATCACGCACGCACGCACCTGGCCCACCACCAAACCACCAAGACGCCACACCACGTCACACCACAGCACACGCGCACACCGCACACACACACACCACCACCACCACCACACACCACCACCACCACCACACCACCACAACCACCACCACCACCACAACCACAACCACAACAACCACAACCACAACACAACACAACCAGCACACAGCACGCACGCACGCGCACCACCACCCACTACGCACGCGCGCGCGGAGCCGCAGGTCCGCTACGACACGCGTCCGCGGATAGAGAAAATCAGCGCCATGGTAAGGGATGGGAGGGAGGGGTAGGACGTCAGATATGACGCGAGCGCACATAGCTTGACCTCCCCCCCTTCTCTCCCTCCCGCCCTCCCTCCCTCCTGCCTCCTCCTCCCCCTCCTCCCCCCGCCCTCCTCGCCTCCCTCCCCCCTCCTCCTCCCCCCCGCTCCCTCCTCCTCCACCCCTGGTCCTCTCCTCCTCTCCTCCTCCGCCTCCTCCCCTCCTTCTCCTCCTCCCTCTCCTCCTCCTCCTTCCTCTCATCCTCCCTCGCCTCCTCCGCCTCTCCTCCTCCTCCTCCGCCTCCACTCCTCCTCCGACTCCTCCTCCCCCTCCCCCTCCACCTCCGCCTCCTCCTCCTCCTCCTCCTCCTCCCCCTCCCCCCTGGGGCGCCTCGTCCTCGTCGCCGCGCCACTCGGCGGGCGGCGGCCGCGGCGGCGACCGCGCGCGCGCGGCGCCCTCGGGGGCCAGGGGCGCCCCGCCGGGGCTGGGCACGTCCTCTCGAGAGGGCGCCGGGCGGGAGGCCTCCAACTGGGAGGCCGCTGCTGGGAGGCCCCGTCGTCGGGAAGAGTAAGGAGGATTGAGCTCCAGACATCATCGCGTCGTATTTTTTATATCTATATATATATATATATATATATATATATATACGTGTATATATATACTAAAAAAGAAAAAGAAAATTACACACATATTCCTCTTCCTATATTTTCACAAGCCCGGGCGGAGGGAAAACCCGTCCCCCCCCCCAAAAAAAAACCGGACTCCCCGGATCTGGGGCTTTGGGACCTTCCGGACGGGCCTCGAAGCAGCCCCCCGGGCCTCGCAGGGCGTTTTGCCAAGCCTTCCCAGCACACCTAGGGCGATCAGGGGGGTCATCGGAGACGTCCCAGAGACCCCCAAGACAGTCAAGATGGCCCAAAAGGCCTGCAGGACGGCCCCAAAGAGGCCTCCAAGAGCACTCCCAAGAAGGCCCCAAGAGGCACAAATCTTTGATTTTCTGTTGGTTTTTGCTGAATTTTGGGGTTCTCCTCTTTTCGGCTTCCCGACGCTGCAAGACGGCGGTCTTCTGGGCGTCCGAAGCCGCCTGGGAGGCTCCAAACATCGCCCCACAACCATCCGAAAGGGCTTCCAGGCAGTGCAAGAGAGCCCCAAAACGGCACAACACGGGTCCAAGATGGCCCTCAGAGAGCCCTATGGCGGCCCAAGATGGCCCCAAGACACCCTCCGAAGCATTCCAAATCGTGACCCGGTCGTTCAGGGAGACCGCGGTTGGAGGCAGGGTGGCCCGAGGAAGTCCCCAGAGGCCCCCAGAATACGCCCAGGAGGCCTCCAGAAGGCCTTAAGAAAGGCTGAAACAACTTTTGTGAGGCCCCCAGATGCTCTCCAAGGAGGAGCCTCCGCAAAAAAGAGCTGAGGAGGATGGGGAGAATGCGCAGGATAACGAATAACATTATTATAGCGGCGATGCCGGAGAACGCAACAAGGAGTTATCTCTAAATTGTCTACTATTCCGCCTGCATACCAAACTTCAAGGATCAAGGTGCATGGCGCGAAGCGCCACTGCAGTCTTGTGGATATATGTGATATACTATATATATATATATATATATATATATTGTATATATATATACATACATACATCATACATACATATATACATACATGCTGCAGCATGCATGCATGATGCATGCATGCATGTATACATACATACATACATACATACATACATACATACATACATACATACATACATACATACATACATACATACATACATACAACTATATATATATATATATATATATGTACACGATGGCCCCCTTGTGGGGCCACCAGGCTGTAAGCCGAAGGTTCGCAGTGTCCTGTACCAGTTGCAGCTTCCAGTTTCCACTGTTACAGTTCTGCTTCTGGCTGCTTACTGTTCCTTGTTGATGGAACGCGCGAGGGGGGGAGGCCCAAACGGGCAGGTTTAGCACGCCCTGAGCGTGTTCTCTGAATTGCTGGGGTGGGTAAAAAATTGCACCCCTCACGCAGATCGGCGGGGTCAGGGTCCAAAACACAACGGAGTTGCCACATGTCCGACATTCGGTGGCACCCCTCACGCAGATCGGCGGGGTCAGGGTCCAAAAACACATGGGATTTGCCACATTTCTAAAATTTGCTGGCACCCCTCACGCAGATCGGCGGGGTCAGGGTCCAAAAACACAAGGGATTTGCCACACTTCTGACATTCGGTGGCACCCCTCACGCAGATCGGCGGGGTCAGGGTCCAAAAACACATGGGATTTGCCACATTTCTAAAATTTGCTGGCACCCCTCACGCAGATCGGCGGGGTCAGGGTCCAAAAACACAACGGATTTGCCACATGTCCGACATTCGGTGGCACCCCTCACGCAGATCGGCGGGGTCAGGGTGCAAAAACACATGGGATTTGCCACATTTCTAAAATTTGCTGGCACCCCTCACGCAGATCGGCGGGGTCAGGGTGCAAAAACGTATGGGATTTGCCACATGTCTGAAATTCGCTGCTACCCCTCACGCAGATCGGCGGGGTCAGAGTCCAAAAACACAAGGGATTCTCAACATTTCTGAAATTCGGTAGCACCCCTCACGCGGATCCGTAGGGCATGGTCCAAAAACACTACGGACTTGCAACATGTTTTAAAATTCGGTGGCAACCCTCACGCAAATCGGCAGGGTCACGACGTCTTACCAATCGCCAGGTGTGGTAACCCATCTGGTCATCTATTGGTTTTGCTCATTACGAGCTGGCCTCGCATGAAGTTCCGATACTGCTTCCCGACAGCGCCCAGGCCTTATGATATAGCTCTTGCATAGCGCATTATCCGAGAGAGGGGGCCAGCGGCAGGGGGCGAAGCCCTTACGGAGAGAGAGAGAGAGAGAGACACACACATATATATATATATATATATATATATATATATGTATACACACATACATATATATAATATAATATATATGTGTATATATATACACAGACATACATACATACACCCCCCCCCCAAAAAAAAAAAAAACATTGGTTTGTCTCCGTGTGCGGCCTCTGCAGGCCCTCGCCCGGCCCCGGGGCCGTGAAGAAACGACGCCGGGTGAAAAATTTGGCCCTGGGGAGGGGGTCGGAACTTCTGGGGGCGCCGTGCTGAAAAAATCAGGGCGTCGCACGTCTGGGGCCCTACTCGCCATCGCTCGGGCGTCCATTTCCCGTGCATGTTTCGGTTTCGCGCGTGTTTTTTTTGCTCGATGGTCCAGGATCGTCCTCAGTGGTTCTCGCCGAGAAAAAATGCACGCGTCCGAGCGATGCCAGGCCTAGTGGAAGGCTGCTACGCCGGACTCGGCCGCAAACGAAGCGGGATGAAGCCCAATAAAATCGGGATTCCGCCGGATCTGACGGGATTCAGCCGGAGGACGTCAGATTTCGGAGCAGGGCAAAGTCAGACTGCGACCTCCCAGGTTGCCTCCGAACTTCGGTGTGCGGGGACCGACCACGACGAGATTGAAAACGAAACTGCATTTACGAGACGAGGCCCAACAAGACGAGCCCAAGACGAGGATACGACATCGGGTGAGGATAACTCGAGGATCTCTGGGAGCCCGCGACTCTGGAGGATGACTCGGGCGCCGCGGCACTCTCAGAGCATTCCGGAAAGCTCTGAGAGGCTTCCGGAACGCTCTGAAACGGAGTTCTCCTCGTCTTAGCCCCGCCGACGAGACTGCGATGACTGGAAGCTTGGAAATGGGCACCAGCACCAACACAAGAGGGTTGCCTCCACTGGAGGAAGATGATCCGAGATTTCGGCGTCGGTGGGAATATTTCGGTCGCTGGGAAGCCCGAAAATTTTCACCATCACCGAGATCGGGATCATCTTCCCTCGGTGGCAGCACACCGCCGATGCTGGTGTCTGTGTCGACCTCTGGGTCTCCGGAATCACGAAACGAAGCCCAACGGTGAAAACTGACGATGGAAACGAAACTGGGACCGGGTGAAACGCAAGACGAACCGAGGCGCTCAAGACCAAAGCGAACAACGAAACGCGACAAAAAACTAAAAGCGGAAGGAACAACAACTAACCAAAGGGCCGAACCGAGCTGAACAGCGTTGTGGCCAGTCCTTACCGCAGTGTCTTCGAAGGTCGTCGGAGATCTGCGGGCGTTTTTTTGCTCCGAGCGTCGATACTTGGCCGAAGGGCGGGGTGGTAGGGGGGGACTCTCTGGGTCTGGGCCGGTGCTCCGTCGATCTGGTGATACTCGTCTGAGTTCGGGCATGTCCTCCCATAGGTTGACTTTGGAGGAAGAATCAAAAATAGTCCAAACATGATCCAAGATTCTCCAATAAGTAGATCAACATGGTCACCCTACTATGTTTTGCTGTGTTTGGATCATCCTCCTGCACGGGGACATGCTCGACTGAATGCTAGGTCGCGCAGGAAGACCGGGGGAGAGGGGTCCCGGCCAGTCGCCGAAAACAGCCGCCAGGAGCAGCTGAGATCTGGTATATCAGGGAAGGGGGGGGGGACACGGCCAGGGGACCGCACCCATCGGCGAGAAGAAAAAGACAAAAAAGCAAAAAAAAAAAAAAAAAAAAAAAAAAAAAAATGAAGCCACATGCTCGCGACTCCCCTGGAGATGCTTGCACCCAGGGGGGGTCCTTACCTGGCTCTCCTGGCAGGGGGGCGGGTCCGTCGAGGCCTCGCCACGGGGCCGCCCGCGGGCGCCCCCGCGGGAGCCCCGCCCGCCGGGCTGGGAGCACCCTCCGGAGGACACCTGCCGGAGGTTGTCCAGCACGTCCTCGGAAGTTGGAGCACGTATGTGCAGCGTGCTCGAACCTGTAAGACGTATACACACACAGGTATACATATACAGGTACACAAATGTGTGTGTGTGTCTGTATACATGTTTGTAGGTCGATGTGCTGGTAGATGCATTTGCACATGTGAACACATCTGCATCGTATCTGCATGTGTATTTGCATACGTATAGGTGCAAATAGATGTGAACAACTAACGATATGCATATGCATAAGCATAGATAAGGTGCGTATACATGTACATGTGTATGCAAATGCACATGTAAATGGAAATGTATGTATATGTATGTGTATACGCATATGTTGTTGTAGATGTATATGAACATGGGTATGTAGATTCCTATGGTAGTTAAATGTATGTGTTAATATGTACGTGTTAATATGTGTTAATATATATGTGGTACACATGTACATGTATACGTACATGTGCATTATCATATACGAGTGGATTCATATGAAGATGTGTAGCATGTGTATATGTATATGTGCTTGTAAGCATGTATAAAGGTATGTGTGTTATGTTGTCATGCACGTATGTATGTATGTATGCAAACATACATGCATGTATGTATGTATGTATGCATGTATGTATGTAGGTATGTATGTATGTATGTATGTATGTATGTGTATATGTATATATATATATATGTGTATATATATATACACTAGAACCATCGCGCGCGCTTCGCGCGCGCTCCAATTCTAGCTAGGCTTGACAGGCTAACGGATGGAATATCGATTGCTGAAGTCCCTTGTGCATCTAACGCCCATCTTGGAAGCCCATCAAAATGCAAATTCGGAAACCACAAAATCATAAGTGTCCTTCAGGTGTTCGATGATTTGGGGCCCTCAAAGGCTTCCTGGGATCTTTCTTCGGTGGTGACGGGGGCCTTAATAATGGTCTGTTGTGTAAAATAAGCAGGGGGGAAATTCGAAAAAAGGGAGTTCTCGGAATTCCCTTTTTTTCAAATTGCCATGCCTGGGCCGTGGGTCAGAAGATTCCCGGATACAGGCCGTGGACTGTTGGGACACCTCTGGGGACCTTTTGGCGGCGTCTTGGGAGTCTTTCGGGGCCTCTTGGGAAGCTCTTGGTGCCTCCTGGGAGCCTCCCAGGAGCCTCTGAAGGCATGAGGAACAAAATGTTTGGGAGCGTCTTTCAAGGGTTTCGAGAGTCTTCGAAACCGTCTTGGAGGCCGCGTCATGGGGGGAGGGCGATACATGGGCGTGCAGCGCAGCTGCAGGAAAGGGTGCCCTGTAGGGCCTCTTACAAGGGGCTCCAAAGGGCCCCAAAGGGAGCCTCTCGGGCCCGGAAAGGGCACCTCTCGTCCTCCCACATCTATCGTCGGAGGCCTGGAAATTGGCACCAACACCAAGACAGAGGGTTGCCTCCACAGGGGGAAGATAATCCTAGATTTTCGGCGTTGGTGGTAATAGTTCGGCCACCTTGGAAGCCAGAATACTACCACCATCACCGAGATTGGGATCTTCTCCCCTCGGTGGAGGCACACCGCCGATCTTAGTCTTGGTGTCAATCTCTAGGCCTGCGATCTCGCCCCCCGCATTACACTTCGGCTCCGCTTCCATCAGTTGCGCCTCGTCCCCGGCGGCCCGAGGATGCCAGCGTCGTCCCGAACTCTGGCACCCGAGGCTCGAGCGGTCGCCCGAGCACAGCCATATCGGGGGAGGGCCACGTCGAGGCCACACGACGGCCCCCCGGGGCGCTGTGGTCCCGCCGCTCGGCGCCCCATTTTTTGGGGGGCTTCGCGCCGCCACGGCTGGGCCCTGCCTCGAAGAACAGCGCGGGAGGCAGCCCGGGAGGGATCGGGGGAGGGACTTCGGGCGCGAGTGCAAGGAGAGGGGGGGAGAGAAAGGTGCCCTTGTCGGTCCCTCGAGGCCCCCACCTGAGGCCCACGAGGGCCAATTTGAGGCCCTCAAGGGCCCATTTGAGGCCCTCAAGGGCCCCTCTTCGGCAGCCCTCGCCGCCCCCCCAATGTGTCGCACCTCCGTTGCGGATGCAGCCCAGGAGGGATCCGGGGACGGCTCTTGAGCGGCCTCGTGCCAGGCGTGAGAGCCGACCGTACACCTGCACCGATCCTGGCTGTGCCTGTCGTGGGCGAAGGGTCCGTGTATGTCGCACGGAATGACGCGCAGGAAACCTCACTGGGGGAACGTCGGCTTCTTCACCGACAACGAAACAAAATCTCGCCGTGGGGAAAATGGAGAGGGCGATCACAGAACCTCGACGACGACGACGACGACGACGACGACGACGACGACGCCCACAAGCAGTTCTTCGCGACGCGAACCGGTCTGGGCTGGAAAGGTACTCGTCCTCACGGTGCGCCTTGACTGTGGTCGACGCCCCGCCCTCCCCTCCTCATCCTCCTCCTCCGCTCCGTGGCGAACGTGTGCCTGGTGCTGCCCCGCCCTCCCCCGAGGAGGAGGAGGAGGAGGAACAGCAGCAGGAGTGAGGAGAAGGAGGAGGAGGAGGAGGAGGAGGAGGAAGGGGAGGAGGAGGAGGAGGAGGAGGAGGAGGAGGAGGAGGAGGAGAAGAGGAGGAGGAGGAGGAGGAGGAGCAGGAGGAGGAGGAGCAGCAGGAGGGAGGAAATGTCCTCGCAGGCGCTGTCGCCAGACAGGGACACGCGGCCCCCCGGCGAGTGCGAGCGCCCGGCCGGCGCCGTGCGCGCCTGGGCCCGGCCCTGCGAGCCTGGCAGCAGAAAGTCTGCAAGGACCGTACAGCACGAGCTCGACCACAGGCGACCTTCCACGAGAAGCCCAACCCTGAGTGTATTCTGGCCCGATCGGCCAACTAGGCGCCGAACTGGGCGCCGACGCAGCGCGGGCGCGGAGGGCTTCACAGAAGCCCGCCCGAGCGGATCTGGCCCAAGCGACACCGACAGCTCCAGGGGGCCTAGAGACTGCGCAGAACCATCTCGGCGGCTTGGAGCCAGCAGTCGAATCCAGACACGTACAGCACGAGCTCGACCACAGGAAACCTTCCACGAGAAGCCCAGCCCTGAGACCCCAGGACTTCCATGGATTTGTGGCGCGGGAAAGCCACGCTTTCCACAGCAAGACCACCGAGACCCGAGGAACCCGGGGCACCCTGGAGGCAAGCAGGGTGGTACTTGGCGGAGGTTTCCACTGTAAGCTTTCGGGGGTCCGCGGGGATGTCTTGGATCGGCGCTGGACACCCCCGTCCTGGCGCGCGGAGCGCGCCAGGGGCGGCGCCAGAGGCGCCGCCAGGGGGGCCCAGCGCAGATCCAGGAATTCCGACCGGACCTCGGAAAGTCTGAGCCTCGCGTTGTGGCTCTGGCGGCGGACCTGCTCTCTTCGAGGGCACAGCCACAGCCAGGCAACGGACGGACAACTGTGAAGGGGCCCTGGGGCACACAAATAAATACACACAAATAAAAATATTCCCCATGTATTCCCGTATTCTCTGGGTTTTCGTTTTCCCCCCACTTCCCATATTTTCCCATATTTTCCTGGGGATCGACGATTAATTGTGTCTGTGTTTTTGTCCCCTCCTGGAACTGAGCGACGAAAAGAAGCGGGTCCCACGGAAGAAGACACCTCGGCCTTTTGCGCGGCGGCTTACGCGGGCCGCCAGCGCGAACTGAAACGAGGGCGCCGACGCGCGACCTCACGCGGGACGCTCACACGCCAAGGCTGATGAAGGCGACGCAGTTTCGCAACGTCGCTCCACTGGGACCCGCTCTCCTCCGAGCCGCGGTGCTGGCAGAGGATCGTCGCTGGACACCCCCGTCTTGGAGCGCGCAGCGCGCCAGGGGCGGAGGAGGAAGACGAGGGAGTAGAGGAAGAGGAGGAGGAGGAGGAGGAGGAGGGGAAGAGGAGGACGAGGAAGAGGAGGACGAGGAAGAGGAGGAGGGAGAGAAGGAGAAGGAGGAGGAGGAGGAGGAGGAGGAGGAGGAGGAGGAGGAGGAGGAGGAGAAGGAAGAGGAGGAGGGAGAGGAGGAGGAGAGGAGGAGGGGCGGAGGAGGAGGAGGAGGAGGAGGGGAGGAGGAGGAGGAGGGGGGGGGGGAGGGAGGAGGAGGAGGAGGAGGAGGAGGGGAGGAGGAGGAGGAGGAGGAGGAGGAGGAGGAGGAGGAGGAGGGGGGAGGAGGAGGAGGCGGAGGCGGGGGAGGAGGAGGAGGAGGAGGAGGAGGAGGAGGAGGAGGAGGAGGAGGAGGAGGAGGAGGAGGAGGAGGAGAGGATGAGGAGGAGGAGGAGGAGGAGGAAGAAGAGGAGGAGGATGCCCCGACAGTCTCCCCCGCGTACCGTGGCTCTGGCTGCGGGCCAGCTCTCCTCGAGAGCGAAGCCACGGCCAGACGACCTCCTCTCCTCCTCCTCCTCCTCCTCCTCCTCCTCCTCCTCCTCCTCCTCCTCCTCCTCCTCCTCCTCCTCCTGCGATTCGCTCTGCTCCGAGGGGCCGTGGTGCTGGCTGTGGATGTCCGCGGGCGCGCCCAAGGCGGACGCCCCCTGGCGCAGCACGTCGGCCCAGCCCCGCCTGGGGCAGGAGAGCCCTAGAACCGGACGGACACGTCGGGTCGACGATTGGAATGTACTGAGACGCACAGATCAGGGACATACTGGTGCTGCACGCCCTCCTCGGGGGCGCGCGTCCGACCCGAGCTGATGGTATAATACCCATCTTGCAGCAGGTCGTTTCCCAGCGGTGGGGTCGGAGAGCGCCCGCCGCGGCGCCTACACTGGAAGACTTCTCGGTGCGCGCGTCGCCGGGGGGGGGGGGGGAACGACGCACATATGGTGTTTGCCTCTTGGGCCATCTTGGGCGAGGCCCTCGGGTTGGATTCGAGAAGGCGATCGACTACAGAATCGATTTACCCCTAAATTGACTTTCCCGCCGAACCTACGGAAAATACGTAGAATGCCCCGCAGATCTACGAACATTCCACGTGTGTCTCACAGACTTGGCGGAAAAATCGAGTTCGGAGTTCATCAATTCTGGAGTCGCTCCCATCATCGATGGATTGGGAGGAGGGGGGGGGGGGGGGGGGCCGCTCTTCGCTCTTCGAGAATCGACCGACTGCGCACCGAATCGAGCCCGAAGGGCCGCCGAGGCGCCCGGGCCTCGCCCGCGACGGCGGCGAGGCCTCGCCCTCTCGGCGGAGCCCCCCTCGGAGGGCCCCTCGACGGGGGCCCCTCGACGGGGGCCCCTCGACGGGCCTCCGCGGGGCCCCCCAACGGCCCCGCCTCAGGGGCCGCAGGGCGCGCACGGCCTCCTCGCCGCGCGCGGCGCGCCGCCGGGCGCGCGCCTCCTCCGCCGCCGCGGCGGCACCCTCCCGGCGGGCCAGGCGCAGCTCCTGGGAGAGCCGGCCCGCGGCCAGGCGCGCGGCGTCCAGGCTCCGCTCCGCGGCGCTGGCCGCGGCCCTCGCGGCCTCGGGAGGCGGGAGCTCGCTCCCCAGGCAATGCTGGCACCGAGCTGGGGGCTCCCAGTTGTGGGCGGTTCTCCTGGTTCGGCGCTCGGACATGGGGCGGAACAGGGGGGGCGAGAGGGGGGCGGTTCTGGCCCCGGACCTCCGCTTAGCGCGACAGGCTGCAACCAGGCGTCCCATGGGGGGACCGTCCACCTGTTTGAAACAGGCGCCCCGAACAGCCAAGATCTACTCCATGGGGGGGGGCGCGCCGATCGGCAAAACAATGAACAGGAAAAGGATCACATCTTTACTCGGGAGATGGGCCTGTTTGGCGCTCCGGAGGCCATGCAACCGCCCCGTCGCCGCCTCGTCGCCGCCCGTCGGCTGGGCCTATCTGGCGTTTTGGCCGCCATGTCGCAAATGATTCTGCCCAATCGTCCAATACTAACTCATACCATCCCAGGTAAGCCGGCACCGCCCCCCCATCCTCTGCAAATAATACATTACGCGCATATGTTCATCAAAAATCGTGGCTTGTCACGAAAAGGAAGTACACACGCGCCCGTCGCACCCGCGCATGCCGAAATCTTTCGCTTTTGGAATTCAAAATCGAGGATCACGAAAAATATGAACACGCACTGTTTCGCAACAGGGTTTTCCAAGAAAGCCCGCGCCCGCGGTCTTGCGAATTAGCTGGGAAACCGTGATATGATCAACATGTTCGTAAAATGGTACCAAGCGGGCCTCTCGCACGCGCATGTTCAAATCGTTCGAACGCCCTTTGCGCGCGCGCTGTCGCAAGAACCCTTTGCAACACATGGAAGAACTGCGCACGCGCGCGTCGCCGCGCGCTTCAACACCTCAGGTTTGGAGAAATAACAACAACAACAACAACAACAACAACAGCAACAGCAACAGCAACAGCAACAGCAACAGCAACACCATAACAGCAACAACAACAACAACAACAACAAAAACGGCACAACCCGTGTCCCGAAAACATATCAGAACGCATGGTTGTGCAACATCAGTTATCCGAACAATCCTGCGTTCGCGGCCTTGCGGGTCTTTAAGAAAACAATAAACGATCCAACATGTTCATCGCATTCTGCAATGGATCTCTCGCGCCAAATGACGAACTCATTCGACCGCCCTTGCGACCGTGCTGGGGGGGCCTGATCCGCGTCAAATAATACCCTGCGGGCCACTTTCGCGCGTCGGTCGCGCGCGCATGTCGAATTCCTTCAAAAACCTTCATCACCGACGCGAGGAGCTCGTCATCGCTATCGGCGGGCGTGCTCAACGTCGGCGCCGTCATTGGCCTTGCCGTCGTCATCGTCACCATCGGCACCATCATCGCTACTCTCATAGTCGCGTCTACAATTGTCGGCGTCACCATGATACCGAGCCCGCCCATGTCACCGACTCGCACTGAATCGCCCGCTGAGAAATGCCCAACGGTCAGCGCCACCGCGGCCGCGTCGGTCGCGCCACACTAGCTGGCCGCCGCGCGCGCCCACGGTTTGGAGCGGCCACAGATGCACCAGCCAACGCCAAGCACTCATCGCAATCGCCGCCGCATGGGTTTTGCAAACCACGTTGCGGGTGGGTGGGCGGCATGTTTACAGGGGCGTGGAATGTGTAAACTCATATGGGCATGGATTCTCCTGTCTTAAAAGATAGACTTACCTCCCCCCGCAAATTATCGGTTCACCCTTTCGTGTACAATTTGCATATGTTTCTGCCTCATCGCCCATCCGAAATATGAATTCCTATCATCCCAGCCGAGCCAGCATACGCCCCCCCCCCCACCATCGTCTGCCAAAAAACTACGATACGCGCAAACTCGGTTCTAAAAAATCAGCAGTTTTCAAGAATCCCTAACAAAAACTGCAACGATGTACACACGCACGCGTCTTCGCGCGCGCATGCCGAAATTCTTCAAGAACCAGCGGTCTCGCAAGGTGTTCAAAACCGCGTGCCAAAAAAACACGGCGTCGCAAAACTGAATTTCAATCCAAGGGAAGGGGGAGGGGGGCAAAAAAAACTCGCGCGCGCTCTTGCGATTCGTTAACGGAACCATTATGCTTTAATCACCAGCAAAAAATGCGGCCAAACAAGCTTCGCGCGCGCGCATGTCTAAATCGTTCAGGCATCGCCGCTATCATCCTCGTGTCTACCGCTGCCGACGTTGCCACACTGCGCCCGCCCGAGTCGCCCACTCGCACTGAAGTGCCCGCTGGGATGCGCCGAGCGGTCAGCGCCACCGCGGCCACGTCGGTCGCGCCACACTAGCTGGCCGCCGCGCGCGCCCACGGGTTGGAGCGGCCACAGAGGCACAAGCCAACGCCAAGCACCCGTCGCAAACGCCACCGCATGGGCTTTGCCGACCAAGTTACGGGTGGGTGGGTGGAATGTTTACATGAGCGTGGGATGCGTCCACTCACTCGCACCAATCAGTTGCACCCTATACATTGTCCTCTCCTGGAACAAGTTGGATCCTACCCCCGCCCACCCACCCCTGGGGTTGCCCGCCCCCATTTCCGCATGTCAAAAACATGCGGTTCTGCCTCATCGCGCACCCTGAATATCACATCATGCCATCACAGCTTAACTGGCATCGATCCACACACACACACACACAAATCAACACACACACACTCTCTGCATGCCAAAGAAACTATGCGCGCACACTCGTTCATCACAACTCAGAAGCTGACAAAAGCCCCATGAAATACAAATGCGACGAAGTGCACGCGCGCGCGCCGTCGCGCGCACGTCGCAATCCTTCGAGAACCTCGAAACGTTTCAAAGATTTCAAAATCGAGCGTCCAACTAACATACAGAAACCCCTGGTTCCGCAAAGCATAGCGACAAAAAGGTGCCCACCGAAAAAGCTCGCGCTCGCGCTCTCGCGAATTCGCAAGGAGACCAACAATTTGTGATTAGTTTCAAAATGCTACCAAACGGGCTTCGCGCGCGAACACGTCGCAATCGTTCGAACGCC
>CAUYUJ010017194.1:76551-81551 GCA_963575745.1 Prorocentrum cordatum | reverse complement strand
GGAGGAGGAGAGGAGGAAGAGGAGGACGGGGGAGGAGAGGAGGAGGAGGAGGAGGAGGAGGAGGAGGAGGAGGAGGAGGAGGAGGAGGAGGTGGCGGCCCTTACGAGACCACATAAACCCTGCGCGACAGCCCTTTGCATTGAGTCAGGGGCAACGATAAAGGGGGATGGGCGCAGGGGGGGATGCATCGACCCCCAATCGCCCATTGATCGCCGATAGGGGCCCGATGGCCCCAGCCTGCCCAGGGAGGGTGCGGACTCACGATCGGAGGCCCATCGCCGATCCATCGGCGATGCGTCGCCGACTTCAGGTCGATGCACCCCCTCCTATGCCAGGTCCCCCCCTATCGTTGCCCCTGAACTCGGGGGGGCGGCCCGATGGCCTCCCAGAGGGTCCGCACAGCGCGTGTCGCCACAGATAGGGGGCCACATGCGAACCCTACGCCTACCCCCCTCAGAAATCGTGGGGGGTAGGCGTAGGGTCCGCATGTGGCCCCCTAACAAGTCCCTGCACCGAACTTGCAGACGTGCTGCAGCGGCTTGTTGCATGGATTTGTGCCCATGCAGAACCCCGCAGCGGCGAGCGAGAAACAAAGTGAATTTCACGCGGATGTGTTTGCAATCTTCATTCCTGGCCCCAAAACACCGCGCGAAATTTGCTTCGAAATCCGGAATGAAATCCTCCTCCACTGGAGAACGAAATTGCCGATCGTTTTCCGAACGAAATCCGCTATGCGATGTTGGCGCCATGACACGAGCGAAGCACAAGGGAGACGGCGGGCAACCCTGCTGCAAAACCGTCCTCACCCTCCCCTCCCGGGTGAAACGAGGACGCTGGCGCAGGCATCGGCCGGCAGGACTCGCAGGACAGAATCGGCATAGGCAGGAACTTTCGGACGTCGGCGCGGACTTCACCGGTCAGCGCTGGACCCAGACATCGGGAGCGGCCAAGAGGAGGGTGTCCAAGAGGGGGGGGTGCAAATCATGACCGGCGGCATGTGCGCGGCCCAGGGGGGGGCCGGGGACGCAATGAAATAGGAAGAGGCGCCATGAAATCTGAGGAGCTATCATGACCCACGCCATGACATCCACCCCCCCCTAGCCATCACCCCCCTCTCTGCCGACCCCGAAGACATCCCGCGTCGTGCTTCTTTCACGGCGTGGCCCCCCGGAGATCTGGGCCCCTTCCCAGGGACGGGCCCTTCGTCCGTCGGGCCGGGCGAGGGCGTCCCCCCTCGAGGCTCAAAAGCAGCAGCAACCAGATCGCGGTGATCGTTCCACGACGCGAAAAAATGTCGGGGGGCCCGCCTCGCCACGCACTTTTGGGCAGTCGCAGTCTCGCGCACGGCGACGATGCGGAGCAACCCCCTCGCCGAACACACACACACACACAGACTCACACACACACACACACAGACTCTCACATACACACACAGACTCACTCTCACACACACACACACACACTCTCACACACACACGCTTTTTCCTCGCGGGCGTGAGCGGAAGCGCAGGCGCCGAGTCGAAAGGTCCAGGCCACGGGCCGATCTAATTAGCAACGCGCGAGCCGAGAAGCACAGCGACCGAGCCCGTGCACAGACACACACACACACACACAGACACACACACACACACACACACACACACACACACACGCTGGCGGCGCCTCCATCGCCCCCCCTGGCGCGATCGGCACGCTGGGGAGGGGGCGCTGGGATTGAGTGGGGGATCGACTGCAGAATTGATTTACCCTACAGTTGATGTTCCCGTCGGATCTGCGAAAAACACGTAGAATGTTCCATAGATCTACGAAGCTGTCTACGCAGTCTTCGCAGATTCAACTGGAAAATCAAGTTTGGGTAAATCAGTTATGCAGCCGATCCCCTACTCGAGGGGAGGGGGGGCCCAGCGCCGACCCGAGAAGATCCGCGCGGACTTCCGAGGGTCTGTGCCGACGCTGCCTTTCTCGCTCTTCTGCGGCAGGCTCGTGTGCCGAGGCGGCATGCACGCTGGCTCCTCGCACCGCATGGACCGTTCAAACTCACAGTCGGACCCAGGCTCAGGTCGGGCATGTCCCCCTACAGAGGGATTTTCCAGGAAGAACTCGAAATTGACAAAAGAAATACAGATAGTCATAAGTAGTCGAAAAATCGTCCCCGCACTATTCTTTTACTATTCTTGAGTGTTCCCCCAGTAGAGGGACGAGCCCGACTTAAGCCCAGGCCAGAAGAACATCCTTCAAGAACATGAGACCCTCCGTCGGCCAAAACAGACCGAACATCCGAGGGTACCCTCCCCAGGATGCGGAGGAACATCCCGCAAGCTGGGGCACCCTCCCCGAACCGACCTCGACCCTGTAACTACCTCGCTCCGACTGCACGCGATCAGCCCCGAGCCCCCGCACCGAGGTCGCCGCCGCGCCGACGCAGCCCCGGACCCGCCGCGGGGACGCTTGCTGCCGGCACCCCCCCGGGTCCTCGGTGGCGGCGCCGGTGCCGAACGGCCCCACCGCCTCACGGCGGCGCGCGCGGGCCGGGGGAGCCCGCACGGGAGCCCCATGGGGACCTCCGCGGCCCCGCCCTCGGCGTGATACTTCGACAAGGGCTTCGCCCAGACTTCGACCACCCCTCGTCGCCCGTCCGTCCGGACTTCCTCCGCACGTCCCCTGACCTTCCAGAGAGCTATTTCTGAGCACGGGAGGCCCAAAAACCTAAAAAACAAAACGAAACAGCCTAAAAGGAAGACATAGAATAGCTCTGGGATAGGTTTTTAAGTGGCGTGCTATTTTATAGCCCTCCTGGAAGGTCAGGGTCGTCCAGGCTCCGACCAAGCCCGACGAGGTCTGGACGAGATCCCCCGAAGCGCTGGGAGTTCGGGGGGCCCTCTGAGGCTCCCGTGGCAGGACTACGCACCACAGGTTGGCAGCGCGCACAAGGCTTGCCGTCGCTCGGACGTCCATTTCGTGTATTTTTCGGTTTCGTGCGTGTTTTTTTTGCTCGATGGTCCAGGATGGTACTATTTGGCGCGCGGTCGCCAAATCCATGGATCGGGGGAGGTGCCTTCCCCAAAATGCGGCGGGTGCCGCCTCGCTCGGCAGCGGAAATCCGCGATTTCCCCTGGAAACGGGACCCGTCGCTAATCCACGCCCTCTTGATCCATGTCTGCGACCCGACCAGGAGATCTACGCCATGGTAAGAGATGGAGGGGAGGGGCAGGACGTCAGATATGATGCGATCGCACCTAGCTTGCCCCTCCCCCTCTCTCCCTATGACCCCCCTCCTGGGCGCGTGCCCGGAGCTGCGCTTCCGTCCAGGCACGGGCTGAAGGACTGGCTTGACACGGGCGATGTTTCGACGGCAGCCCAGGTGCCTGAGGCTCAGGTCGGGCATGTCCTCCTACAGGCGGATGCTTCCCCAAACAGGCGCTTGCACCCAGGGGTTCCTGGTCTAACCATCTGGCCGTGCCTGCCGGCTTTTCGCCCCCGTGCCGCCCACGTGCCGCCCACGTGCCGCCCCCGTGCCGCCCCGTGCCGCCCCGTGCCGCCCCGTGCTCCCCGTGCCGTCCGTGCCGCTGGCCAGTGATTTCTTACATTGCCTGCATCGCATACATGAAACCACATGGACTGCACCCCAAACAGTACAAGAAACCATCTGCTTGGGGTCCACGCTGGCTAACATGGAAGGAGCATGGCAAATAGTCGACAAGTAATTACTCAAGTATAGTCCACAAACAGTCGCAAAGCCGCCCCAGACTATGTTTCCCCTATTTTTGCATGCTCATCCTGTGGAAGGACATGCCCGACTTAAACCCTGGGTCGAACTCGGGGGCCCCGGGTCGGGCTTGGGGGGGGCCTCAGGTCTGGCGAGACCAGCCTTGTCAGCTGACCCATCGTGGCCTCCTCCTCCTCCTCCTCCTCCTCCAGCCTCCGACGCCAGGCCCTGCGACGGCGGGTGGCCAGGCTGCCTGTTGCTCGGCGCCCCTCGGCGGCGGACCTGGCGGCACGCCGACAGCGCGTGTCGCCACAGATAGGGGGCCACATGCGAACCCTACCCCTACCCCCCTCAGAAATCGTGGGGGGTAGGGGTAGGGTTCGCATGTGGCACCCTAACAGAGGCTGCAAAACGCAGGGCAACGAAGCCAGGCGCCCCAACGGCTGTGTGGGCAGGAAAGCCGGCTCTTCGAGCCGCGCTCAGGGAGAGGGCTGTGCGCGGACGGGGGGGGGGGCGGGGGGCGCGAGGAGGGAGGAGGAAAGGCAGGAGGAGTCAGAGAACCAAGCCCTTGTCGCCCTGGAGGTCTGCAGTCGAGGCCGAGGACACTTTCCGCCCTGGAGGTCTGGACGAGCTCCCGGAGTGCTGCCCGGCGCGCCGCGCCGAGGCGTGGCGGGCCAGGCTCGGCGGCGCGACGCGCTGCGCAGAAGCTCCTCCCCGCCACGCCTCCTGAGGAGCCGCCCGCCGCCTGAAGAGGCAGCCCCCCCCTCGCGCAACCCTCGCCATCGCTCGGGCGTCCATTCCCTGTGTTTCTGTTCGGTCTCGTGCGTGGCTTTTTCGCCGAACGATCAACGATGCTCCTCGATGGTCCTCGCCGAAGGAGAAAGGCACACGTCCGAGCGATGCCAAGAACCCCCTTCCCCAGGCACCCGGCGCCTCGAACAGATCGGAGTGGCTGGCCTGTCGCCTCGGGTCTCGGGGCCGTCAGGACACTCGGGGATCTTCTGGCCCGGGTCAATCCAAGCCCGGGTCGGGTCCGTCGGGCCCTGCAGGACCCTGCAAGATCCCGCAAGATCCTGCACCCCAACCCGGGTCTGCGAAGGACCCTGCAAGATCTGGCAGGATCCTGCACCCAAACCCGGGTCAATGCGACCCTGTCCCTGCAGGATCCTGCAAGATCCGGCGCTCTGGCTGACCCCCGTTTGCACTGACCCCCGTCTCTTGAGCCCCGAAACGCGACTGGGGGTGGAAAGCCGGCCCTGGAGAGGGGGCCGAGAGGCCGGGGGCCGACGCATCG
>CAUYUJ010017194.1:69051-74051 GCA_963575745.1 Prorocentrum cordatum | reverse complement strand
CCCCCTTTCCCCCGCCCAGAAAACACCCGTCAGAAGAAGTGGTTTCTGCTTTTCGCGGCAGCGGCCGTAACTGGCCCCGTTCCACCGCTCGCAAAAAAAAGCAGCTGCTTGCAAAAAGAGTCCCCCGGGAGGGCCCCCCAAGAGACCCCCCGCGGGGCCCCAAGGGGCCCCCCAAGGGGGCCAGAAGAGGCCCCGTGAGGTCCCAGAGCAGCTCCCGAGAATCCTCAAACTGCCTCCAGGAGGCCTCGACGTAACGACCACATCAAAGAGGCCTCAGACGCACAATCCAGGCACAATGGCGGGATGGGCCGAAGGGCAATAGATCCGCCGCCCCCTGTTGATTTATCACAGGGGTGCCTGGCGTGCTGAAGGTCTCATGGTTTTTGTTTTTTGGGGTTGATACTCCCCCTGGGGCTTCGGCTCATACATGGCCTTTCTCGCTCTTACATGGCCTAAGGTGGACCCCAAGATGCCTCCAAGACGGCCAAGATGGCCAAAAATGGCATCAAGGACGGCCCAAGAGGATCCAAGATGCCTCCAAGTCCGCCCAAGAAGCCGCCAAGACGACCTAAGATGGGCCCAAGATGGCCCAAGACGGCGCAAGAGGCCCCCAAGGGGCCTCCAACACGGCCAAAGAAGCCCCCAAGAGGGCCTCCAGGAAAGCCCTAAGAGGCCAAAATCATTGATGTACCTTCGGTGTTTGAACGATGTTGACAGTTGCTTCTTTTCGGCCTTCCAATCGCCTGAGAGACGGCCCAAGAGCCCTCCAAGATCGCCCCAAGTTCATCCAAGAGGCCTCCAAGATGGCCCCACAACGGCCCAAGAGGCCACCAAGACAGCCCCAAGCGAGCCCCAAGACAGCCTAAAAGGCCTCCAAGACGCCGAAGATGGCCTCCAATACGGCCCTGAAGCACCCCAAGAGTGTCCCAAATCGATTCAGAGAGGCCCCCAAGACGGCTTCCGACGGCGTCAGACGGGCCAAAAAACGCCCTCAGACAGACAAAGAGGCCCCCAAGAAGCCCCCAAAGACCCCCAAGAGGCCCAAGGAGGCCCCCAAGAGGCCCCCAAGGTGCCTCCCTGGAGGCCACAAGAGTGCCGCCAGAGGCTCCCAAAATGCACCCTCCTTCTCCTCATCCTCCTCCTGATCTTCCCCGCCATCCTCCCCCAAGCGTTCCCCGAAAGGCTTCCACAACGGATGGGGAAACACATGGTCCGATAGCTTGGCTGAGCTCTGGCCACAACGTTCCGCCACATGGGCGATTCCGAAAGGCAGGGGGCGGCGGTGATTCGCCGTAGGCGTCTTCGATCTGCCGCCCCATGTGGTCTTGCCACAAGAGTGCCAAGCGTGCTAGGGTTCAGGTGGTTATGGGTTATGTTAAGACCTCCCCCTCGGGCTTCGGCGAAGCGCGGCAGCCACCCGGAGAGCTCCCCAAATGTCGGTCTCCATTGGCCCCATCGGCTCCAAGATGGCCAAGATGGCTTCCAAGATGCCTCCAAGACGGCCAAGATGGCCCCGAGAGAGCCCAAGATAGCCTGAAGATGGCCTCCAAGACGGTCCCAAGATGCCTCCAAGACCGCCAAGACGGTCCAAGAGAGCCCAAGACAGCCCACGAAGCGCCCTAGAGGACTCCAAGACGACCCAAAAGGTCTCCACGAGGTCCTCCAGGAAAGCCCTAAGAGGCCAAAATCACTGATTTGCCTTAGGTGTTTGAAACATACTGGCAGTTGCTTCTTTTCGGCCTTCCGACGGCCCGAGACGGCCCAAGAGCCCTCCAAGATCGCCCCAGGTCCGCACAAGAGGCCTCCAAGATGGCCTCATAACGGCCCAAGAGGCCACCAAGACAGCCCCGAGAGGGCCCAAAGACGGCCCAAGAGGCCTCCCAGACGCCCAAGACGGCTTCCAAGATGGAACTGAAGCGCCCCAAGAGGGCCCCAAGACGGTACAGAGAGGTCCCCAAGGACGCTCCCAGGATGCCCCAATAATGACGCAAGAAACTCCCAGAAAACCTCCTCATCCTCTTCTTCTCATCCTCCTCCGCGTGTTCCAATAGCGTGGCCAAACTTGGCCTCAACGTTTGGTCAAATAGGCGTATTCTGAAAGACAAGGAGCGGCGGCGATTCGCCGTGGGCACCTTCGAGAACTACTCGCAGATGGCCTGGATCCGCCTCGGGGGACTCACGAACCGTTACATCGAGGCAGGCATGTGTCTTCCGGACGCGAGCAGGCACTTTGCGAATAGTGGGACGCGATCGGTGGGTGTTGGCGACCTCCCTCGCGTCGTGAAGCCATCCCGGCAAAGCACGCCGATCCGGGCTCCAACCGCGGCACAACAGAGAAGACTCCAGGCTCCGCGCACTCCACGCGACGGGGAGTGGCGCCCTGCGCGCCGATCCACAGAACCCGCCCGGCCCTCCGACGGGTCAGGGGGCGCACAGAGTCATGCTCAAAAGGCCACATGCGAACCCTGCCCCTACCCCCCACGATTCCTGCGGGAGAGGGCGGGGCTCACTTCGCTCGGGAGCTCTCGAAGGAAGCGAACCCCACCCTCCCCCTCAGAAATCGAGGCGGGTAGGGGCAGGGTTCGCAAAAGCCCCCCCGGCTGCCAATGCTTCGGATCCTCCCCGGAGGCGCGCGCCCGGCCCGAACGTATATTCCGCACACCCCTCTCGTGGTCTTTCGCCTCCCAAAACGGCGTGGCCCCCGGAAGCGCCCGCCGCACGGCACGCAGACCAGCAGAGCGTCCCGGAGCGCGCGTCGCCCCCCTGGGGGGGGGGGGGGGGGCCCGCACACACACGGAGCGCGGGAAGCGCCGCGTTCGCCCCATGCGGGGGGGGGGGGGGGGGGACCGCACACACACACACACACACACACACACAGTACTGGTACGTGGGGGTGACGCCGAGGGCACGTTCGTGCCATGATTGGTAGAGAAAAAAGAGAGA
This sequence comes from Prorocentrum cordatum, assembly GCA_963575745.1. NCBI lineage: Eukaryota > Dinophyceae > Prorocentrales > Prorocentraceae > Prorocentrum > Prorocentrum cordatum. The sequence goes on along the minus strand of CAUYUJ010017194.1, from coordinate 71,108 downwards.
ACTGTCGAGGATCGAGAATCGAGGCTCGAGGATCGAGGGTCGACGATCGCGGGCACGCTGGCCGAGGATAGGGGCAAAAGAACTATGCACATACACCGACTCTGGCCAGGCCCCTCCTTGAGCCCAGGATCGGTGCATACGCCCTCCTGCCCTGGCCAGGAAGGCATACGCACCGATCCTGGGTCAAGGATGGGCCTTGCCAGGATCGGTGCATGTGCATAGTTCCCTTCGCCCGATGTTGACTCCCCGATGCCGGCGGCAGAGGTGAAGGGGCGGGCCGAGGAGTGGGAAGGAGGTCGGCTGGCGAAGACGTGCACTCCCATGCGTGCTCCTGGGGGCTCCGAAGAGAGATGCAGCCAGGACCGGGGTTAAGTCGGGCGTGTTCACCTACAGGGGGATTTTCGATGAAAAATAGAAAATACTCCAAAACTGCTCCAAAGTGGTCAAAAAATGCTCAAAACATAGCCCCCAGACTCTATTTTGTGACCACTCTTGAAGACTCCCCCTGTAGAGGGACAGGCCCGACTTAAGACAAGGGCGAGAGCACGGCCAGCCGCACCCGAGGTGCAGCTTCGAGAAAATCGGGAGCGGCCAAGAGGGGGGTGTCCAAGAGGGGGGGTGCAAATCATGACCAGCGGCATGTGCGCGGCCCAGCGGGGGGGCCAGGGACGTAATGAAATAAGAAGAGGCGCCATACATCTGGGGAAATATCATGGCCCCCGCCATGATATCCACTCCCCCCTAGCCATCACCCCCCTCTTTGCCGCACCCGAGAAAAGGTCGTGGACGCCGGGACCAAAAAGGCAGCCGGCAGTTGTCGGACACGGGGCGTCCTCGGGCTCCCCCGTCCCCCCGGTGGGACTCTCCCGGGGGCCCTCTCTGCAGCAACGGTCCGAAACCTCGAGCGAAACGGTCACAGCGAAAACAACGATGGGACATATTCGGCAGTATTCTGCCTCCTGGGGGGCAACGAGGACATCGATCACAACGATCACAACGATCACAACGGTACCGACGACGACATCGTTGTGAACGTTGTCGTTGTGATCGCTGTTGTCGTTGTTTTTTATCGCTGCTATCGCCGTCATCCTCGTCTCTTGGCACCGGGGCCATCACAAGCGGACGCGGGATGGAGAAGCGGCCCACCCGGAGAGGCCCAGACCCCGCTGGGGAGCGGCGCCGCGAAGCAAAAATGAAGACGACGGCGAAGCAAAAATAAAGAAGACGAGGTGCGGAGGCAGCTCCAACTGGGAGCCCTCCGTGGGGACGCTCGGGGGCTGCCAGGCCCGGTGAAGGGGGCCATCGGGCCCAGGATCGGCCAGGGCAGGCCCGGAACTGCAAGCCCAGGCCAGAGCGTGGGCCCAGAGCGAGCCCAGGACTGAGCCCGATAAAGGGGGACCACATCAAGCCAGAACTGGCCAGGGTAAGCCCAGGACCGAGCCCAGGCCAGAGCGAGCCCAGGGTGAGCCCAGGACCAGGCCCGAGAAAGGGGGGCCATGTCAAGCCAGAATGGGCCAGAGCGTGAGCCCAGGACGGAGCCAGCCGAATCGGGATTTGGGCCGGACGGAGCAGCATTCAGCCAGACTCGGGCGATCTCGGCCAGGGATACATACCAGCTCCGATACCGAGTGGGACCTGCCAGGAGTTGCGCAGGTGGCCTCAAGAGCAGCCCCCTCAAGGCCCAGAGGGCCTCAGGAGCTCCAGAAAAAAATGGCGCAAAAAGCCGGGGCAGAACCAGTCAGCACCAAGTTTGGAAACTGCGGAAGTTGGAACGAGGCGGAACGTGCGTCGGAGGCACGAAAGGGGAATCGAGTCGGATCGGCCGGACTCGACATCAAATCGGACTCGACATCGGACTCGGCATCCAATCGATATCGAATCGGGTCGACATCGAATCGGATCGACAGCGAATTGGGTCGACTGGATCGATGTGGCCCTTGGCAACCCCCGACGCCTGGGCACCAGGGCGCGGCACACGGCGCGGGCGCACCGGGGCGCTCGACCCGAAAGAGTATGCGCCAGGCGCCGCGCCTAGCAGGAGCTCCTCCTCCTCCTCC
>CAUYUJ010017194.1:47020-68951 GCA_963575745.1 Prorocentrum cordatum | reverse complement strand
CCTCCTCCTCCTCCTCCTCCTCCTCCTCCTCCTCCTCCTCCTCCTCCTCCTCCTCCTCCTTCTACAGAGGAGGCCAGTCCACAAGAGATCTTCAGTAAGAAACCCAACCCTGAGAACCCAGGACGTCCATATAGTCAAACCATCGAAACCCAGGAAACCCAGGGCACCCTGGAGGCAAGCAGGGTGTTTCTTGGCATGGGTCTCCACTGGAGGTCGGGCAGGTCCTCCTACAGGCCGAACTTGGAAGAAAAATGAATTTGAGGGAGTTTGCGGAACTCGCGTCATCCCGACCCCTGGCGCGCGAGGACACGGCCCCGCCGACCGCCCCCCCCCTGTTCCATTTCCGGCGAGATCTGGGAAGTCTGGCGAATCCCGCGACGAATTCCAAACCGGCGCCCTCGCGTGGGACATCCTCAGAAAAACCGCCCCCCAGAGCCTCCCCAGGAGGCCCTCAGAGGCCTCCCTGTTCCGTTTCCGGCGAGATCTGGGAAAGCAGGAGAATCTGGCGACGAATTCCAAACCGGCGCCCTCGCGTAGGACATCCTCAGAAAAACCGCCCCCCAGAGCCTCCCCAAGGAGGCCCTCAGAGGCCCCCCTGTTCCGTTTCCGGCGAGATCTAGGAAATCTGGCGAATCCAGCGACGAATTCCAAAACGGCGCCGTCGCGAAGGGAGCGGCCCTGGGCAAGAGAGGCCTTCGGTGCGCGGCCTGGGGCGGGGCGCGGGGGGGGGGGGGGCCAAACCCGGGCGCGCAAGCCGCTGCTGTCGCATCGCCATCAGCGAGCGGGGAGGCCAATGGGCCCGCAGCAAAAAAACCCTCCGATCCTCGAACATTGACCCTCGAGCCTCGAGGGTCGACCCTCGAACCTCAGCCCTCAAACCTCGACCCTCGCAGCTCGGCCCTCAAACCTCGAGCCTGGAACTCTCCACCCTCGACCCTCGAACCTCGACCATCGGCCCTGCACCTCGGCCCTCGACCCTCCGCCCTGGATCCTCCACCCCCGAACTTCCCCAGCCTCGACCTGCGACCCTCGACCCCTCGAAACCCTCGAAGCCCTCGAAACCCTCGAAGCCCTCGAGCCCTCGAGCCCTCGAGCCCCCGACCCTCGAGCCCCCGACCCCGGCGCTCTCCGCCCGCGCCGCCGCGCGGCGGCGCCTGCGGACCCGACCGCGCCGGCCAAAAAAGGGCCCGCCGTCACGCCCGGCCGCGCGCGCGGCCAAAAGCAGAAGAAGCAGACACCGCGGGCGTCGCGCTCGCCGCGCCGCGCCGCGCTCGCAGCGCGGAGGCGAGCGCGCGGGAGCTGAAGCGGCCTCGCGCGGCGCGCGCGGAGCCGCCGACGCGCCGCGCGCGCGGGGCGCGGAGCGCGGGGGGCCGCGGGGCGCGGGTGCGCCCCGCGGAGGGGCGCGCCAGACTGGGTCGGCGGGCCGCGCCGCATCGCCGATGCATCGACGAGGCGTGGGCGAAGCGCTGGCGACTCGGCGAGGCGGCGCGGCTCTCCGACCCCCCCTGCTCGGACCCCATCCAGGAGGCCGGTTCGGGGGGCCCCGGGAGGAGTTCGCCCCGCCACGTCCCTGCCCAGCTGCTCCTCCCCAGGAGGCCCCAGGAGGGCCGAGGAGGCCCTAGGAGGGGGAGGAAGGGGCAGGGAGGAAGGGGGCAGGGAGGGAGGAAGGGGCAGGGAGGAAGAGTAGAGGAGGAAGGGGGCAGGGAGGGGCCGGGGAAGCAGGGGGCGGACTCGCAACGAGAGAAGCCATGCGAGGGGCGGACTCGTGCGCCCTCGCCCTCCCGCGGCCGTCGTCTCCTGCATGCGCCTCTTCGTGCCTGCCGCTGCCACTGCCTCTGCACGCACCTCCGCCTCCGCATGATCTTGCGCGTGCTCACACTTGGCTGCTGACCCGCTGGCTCGGCATCTGCACATGGACCCGACCCTGCCTACCGCCCCGCCCCTTGCCTCGCCGCCGCACCCGCCTCATTTACTGTGTTGTCCTCTCTCTCTCTTTCTCTCTCTCTCGCTCTTTCTCTCTCTCTCTCTCTCTCTCTCTCTCTCTCTCTCATTCCTACTCACCCTCGTTATCATCTCTCTCTCTCTCCTCTCTCTCTATATATATATATACATATATATATATATATATATGTACATATATATATATATATATGTCTACATACAGACACAGACATACGTATGCGTGTGTGTGTCAACATGAATGTGTGCACAGGGATGTAAGTATACATACATATACGCACACATATATGCAGATCTACCTACCTACCTACCTACCGACATGCATGCATGCATACATACACGTACACATACATACATACATACATACATACATACATACATACATACATACATACAGACAGGCAGACAGACAGACAGACAGACAGACAGACAGACAGACAGACATACATACATACATACATACGTACATACGTACATACGTACATACGTACATACGTACATACGTACATACGTACATACGTACATACATACATACATACATACATACATACATACATACATACATGCATGCATGCATGCATGCATGCATGCATACATACATACAAGCGTGCATGCATACATGCATAAATACATACATGCATGCATGCATACATACAGACATACATACATACATACACACACATATATGCATATATACATACATGCATGCATGCGTGCATGCATGCATACATACATACATACGCTTGCATACATACATACATACATGCATACATACATACATGCATACATACAGACATACGTACAGCCATGCATGCATGCGTGCATGCATGCACGCATGCATACATACGTACATACATACATACATACGTACGTACGTACGTACATACATACATACATACATACATACATACATACATACATACATACATACATACATGCATGCATACATACATACATACATACTCGCATGCATGAATGCATGCATGCAAACATACACACGTACATGTGTGTGCGCCCCTCTCTCTCTCCCTCTCTCGCTCTCTCTCTTTCTCCCTCCCCTCTTTCTCTCGAGTTCGGGGCAGCTCCCCCTCTGCCGGCGCCGCGCCCCTCTCGGGGCGGGCCCGCGGGCGGTCCTGGTTGTCGTAGCTGAAGCTGAAGTGCCTCGAGGCGCCCACGGGCGCAGCGGCCCGCCGGGGCGCGCTGGGCAGAGGGCGGCGCGGAGGCGCCCGCGTCGGCACGCAGCGCGCGGGGGGGGCAACTGCGTGGCCCCTCCCCGAAGCGGAGGAGGGAGGGGGCCCCCGCCCCGCCCCCGAGGAGGCCGAGGAGGAGGAGGGAGGAGGAGGAGGAGGAGGAGGGAGAGGAGGAGGAGGAGGAGGAGGAGGAGGAGTGTCATGAATGTCATAGATCCAAGAAGCGAACGGCGAGCGAGGCTCAACCGTCACCCTCGGCCTCCCAGACAGGAGGAAGGGGCCCGCAGGCGCCAGCACCGACGGTCAGGGGAAAGGGAGAGGAGGAGGAGGGAGAGGAGGAGGAGGAGGAGGGAGAGGAGGAGGAGGAGGAGGAGGAGGAGGAGGAGGAGGGGGGAGGGGGAGCGGGAGGGGGAAGGGGAGCAGGAGGCGGAGGAGGCGGAGGAGGAGGAGGAAGGACCCCACCTCCTCCTCGATGCTGAAGGCAGGTTTGTTCGGAGAGCTGGTGCCTGGAACTCGGATTGGTGGTGCGGCAAAATAAGAGAGCCTCTGGCAGTGCCCAAGCCTCAGTTTCCTCATCCCGCCTCTTCTTTTTCATCGTCATCCTGCTCCTCCTCGAATCGCGAAAGCGGATCGAAACGTGCATCGGATCAGGCCGCACAGGCCCGGGCTCGGACTCGAATCGGATCGGCCGCGCCAGGATGCACAACTGCGCCGTGCGGCCGTGTCACCACGCACCGGGGGCGACTCCCTGGTCCCAGTCACAAGGAAAAGGAGGAGGAGCAGAAGGGAGAGAAGGGGGTGGAGCAGGGGATAGGGCTCCTCCGTCGGGCGACGAGGTCTGTTCATACCCACTGGCCCTAGCCACGGGCGGTGAGTATGAAGTGTTATGTACCGTCGTCTTCTTCTTATTGATATGAGTAGTATTATTAGTCTTAGTATTATTATTAATTTTATTATTATTATTACTATTATTATCAGTAGTAGTACTATTATTATCATTATTATTATTACTATTAGTATTATTAATGGTATTATTATTAGCATTATTATTTTTAGCATTCGTATTAGTATTATGTGTATAAGTATCCGTCTTATTAGTATTTGTATTCTTAGTATTATTACTCTCATTGTTATTATTCCTACTATTCTTCTTACTATTACTATGGTTAGTATTCGTCTTACTCTTCTTCTGAATAGCATTTGTATGATTATTATTATTAGTCTTATTATTATCATTATTATTATTATATTATTATTATTCTTATTATTATTGTTCCTCTTCTTCTTCTTTTGATTATTATTATTATTCCTCCTCCTCCTCCTCCTCCTCCTCCGCCTCCGCCTCCTCCTCCTCCTCCGCCTCCGCCTCAGCCTCCTCCTCCTCCTCCTCCTCCTCATCATCATCATCATCATCAGAATCAGCATCATCATCAGCATCATCATCATCAGCATCATCATAATCATCATCATCAGCATCATCATCACCATAATCACCAGCATCATCAGTATCATCATGGAGGGTGCGCCGCTGGATCTCCCAAGGGGGGGGGACCTCCCCCCCCCTTCCCCGATCCGTCGTCGGGGACCCCCCCCCCCCTCCCCCCCTTTCCCGATCCGTCGTCGGGGACCCCCCCCCCCCTCCCCCCTTTCCCCGATCCGTCGTCGGGGAGCACCGCACACATTCGTCTTCAACGTTTGCAACAGCTTGAAAGATGGACAGCGGCTCCTGCTCGACACGTGGCTCTCGCCTTAGCGCCGCGCACACTCGTTTAAAAAGTCCGCAACCGTTCTAAAACTCGTACGCTTGAAGTCAGAGGAATTGTGTCTTAGCACGAGTTGGGACTGTCACGACGCAAACGTCACTTTGCTTCGAGGTGTTGAAGTCGTAGGAACGGCGTTCTCGTACGGTGTATGCCTACAAATAAGCACAAGCACCTTCGATTCGCAACGTCATCGTCTCAGGATTTGTTTGCTGGTACGATTGAAGATTACGGAGATAAGTATTGCAGGGACCTGTGAAGAGGTAATTTCGAAGAGTGGCTATTGCAGAGTCAATCATGCATCTCAGGTTTACACTGGTCCTCCTCATCTTCACCGAATCGAAGGGCCTGATGTCATTCTACGATTGGGACGGGATGATATCCCTCTGTTCTGCTATATCTATCTATAAATACATACATACACAATTCGGTGTTTCTCTCGCCTGCCGCAACATTGCATGATTGTAATACTTTACTTCGGCTCGGGTGCCTGCACCGTTGGTCCGCCACCGTGCCGGAAGCACTGAATGGAATGTCATTTGGTCCTAAAGACTCCTCAACAGTTCTGCAGCTTGCGCGTTAAAAGCACGACTTAAGAGACCCACGTCCCCAACTCAGGGAGGGTTGCCGCAGGACATGTCCTAAGACCAAGAAGCCCCGAAACGGGCCAAGAGGATCAACAAAAAAAACCAAGCGGGGCCAACAGGGAGCCCCCGAGGAGGCCCAAGAGCGCCCACAAACGCCCAATACGGCCCCAAGACAACCGAAGATGACTCCAGTACGACCCAAGAGCAGCAAGACCCCAACGAGGCAGAAACCAAAAAGTTGTTACGTAGCGTTCTCGGTTTTCCCGACCTTCCAAAGCTCCTAGACGGCCGAGGAAGCCCCAAAAATCGTCCCAAGACGGCCCAAGAGGCCCCCAACAAGCTCCCAAGAGAGCCGCATGGCCCAAGAGGCCTCCAAGACAGCCCAAGACGGCCTCCAAGACGGCCCAAGACGGCCCCAAGAGGGCCACAAGAGGGGGAGCCCGAACTGACATTTCGGACCCCCAGCCCCAAAGGGACCCCCGAGACCGCCAGCAGGCCCGCAAGAGGCCCAGAGAGGTACCCCAAAAGACCCTCGTACGCATCCAAGGGGCCTCTGACCCACAACCCAGGCAAGGTGGCAGAGTGGGCCAACGACCACCAGATAGCTGCGCAAGGTGCCATCGGCAGAGCCGAACTGAGTAAATCTGCTAGTTACGTCGGCGGCTAGGTAGAAGGACTGCGCTGGCGAGTACAGCGAAACAGGGCAACGTCAGGCGAATTCAGCCACCATGCACGAAAAAGGAAGAAGGGCGACGAGGCGAGGGCCGAGGAGAGGGTAGAGGCGGGAGCCGGGCCCGCTCGGAGCAGAACTGGGTAAACTCTTCTTTTCTTTTGATTCGCGGGTCGAGGGCGCACCTCTTCCGGTCGAAGCTAAGCGGGCCGCGAGAAGCTTGAATTAACGGAGGGGGCAGAAGGAGCGCGGCCTCACGGCAAGGCCGGGAGGAGGCAAAGCCTCGGGATCAGGCGGTGCCGAAAACGACGTGCTTGCAAAGGAACGCCTTGTACAGGAGCCCGGTGGCGAAGTACCGGCAGAAGCAAAATGCTGTGGTTGGTGTTGCCGTCCACGGCTCATCATGTACACCAGCCTCGAGTTGGCGGCGAGAGGAGACCAGAACTGGGTAAACACACACTGGGCCAACTTCGTGGGTCGCAGCGCCCAACAGCCCGGGCCAAAGCGGGCTGCGCGGTGGCCAGGCGCACCTGAACAGCTGGCGCGGGCCGCCACGCCTGGGCCGCCCGGGAGCGGCCTGGGCGCTCGCGGGGGCCTCCCCCCGCGGGCGCTGCGGCGCGCCGCGGGCCGGCGCCGCTCTCCCGCCGAGGCCGAGGGCCCTCCAAGGCGCAGCGCCCCGGTGCTGCGCCCCCCGGGGCGGCCCGCGGCGGGGCCGCGCCGAGCCGCTGAGCCACCCCCCGGGGGGCCCGCGGAGGGCCCACAGGGGCCAACACTTTTTGATTCGCGGGTCGAGACCGCACCTCTTCCGGTCGAAGCTAAGCGGGCCGCGCGAAGCTTGAATTAGCAAAAAGACACACGGGGCCAACACGCGCCCCGAAGGCCGTCGGCACGTCCGCCCCCCCCGAGCGAGGCCGCCGGCGACCCGCGCTTCGCCCACGCCGCGGCACGCCGCGTCGCCGTGGGCCGGAGCGCGGTCTGGCGGGCAAAACGAGCACCGACCCCATGGTACATCATCATCATCATCATCATCATCATCATCATCATCATCATCATCATCATCATCATCATCATCATCATCATCAGCAGCAGCAGCAGCAGCAGCAGCAGCAGCAGCAGCCACATTATCCTCATCCTTCATTGACCTCGTCCTCGTCGTCGTCGCCGCCGCCGTCGTCGGCGTCGTCGTCGTGCTCGTCCTCGTCCTCGTCGTCGGCCTCGTCGTCATCACCATCATCATCATCATCATCATCATCATCATCATCATCAGCAGCAGCAGCAGCAGCATCATCATCATCATCAGCAGCAGCAGCAGCAGCATCATCAGCAGCAGCATCCTCATCCTCATCCTCATCCTCATCCTCATCAGCATCATCACCATCATCAGCAGCAGCAGCACCAGTATCGTCATCATCAGCAGCATCATCATCAGCAGCATCATCATCATCATCAGCATCAGCATCAGCATCAGCATCAGCATCAGCATCAGCATCATCATCGTAAGCATCATCATCAGAATCATCGTCATCATCATCAGCAGCAGCAGTATCATCATCATCATCATCATCATCATCATCATCATCATCATCATCATCATCATCATCATGATCATCATCATCATCATCATCATCATCATCATCATCATCATCATCATCATCATCATCATCATCATCATCCGAATCACACTCGCCGTCGTCATCGATGATACCGTCGTCATCATCATCAGCATCCTCATCATCAGAATTGTCATCGTCATGATCGTCGTTGTCATTACCAACAAAGTCACGTTCATCATCATCGCATCTTCTTCGTCGTCGCCATCAACCTCCTCCTCAACATCATCAGCATCATAATCATCCTCATATTTGTCATCGGCATCATCATCATCATCATCATCATCAACATCATCATCATCATCATCATCATCATCATCATCATCATCATCATCATCATCATCATCATCATCGCCATCGTCATCATCGTCAACATATGCATCATCATCAGCAGCATCATCATATTGATCATCATCATCATCATCATCATCATCATCATCATCATCATCATCATCATCATCGTCATCATCAGCATCAGCATCATCATCATCAGCATCATCATAATCATCATCAGCAGCATCATCATCATCATCCTCATCATCAGCAGCATCACCATCCTCATCAGCAGCATTCTCAACCTCAGAATCTGCATCCTAACTATAAAATGTGTAGCCTGTATCATCGCCAACATAAACACCATCATCATCAGAATCAGCATCAGCATCAGCATGATCATCAGCATCATCAACAGCAGCATCATCAGCAGTATTATCATCCTCGTCATCACCGTCGTAATAGTAATCATCATCAGCATAATGATCATCATCATCAGCATCATCATCACCATCATCAGCATCAGCATCATCATTATGAGCATCATAATTACCATCCTCAGAACCGTCATCATCATCGCCATCATCATCATCATCATCATCATCATCATCATCATCATCATCATCATCATCATCATCATCATCACGCCGTCATCATCGCTATCATCATCATCATCGCCATAATCGTCATTGTCGTCGTCTACATCGGATTCCTCAGCGTCACCACCAACATGATTTTACCCGCGATCACCAACATGTTCATCGTCAAAGTCACCTCTCATTATCTCCTCCATCACTCCCTCCTCGTCCTGCTCCGCCGCCTCCTCCTACCCTGAATCGACCCGCGTATTCAGGCGGCCTCGTCAGCGTTGACGCGGAGCCGTAGTGGCTAGTCTTCATCTCCTCCCTGGCGATGACGTCGCCCTTGGACGTCAGACGTTCCTCCAGTTGCGGGGGGACGAGGAGGAAGAGAAGCAGGAAACAGATGAACAAGAGTAGAGAGTAGGTAGATAATCGAAAGTAGGCAGTAGAGACTATGCAAAAGAGATCATGGCTACGAGGGTAGATGATATGCATCGTGTAATGCATAGGGTGGTGCGGCGATAGTAGAGAGCGAAGGGAGCACATAATGGAAAGCAGAGAACACAGACTTGGGTTACCCAGTAGCGCGGGACAGCGGCCAGCTGACCTGTTGAACCAATAACCTAGAGGTCTGGGTCAAAGTGGGTCACCTGGTGACCCTGTGACGGTCACCAGGCCATGGTCAGCTGACCCAAATGACACACTGACCTGGCGACCCAGAGTGGGGGTCATCTGACCCCGTGGCCTGGCGGCGCGGCGTCCTGGTGGCGATGGTCAGTTGACCCGGTGACCCAGTCACACCGCGCCCCAGCGATTGGATCCAGGTGGCCCCGGGATTGGCGGCGCGCAGAAGGGGGTAGGGGGAGGGGGGAAGGCTTCTGAGAAGCACCCTGCTTCGGCAAGGCCCGCGCCTTCTAAGAAGCAGAGTGCTTCTAAGAAGCCCTCCCCCCTCCCCCTACAGTCGGGGGCTTGACCTCAGGAACCCAAAATAAGGAACGAGGCACCTTTTTTCCATACGTTAAACTTCGATTTCCGATCGAAAACATAAGGAAAACCTGAGGCAAGCTGCGAAACACTTAAGGAACGCGGAGCCCCTCCCCAACAAAAAGGGTTCCTTCTTCAGGGCCCCTCCCCCTACCCCCCTCTGCCCGCCGCCGACAGACGGAGGCCGAGCACTCCGTGCGGACTTACTTCGCATGGACTCGGCATCCTGTCAAGAAAGACGCCGGATCCAGACGGGACGAGTCGATACGGAGACCGAACACTCCGCATGGACTTGCTCCGCATGGACTCAGCATCCTCCGCCCTCTCCCGGGGGCAGATAGTTGCTCGTCCCGAGCCCGTTTTCGATGGCCCTGGAGCCCGGCATGGCGGGCTCCAGGGCTGACGCCGAGGAAAGAGCTCGCGATCGAAGCCACATCCTCGGAGAGCTGGGGCGAGCGGAGCTGGCGCCGGCGGGGATGATCCCGCCGGGGCACCCCCGGAGCACCCCCTGCGAGGCGCGGCCGCGCAGCCCGAGGCCGGAAGGCAGCGGAGGACCGGCGCGAACACGACCGAGAGCCTCCGAGCCTCGAAAGCCCTCGAGCCTCGAATCTGGACGCCGAAATGGGTACGGAAAGAATGGGTACAATGCCCAACAACAAATGTTGTTCCAAACCAGCAGCGGCCGCTGTTGGGCGGGCGGCCTTCTGTCTCGAATGAACACAGGCCGCGGCGGCGTGGACAGCGAGTCCTGTTCAAAATGAACCGGATCCGCTGTCGGGCATTGTACCCATTCTGTCCGTGCCCAGTTCGCTCGTGCAGATCGAACGCCCAGGGCCTGGAACACCCCGCGGCTCAAACTGCAATGCAAGAAAAAATAACTGCAACGCAGGTCTTCGCAAGCCCGGGTCAGCCAATAATTATGCGCGGCCGCCTCGCGGCCACGAGCGGCTCGCTATAACCCGGGTCAGCCAGGAGGGGGTCTGCGCAGGATCCTGCAGGGTCCAGTGCCCTGGCTGACCCCCGCTTGCATGGACCCCCCTCTCAAGGCTCCCGACCACGATGGTCCAATTTTTCCGGCGCTGGCCTCGCCGGAAGTACAAGAAGCACGCGCGTCCGAGCGATGCCACGCAGCCCTTCCCCAGCCAGGTCGTTCTTGGGCCGCGCGCTGGCTACATTTGCATGGACCCCCGTCTCTTGAGCCCCGAGCCCGCCGGAGAGAGCGACTCCCGGGGTCTCGCGGGCGCCGACGGGCAGCGTGGCAGGCCGCCGCGCGTGGCGGGAGGCGGCACAGGGCGGCCCCAGGCACACCGACGGCGTGGCTCGCGCGGCGCGCCGGCCCGAAGGAGGCCCTGGCCGCTCCGGGGGGGGCCCGGCCGCTGGGGCGGAGCAGGTTTGGACGCCCGAAATGGGCACGGAAAAATGGGTACAGTGCCCAACAACAAATGTTGTCCCGAACCAACAGCGGCCGCTGTTGGGCAGGCGGCCTTCTGTCTCGAATGGACACAGGCCGCGGCGGCGTGGACAGCGAATCCTGTTCAAGATGAACAGGAACTGCTGTTGGGCATTGTACACGTTCCTTCCGTACCCACTTCGGGCGTCCAGAGCAGGGCACACTCCTGGGCACCCGTCGGAAAGAGAGATTCCCGGGGTCTCGCGGACGGCGTTGCGGCTTCTGTTGCTCCCATCGAGCTTCGGGACCACATCCCAGAAGTGACTTCGGGCGCCCAGGAAAGTATATCGAAGCAGTGTCGAACGAGTATCGCCTCCCAGGGCCCGACGCGTGAAAACCCTGACGCTTCGGTACTTTCCTGGTGCTCAAAATTCTTCCTGGTGCTCAAAATTTCGGGGGCCACTCGAGGAGGCCATGGGTGTGCCACTGACCACGTTTTTCGGGGGGGGGCCCTGGGAGGCCCCACCGACCACTCTTTTTCGGGATGCAGCGCCAGGGGGTCACTGACCACCCGCCTGGGGTCTCGCGGACGGCATGTTGGGGGCCACGCAAGGAGGCAATGGGTGCTTCCGGGGGAAACCAAAAGAAAAACCGATACCGCCACGGCCCGGACCTCTCCGGGGCGCGCTCTGACCCCAAGCTTTCGAGGCGACTCCCGCCTTGGCTTCGAGGGCCTCCCAGGAGGCCCAAACAGGGGAGAACCGGCGCACGGGGTCACCTCCTCCTCCTCCTCCTCCTCCTCCTCCTCCTCCTCCTCCTCCTCCTCCTCCTCCTCCTCCTCCTCTGAGTTTCGGGGGGCCCATGGGGGGCCCCACCGACATCGCTGTCGGGCTGCAGTCAGGGGCCACCGACAACCCGCTTTGGCCCGTGCCCAGGGCCGCGCAGAGGGCGCAAGAAGCCCGCGCGGGCGGGCCAGGAGCGGGTGCGCCGACTGGGCGCGCGCACCCTGCAGCGGGACTTGGGCCAGAAGAACGCCCGTCCAGAGCATGAGGCTCTCCGCCAGCCAAAGACAAACAGAACATGTAAGGGTACCCTCCCCAGGATGCACGAGAACGTCCAGCAGGCACGAAAAACACCAAAGCACCCTCCCCGAACCGGCCTCGATCTTGTACCCCGGTCCGACTGTGCGCATGGTGGGCACGCATAGATCGAGAGTGCCCTGGGCTTCTAGACTCTAATGAAGGGGCCCGTCACACAAATAAATACACACAAATAATAGGATTCCCCATATTTTCCAATATTGTCTGGGTTTCTGTCTTCCCCCCCACTTCCCATATTTTCCCATATTTTCCTGGGAATCGACGATTAATTGTGTCTGTGTGTTTTTCCCCCTCCTGATCTAAGAGATCTGCAGTAGGTAGCCCAGGACCCCTATGCCCTGAATCCACCAGCACCCCCCTTGGTTTACGGGGTCTGGGATCCTTGCAAATTTCTTGTGGTCTATGTCCAACTGAAGCCGCGAACCGCCCTACGTGGCCAGACTCAGGGTCGGTGGAGTCGTCCGCCGATTCTCTTGCGGCGGCCTCGGGCGAGGCAGCTGCAGACTTGCGTCAGAGACAGCGAGAGAGAGAGAGAGTAAGGGTGAGAAAGAGAGAGAGAGAGAGAACAAAAAAAAAAAATGCGGCCTGTGGTGCATGGCCTCTTCCAATGGCCCCCCACCCTCCTCCCTCCCAAAACCTTCCCCATCCTTCCCTCCCTGCATCCTCCCTCCTCCCTCCTTCCCCCCTCTCTTCCCCTCTCTCTTCGCGACGTCTCTCCCTCCTCCATCCGTCCCTCCTCCCTCCCTCCATCCCTCCTCCCTCCTCCTCCTCCTCCTCCTCCTCCTCCTCCTCCTCCTCCTCCTCCTCCTCCTCCTCCTCCTCCTCCTCCTTTTTACGTTGGCCAGACTTTAGCACGATGGTATCCTCCTCCTGCTCCTTCTCCTTCTCCTGCTCCTGCTCCTCCTCCTCCTCCTCCTCCTCCTCCTCCTCCTCCTCCTCCTCCTCCTCCTCCTCCTCCTCCCTCCTCCTCCTCCTCGTTCTCCTCCTGCTCCTCCTCCTCCTCCTCCTCCTCCTCCTCCTCGCGCTGCTCTCCCTGAAGAGGTTGCCGTGCGCGTCCACCTGACCGGGGCATCCCCCCTGCCCCCCGCGCGCGGCCTGCGGGGCCAAGCGCCTCGACACGTGGACATCTCCTCGCCATCCCGACACTCCTCCTCCTCCTCCTCCTCCTCCTCCTCCTCCTCCTCCTCATCATCATCATCATCATCACCACCATCATCATCGTGCGCTCAGCGCCGCCGCCGTAATCACGACAGGACCGTGCCATGATGACCCGCGCATTGGTAACGGACGTCGCGCGGATCGTTCAACCTCGGACTATCGCGGCTCGCCGATGGCGCCGATCGCTCAGTGCTGGACGGACTCGGGGCGCTGGCGACGTTCAACCTTGCAGCCCACGCCAGTGGCTGCAGCGGGGGCTCGGCCACTCTTCAGGAGACCTTCGCAAGAAACCCAGCCCTGGACTCCGCGATTTGCTCGATCGAGAATCGTCAAATATCTTCTTGGGGGCCCATCGAAATCCAAGAAACATAATTTTTGTTGGTCTTCCGCTAAAAGCTAGGCGGGCTACGCACAGCTCGAATTGGGGAGACAGGGCAAAGGCGGGCGGGGCCTCAGGCGGCCAAGAGGGCGTGGCCCGGGGTGCAGGCGGTGCCGAGGAGCTTGCACGAAATCCAAGCAACTCAGGGCGCCCTCGCAAAATCCCACCGGCCTCTTGGCCCGCGCCCCCACTGTATAGGGCAGCTGCCGTCTCCAGGAGAAGAAGCCGTCGGCGGCCCGCGCGCGGACGCCTCGGGTCGGCCCTGGGGGCGCCGCGCCAAAAGGGGGGGGTCCTCCAGCGCAAAAGCCCGAGCAGTCCGCGCGGGGCCCCGGATAAGTCTAGGCCGTGCCTTGGCCTTCGGCGCAGGAGACCACACGCGAGCCCTGCCTCTCGGGGGGCTCGGCGCCCGGCGTCGACGTGCCCCTCGCGGGCGCCGCGGGCACCAGTAGCACGGGGCGCGAAAACGGCCACGGCCACTTCTTTTCTCTTCTGTTGCCGCCTTGCAGCCAGCAGAAACAGAGCAGTGGTTGTGGTCCTTTTCGTCAGGCTTGGCACCAGGGAAATGACCACTGCCACTGCTTCTTTTTCGGCCGGCTGGAAGGCGGCGCGAACGAGAAGCAGTGGCCGTGGTCATTTTCCCGTCCCGCAAGCAGGGGGCCACATGCGAACCCTATGCCCCTACCCCCCCACGATTTCTGAGGGGGAGGGTGGGGTTCACTTCGTTCGGGAGCTCGCGAGCGAAGTGAGCCCCACCCTTCCCCTCAGAAATCGTGGGGGGTAGGGGCAGGGTTCGCATGTGGTCTCCGACGGTGTTCGCTCTCCCCTCTCTGGGGCGGGCAGGATCCGTGTGAAGGGTGTACCGAATTTAGGCGGGCACTGCGTGCACACGGCCCCAGTGCGGCCGCTGCTGGAACTCTCTGCGTGCAGCGATGCGTGCGAGAGGCGTGTCGAATTGAGTCGAGGACGCATCGGCGCAGCCACACTGGGGTCGTAGATGGGCCACGATCTGTCTTATGGGTGTGCTCGTGTGCCGGGTCGGGCCGACATGGGCACGCGAAGACAGCTGCTGACAGCGCAGCGCTGGCAGCAGCGGCGGCAGCAACAGCAGCAGCAGGCAGCAAGCATTGAGAGGGTCACCTCGGCGTTCAGCTTATCTTCTCGCGAGTCCCTAAGCTCGGCGGTGGACAAACCTCCCTGTAGTAAACCTCCCCTTGGTGAAAACGGCCTGGGGCCGAAACCGACGGACCTGGACCCGCAAAAATAACTGCCGCGACGCCCTCTCGCGAACCGAAAACGGCCAATTCCTCAATCGACGTGTCAGGGTAGGAGGTCTGCCCAGCCCCGATAAGCTCTCGCTGCGGAAAAGAATGAACTTTCGGAGGTCCGCACGGAATTCCTGGATCCGCGCTGGACCCCCCCCCTCCCCCCTGCCCCGCGCGCGGAGCGCGCCAGAGGCGGCGCAAGGGGCGCCACCAGGAAGATCCAGCGCCGATCCAGGAAACCCATGCGGACCTCCGAAAACGTATGATCATGCTGTGCCTATTATGAGTATTGCGATCAGTACTGGTAGTCAACTGAATAGTCTCAGTAGTACTCTTTCATTGATACTGCTATTCGCATTGGGATTATTGTTGTTCTCCTCAGTCTTCCTCTCTTTCACCTGAGTGGTGTCATTAGTACAAGCAGTACGCTTAGTATTATTACTATGCTTCGGTTATCCATCCGGCTGTCATGAGGTTACCCTGCGCAGTGCACGAGAATGCTGACAGGTGAGCTGTGTCGAACACGTCGCCGCGGTGCAAAGTATGCCGCATCCGAGCGAAAGCCTCCAAAGACGCTCCAATACCATGCCGCCGCGGCTGCTTGCCCCCCGGGAAGGAACGGAGAAGAGAGGGCCAACGACGAGGACAGGCACGCTGGAATGAGAACGAAGACAAAGGGCGCAGGGACGAAGGACGAGGGAAGACAAAAAACAGGGCGAGGAGTGCGAGAGAGAGGACCCACGACGAGGACAAGCACGATGGAATGAGAACGGAGAAAAAAGCGCAGGGACGAAGGACGAGGGGAAACAAAAAGACGGGCGAGGGAGTGCGGAAAAAAAGGGGGGAGGAGCGCGGAGGGGGAAGCTGGGAGAGGCAGGAGCGGGGAGCACCGCCAACGGCAGGCTCGCTCGGCATCTCGCGTCGGGAGCTCGGGCCGGGGCTCGGCGCGCGCGCGTCGGAGCGGGCCGCCATCGGCGCGGCGTCGGGAGCGAAGCGGAGCGGCCGCGCCGGGAGATGCGCAGCAGCACCGCGCGGGCAGCGGGCCGCGTCGGATCGCCCGCTCTGCGGCGAGGGGGGACGTCCTGGGAGCCTCTTGGGGGCCCCTGCTGGTGCCTCTTGGGGGCCTCCTCCTCCTCCTCCTCCACCTCCTCCTCCTCCTCCTCCTCCCTCCTCCTCCTCCTCTCCTCCAACTCCTCCTCCTCCTCCTCCTCCTCCTCCTCCTCCTCCTCCTCCTCCTCCTCCTCCTCCTCCTCCTCCTCCTCCTCCTCCTCCTCCTCCTCCTCCTCCTCCTCCTCCTCCTCCTTGGGGGCCTCGTGGGGCTTCTTGGGGTCCTCCCAGGGCCTCTGGGGATTCTCTTGGGGGGCTTCTGGGCGTCTCTGAGGGACCTCTTGGCCTTCGGAGGCCGTCTCTTCGGGGCAGTCGTGGGTCCCTCTTTGGGTCCGTCCCTGCGGGCCGCTCGCAGGAGCGCGGGGCGAGATGGGCGGCGGATGCCCGCTGCACTCGTGCGGGAGATGGAGGGCAACAACAGCCGAATATGATCATCCTCCTCCTTATCCTCGGTCTCCTCCTCCTCCTCCTCCTCGCCAACGACCGTTAACAACAGACTCATCAGAATCATCATGATGATCCCCATCATCAGCATCATCAGCATCAGCAGCATCGTCATCATCATCCTCATCATCAGCAGCATCATCATCACCATCAGCATCATCATCAGCATCATCATCAGCAGCAGCATCGTCATCAGCATCATCACCAGCAGCAGCATCGTCATCATCAATGGCATCATCAGCATCGGCATCATCAACAGCATCATCATCGGCAGCATCATCATCAGCATCATCAGCATCGTCAGCATGAACATCATAATCGTCGTCAACAGCATCAGCATCATCATCAGCATCATTATCAGCATCATCAGTATCGTCGCGAGTATCGTCGTCGTCATCATCAGCATAATCGTCATCATAATCATGATCATCATCAGCATCACCATCATTATCGTCATCATCAGCATCATCGTCATCATCACAATCAGCACCAGCAACACATCAGCATCAGCATCAGCATCGTGAGCATCATCAGCATCATCGTAACATCAGTAGCAGCATCAACAGCAGCAGCAGCAACAGCGTCAGCATCATCATCATCATCATCATCATCATCATCGTCGTCATCATCATCAGCAGCATCAGCATCATCACAATCAGCATCAGCATCATCATCATCAGCGTCCACATCACCATCGTCATCATCAGCATAATCGCCATCACCATCATCAGTATCATTATCAGTATCATCATCACCATCATCATCATCGTCGGCGTCGTCATGATCATCAGCAAATCATCATCATCATCATCAGCATCATCATCGTCGACGTCGTCATCAGCATCAGCATCGTCATCCTCACCCGAATCATCATTATCCTCATCATCAGCATCATCAGGAGCAGCCTTAAAAATTATCGCCAGCATGATAATAATTAGTCTCATCATCACCGTCATCATCATCAGCAGCATCATTAGCATCAGCATCGCCATCATCACCATCAGCATCATCATCATCATCCGCATCATAATCATTATAAGCATCGTCATTGTCATTAGCATTACCATCCCCCCTCAACGACAGATTCTTCGTCATGACGGGGGCCTGATCCTCATCAGCGTCTTCATCATATCATGACCATCAGTAGCATCATAACCATCATCCACACCACCCTCCTCCTCCTCCTCCCCTTCCTGCTGCTGCTACTGCTGTCTCCTCCAACTCATCATCATCATCATCATCATCATCATCATCATCATCATCATCATCATCATCATCATCATCATCATCATCATCATCATCCTCATCCTCATCATCATCATCATCATCATCATCATCATCATCATCATCATCATCATCATCCTCATCCTCATTCCTCATCCTCATCCTCATCCTCATCCTCATCCTCATCCTCATCCTCCTCCTCCTCCGCCTCCTCCTCCTCCTCCTCCTCCTCCGCCTCCTCCTCCTCCTCCTCCTCCTCCTCCCTCCTCCCTCCTTCTCCCTCCCCTCCTCCTCCCTCCCTCCTCCCTCCTCCCTCCTCCCTCTCCTCCCTCCCTCCTCCTCCTCCTCCTCCTCCTCCTCCTCCCTCCTCCCTCCCTCCCTCCCTCCCTCCCTCCCCCTCCCTCCCTCCCTCCTCCCTCCTCCCTCCTCCCTCCTCCCTCCTCCCTCCTCCCTCCTCCCTCCTCCCTCCTCCCTCCTCCTCCTCCCTCCTCCCTCCCTCCCTCCTCCCTCCTCCCCTCCTCCCTCCTCCCTCCTCCCTCCTCCCTCCCTCCTCCCTCCTCGCTCCCTCCTCTCCTCCTCCCTCCTCCTCCTCCTCCTCCCTCCTCCCTCCTCCTCCTCCCTCCTCCCTCCTCCCTCCTCCCTCCTCCCTCCCTCCTCACTCTCCCCTCCTCCCTCCTCCCTCCTCCCCTCCTCACTCCTCACTCCTCCTCCTCACTCATCACTCCTCACTCCTCACTCCCCCCCTCCTCCCTCCCCCTCCCGCTCCCTCCTCCCTCTTCCCTGCTCCCCTCCTCCTCCCTCCTCCCTACTCCTCGCCCTGCCCTACGCCTGCGCCCGCACCTGCGCCTCCCCCGCAATAGGGGGCGCGCGCGCGCGCGCGCGAGCACGGGCGGCAGGCCGCCGGGGAGGGGGGGCGGGGCGGCCTCGTGGCTGCCCATGACGTCCTGGGCGTCGAAGGAGAGGAGCTCGCAGGGCATGAGGGGCAGCGTGATGTCGATGTTGATCTGGAGCTTCTCCTGGCCCGACGGCGGAGGCTGGAGGGGGGGGCAGAGGAAGGCGGGGGGGGGGGGGGGGGGCAGAGGGAGGGGGAGGCGGGGCGGGGGGGAGAGGGAGGGAGGGCAGGGACTGAGAGAGATGGGGGAGAGTGGGGAAGAAAGAGAAAGAGAGTTAGAGAGTGTGTGTGTGTGCCTGGGCGAAGGAAAGAGAAAGAGAGAGCGAGAGAGAAGGGGGGAGCGAGGGAGAGAGATCGAGTGAGCGCGAGAGAGGGAGAGAGAAACCAAGACGAGGAGAGAGAGGGAGAGTGGATCACCGAAAGGAGATAACGAGCGGCCGGGAGAGGCAGGGGCCCCCACTTGCGCTCCTTAGTTCGTGGCCGTTGGTGGCCGCCCCGTGGGCGCCTCGTGGGGCGCACCCCGTGCCCTGGGTGGTGTGTCGGGGTTTCGCCGGGCGCCCGCGCGTGGCCGCCCGCGAGCGCCTCGTGGCCGCCCCGTGCGCCGGGTGCACCACATGTGCTCGCACCGCACAGCGTGCACCATACGGGTGGCACCACTTGGCCTGCATCGCATGGCTTGCGGCTTACAGCTTGCAAAGAAATCATTACATACATACGTACGTACATACATACATACCTACCTACCTACATGCATGCATGCATGCATGCATACATACATACATACATGCATGCATGCATGCAGGCAGGCAGGCACACATCCATGCATGCCTGCCTGCCTGCCTGCCTGCCCGCCCGCCCGCCCGCCCGCATGCATGCATGCATGCATGCATGCATGCCTGCCTGCCTGCCTGCCTGCCTGCATGCCTGCATGCATACATACATACATACATACATACATACATACATACATACATACACACATACGTACATGCATAAATGCATACATACATACATTCATACATACATACATACATACATGCATGCATGCATGCATGCATACATACATACATGCCTACACATATACATACATACATACATACATACATACATGCATGCATACATACATACATACATACATACATACATACATACATACATACATAAATACATACATACATACATACATACATACATACATGCATGCATGCATGCATGCATGCATACATACATACATACATACATACATACACACATGCCTGCATGCATGCATACATACATACATACATGCATGCATACATACATACATGCATGCATGCATGCGTGCATACATACATACATTACATGCATGCATGCGTGCATACATGCATACATGCATGCATACCTGTATATACATATATATATATATATATATATTACATGCATGCATACATGCATGCATGCATACATACCTACATGCATGCATGCATGCATGCATGCATACATACATACATACAGACATACATACATACATGCATACATACATACATACATACATGCAGACATATATGCATACATACATACATACATACATACATACATACATACAGACATGCATACATACATACATACATACATACATACATACATACATACATACATACATACATACATACATACGTTCAGACATACATACATACATACATACATACATACATACATACATGCATGCATGCATGCATACATGCATGCATTCATGCATACGTACATGCATGCACATGCATGCATGCATGCATACGTACATACAGGCAGACAGACAGACAGACAGACAGACATACATACATGCATGCATGCATGCATACATACATGAATGCAACACGCGCGCGCTTTGCGCGCGCTTAGGTTCTAGTCAGAGCTGATTCAGGGCTGCCCGCCACCACGGTGAATTCCAGCACGCTGTATCTCTGACGAGCTCGGTCGGGACCGCGAAGTCATCATACACTGCTTCCGTCGCCAACATTGGTCTCAACCACGCAGCTTCGCGCTTGCTTAGGTTTTACCGCAAACGTTCCCGATTGCAAACGCGAGTTGGGACGACGCGGCGACGACGACGGCAGCCGCTGGAAAATTCGGAGGCGCGTCACGGCGGATCTCGAGGGGCGCCCAGAAGACCTCCAGAGCCATCTGGGGCACCGTTTGGGCCGTCTCGGCGCCCGCTTGGGGGCCTTTAAGGCCGTCTTGGGGCGATACTCGCGGCATCCTGGGCCGTCTTGCAGCGTCTCCAAGCCGAAAAGGTAAGAACTCCCAAATCCTTCAAAACTGAAAGGACAATCCATGCCTCTTGGGCGCCTCCTGTTGGGGGCGTCTTGGAGCGTCTTGGAAGCCTCTTGGGCCGTCTGGAAGCCATCGTCCGCGTCTTGGAGCAGAATTTCGGCGATTCTCTGCCCTCAAGGGGCGTTTTGGGGCCCCTTGGAGCCCTGGCGTCCTGTTTTGGTCGCTGTCTTGGGCCGTCTGGGCGCGTCCCCAGAGAAGCCCGGGACGCCCATAGAGTGCAATTTTCGGCCGTCTCGGCGCCCACTTGGGGACCTCTGAGGCCGTGCAGGGGCGATACTTGGGGCGTCTGGGACAGTGTTGGAGCGTCGCGAAGCCGAAAATGCAGAAACGCTGAAATCCATCCCAAACCTCAGGATAATCAACTCATGTTGCCTCCTGGGGCCCTCTTGGGAGGCCTCTTGGAGGCTTCTTGGGGCGTGTTGGAGGTTCCTCGGGCCGTCCAAAACCATCGTGGGAGTCTTGGAGCGGGATTTCGGCGATTCTCGGCCATCAAGGGGCGTTTTGGGGCCCCTTGGAGCCCTGGTGTTCTGTTTTGGGGACTGTCTTGGGCCGTCTGGGCGCGTCCCTGGAAGCCTGGGACGCCCGTAGAGTGCAATTTTCGGCCGTCTCGGCGCCCAATTGGCCGCCTCTGAGGCCGTGCTGGGGCGATACTTGGGGCGTCTAGGACCGTGTTGGGGCGTCTGAAGCCGAAAATACAAAAACGCCCCCCCCCCCCCCCCCCTCCAAGCGACCACAGAACGCGCTCTTTCCCAACTCAGGAAGGCTGCGGAAACGAAAGAGCCAGCACGCGCTTGGAAATGGGCGAGATGGGCCGAAGACGGGCCCAAAAAAGCACGCGAAGGGGGATACGAGGCCCCGAGAGGCCCCCAAAGACGGGGGAAAAGAGGGAGAGCACAGACTGACATGTTGATCAAGTTCCCCCGAGATGGTCGCCGAGACAGCCAGCGAGGTCCCAAGGAGGCCCCGAAGGTGCCCCCAAAGGCAACGGGGAAGCGCCCCAGGCCGAGGCCCACAACGAAGCCCCCAAGAGGCCCACACGATGGGCGTCCAA
>CAUYUJ010017194.1:37020-42020 GCA_963575745.1 Prorocentrum cordatum | reverse complement strand
GTCGTCGTTGTCGTTTCTGTCGTTTTTGTCGTCGTCGCCGTCACCACTCATGTCCTGCCAAGTGTCCTCCTTGTCCTCGTCATCCTCCTTATCTGGATCGTTTCGCTCCATCCTTCGTCATATTTTTTCTCATGGCCCCTCCTCGTCGCCCTCGCTCTCCTCCGCTGTCCGTTCGCTGATTGGAAACGCGCGCCAGTCCCAAGCTGCGCCAAAATTGGCAATGCTGATTCGTAGCACCCCGCACATGCGGATAACAGCGAAGGGGCGTCGGGGACGTCAGCGGTCTGCGAGGCTTCGAACAAGCCGGCCGCAGGTGCACAATTTTTCAAGCTACACAACGAGCCCGCCGCAGACGCCGATTTATTGTTAAGACAACATAGGTGGGTCGCGGGTTGGGTTGCAGGCGGATCGCGGGTGGGTCGACGGTGGGTCGCGGGTGGGTCGAGGGCCGGGTCGCGGGCGGGCGGCGGGCGGGTCGCGGGCGGGTCGCGGGCGGGTCGCGGGCGGGTCGCGGGCGGGTCGCAGGCCAAGTCGCGGGCGGGTCGCGGTCGGGTCGCGGGGCGGGTCGCGGGCGGGTCGCGAGGCGGGCCGCGGGCGGGTCGGGTCGCGGGGGGGGCGACGACAACAACAACAATTACAACAACAACAACAACAACAACAACAACAACAACAACAACAACAACAACAATCACTTCACAATCATGCGCCATGCTTCCACATGTCACACGCCTCATTCTGGATACCACACCCAATCGCGGAGATTTTCCGGGCACGCGGGGCCCGATATTCCCACCCAGATTTCCCGCCCAAGAAAGTATCGGCACCACCTCTTCCGAGGAACTTCGACTTCCACAGCTCGGACGGCACGTCGCCATCGCAATCGCCTTGCGCGTGCCCCGCATCTCGGAGGAGGAGGAAGAGGACGAGAAGGGGAGGGAAGATGAGGGAGAGGAAGAGGGAGAGGAGGAGGAGGAGGAGGAAAAGGCGGAGGGGGAGGAGGAGTTGTAGCGGCAGTACCTCCGAGGACGAGGTGGCTCTTACTCCTCGTTCGAACTGTTACGCCACCATCATGCGTCCTCGGCGCGTAACCCTGAACGCTCACGCCCCCAAGCGCTGCCGCTCCCATGCTCGCATCCTCTACCTGCTCCTACACACCCTCTCAAGGAATTCCTGAAGTCATTCGATCCTTGGAGTGCCTGGAAATCATCCGTCCTCCTTCTTCTCCTCCTCCTCCACATGATCCATGCTCCCCAAAAATGAAAGCTATTTAACAAGTGGCGCGTGTGCCATGGCTCTTGCACAAAAAGGAAGGGGGAGGGTCGCAAGGGTGTGCCGTGCAAATATCAACGGGTCGGGGCGGACGGGCGCGCTGGCTTGTGAGTGGGTGGGTGGGTGGGGGGGGCGTAATAAAAGGGGTCGGGGCGGAGGGGCGCGCTGGCTGGTGGGTGGGGGGGATGCGGAGGGGGCGCGCGGGGCGCGCGGGGAGGGAGTGGAGGCCGTGCCGAAATAAAGGGGTCGCGGGGCGGAGGGGGCGCGCTGGCTGGTAAGTTGGGGGATGGGGGGGGCGTGTCAAATTAAAAGAGGTCGGGGCGGAGGGGCGCGCTGGCTGGTGGGTGGGGTGATGCGGAGGCGGTGTGCCCTGCCGAAATAAAAGGGTCGGGGCGGAGGGGGTGTGCCGTGCCGAAATGAAGGGGTCGGGGCGGAGGGGCACGCTGGCTGGTGGGTGGGGGGATGCGGAGGGTGTGTGTCGTGCCGAACGGAAGGGGTCGGGGAGGAGGGGTGTGCCGTGCCCAAATAAAAGGGTCGGGGCGGAGGGGCGCGCTGGCTGGTGGGTAGGGGTGGTGTGGAGGGGGTGTGCCGTGCCGATTTTTTTGGGGGGGGGGGAAGCCAGAAAAAACAAAACGGGTGCAAGAGAGGTTTTTTTCCGTGCCGTGCCGAAGAAAAAGAGGGGGGGATATCAAGAAAGAAAAAAAAAAAAAAAAAAAAAAAAAAAAAAAAAAAAACGCGCAAAGAGGTGTGCCGTGCAGGAATTAACGGTGTCGGGGCGGAGGGCGCGCTGGTTGGTGGGTGGGGGGGATGCGGAGGGAGTGTGGCCGTGCCGAATAAGGGTGGATGATGGGGGATTGTGTTCCGTGCCCAGGGTGCCAAAGGGTCGGAGCGGACGGGGCGCGCGGGGGGGTGCCGTGCCGAAATAAAGGGGTCGGGGCGGGGGGGCGCGCTGGCTGGTGGGTGGGGGGGCTGCGAAGGGGTGTGCCGTTCCGAAATAAAGGCGTCGGGGCAGTGGGGCGTGCCGTGCTCGAAAAATAAAGGGGTCTGGACGGAGGGGGCGCGTTTCGGGGGGGGGTGGGGGGGCGTGGCCGAAATAACGAAGGTCCGGGGCGGAAGGGGGTTGCGCTGGCTGTAGGGATGGGGGATCACGGTGGAGGGCGGTGTGCCGTGCCGAAATACAAGAGGTCGGGGCGGAGGGGTGCGCCGTGCCGAAATATAGGTGTCGGGGCGGAGGGGCGCGCTGGCTGGTGGGCGGTGGGGATGTGGAGGGGGTGTGCCGTGCCGAAATAAAAAGGCGTCGGGGCGGAGAAATATGCTGTGCCGACATACAAGGGGTCGGGGCGGGGGTGGCGCAAGGGGGGGGGGGGGCGAAATAAAAAGGTCGGGGCGGTGGAGGTGCACTGGCTGATGGGCGGAAGGATGCAGGGGGGTGTGCCGTGCCGAAATGAAGGAGTCGGGGCGGAGGGGCTCGCTGGCTGGTGGGTGGGGGGAATGCGGAAGGGGCGCGCGGGGCGCGCGGGGAGGGAGTGGTGGCCATGCCGAACTAAAGGGGTCGCAGCGCGGAGGGGGCGCGCTAGCTGGTAAGTGGGGGGATGCGGGGTGGGGTGGGGTGCCGTGCCGAATTATAGGGGTCGGGGCGGAGGGGCGCGCTGGCTGGGGTGGGGGGGGGGCGGGGGGGGAGGGGGGGGGGGGGGGGGAGGGGGGGGGCCGTGCCGGAGAAATAAAAGGGGTCGGGGCGGAGGGGGGGGCCGTGCCGAAATAAAGGGGTCGCGGCGGAGGGGCGCGCTGGCTGGTGGAATGTGTGGGTGATGGAGGGGGTGCCGTGCCAAAACAAAGTAGTGGGAGCTCTATACACCCTGTGCAAGAGAATAATTAAGGTTCAACAGGAATTCTTGGAAAAAGCCCCCCAGAGCCCCAGAGGCGATGCCAAAACGAGGGTCCCAGTCTTGAGTAAAAGGTGAGGAATATCAAACGGGAGCGACGAGGGAGGACGGAAGGGGAAGGGCGAAGGGAGGAGGGAGGAGGGAGGCAAGAGGAGGGAGCAGACAAGGGGGCGAAAAGGGAAAGGAGGAAGGAGGAGGAGGGAGGACGAGGGAGAAGGAGGGAGGAAAGAGGGACGGTAGAGGGAGGAGGGAGGAAGGAGAAGAGGAGGGGGCGGAGGGAGGAAGAGGGAGGAAGAGAGAGGGGGAAGGAGGGAGGAGGAGGAGGAGAAGGAGGAGGAGGAAGAGAAGGAGGAGGAGGGAAAGGAGGAGGAGGAGGAGGAGAAGGAGGGAGGACGAGGAGAAGGAGGAGGAGGAGGAGAGGGAGGAGAAGGGGGGAGGGAGAAGGAGGGAGGAAAGAGGGACGGCGGAGGGAAGAGGGAGGAGGGAGAAGAGGAGGGGGTGGAGGAAGGAAGAGGGAGGAAGAGGAGGGAGGGGGGAAGAGGGAGGAGGAGGAGGAGGAAGAGGAGGAGGACGAGGACGAGGAGGAGGACGAGGAGGAGAAGAAGGAGAAAAGGGCGCCAGTCCAGCGTAAAACGGGAGGAAGTCTCGGGCGGGAGCGCTGGTTTTGTCGGGATGGGGGCTGTCGGCGGCGAGCAAGAGCACCGCCTTGAGTAAAAAAGGGACGAAGTCTCGAGCGGGAGAGTTGTTGTTGCTGGAGGGCGGCGCCGATGAGAGAAAGAGTAGCGCGCCTGTCCAAGGTAAGACGGGAGGAAAGCTCGAGCGGGAACGCTGATTTTGTTGAGACGGCTGCTTTCGGCGGCGAGCAAGAGCACCGGCCCTGAGTAAAAAAGGAGCAAGTCTCGAACGGGAGCGTTGTTATTGTTGGGGGGGCGGTTTTGGCGGTCCCCCAAACCGCTTGAGAGTGAGCCTCGTTGTCAATGAAAATGCAGCCGGCGCCACGGCGAGAGCGCCAGGGCGCACGTAAGGGATCCAACAGTAATGATTGTTGAGTAAGTAACATTCAAGCGGAATCCTCACCACGGATCCGCACTTCAGCCACGCACCCGGGAACAAAGAATGAGCGGTGGGCCCCCTCCCTCTGGTGTTGTGGGGGGAGACTGGGAGTGGGCGGGGGCCGCTGACTCGTTCGGTCTGGCTGACTCGAGTCCTACTCCTACATCATTGACTGTTCTGCGATGCGAGTGTCCAACCCGGCGGGGCCGCTGATTCGTTTGACTTGGCTGCACTGACTCTTCCTCCTACTCCCCAAGCATACGGCATCGCAACTTATTCGCAACGTGGCTCCCCGGATGTCTAGACCTCTTCCCAAGGACCGGTTCTTCCAGCAGCTTTCGGTCCCCGGGGCTTTCAGACAGCAGCCTGGGATGAAGAGCTGGCCCCTGGAGGGGATGCAGTGCTCTGGAGGCCCGCGCTCGGAACAAGTCAAACCACGCCCCAGGTTTGTGCCCCCGCCTCCTCCTGGGAGAGGAGGAGGCCCTCCGATCCCGCGCTCGCCAAGAAAAATCGCGGAGTCCAGCCCTAGCTCGTACCCGCCTCGCCCAATCCCGACCCGCGCCACCGCGCAGTGCCCGTCCCCGCCGTGAGCAGCGACACGCACGCCCCCGAGAGCGTCGCCTCCGTGAGGTCGCGCGGGACCTCGCGGGCGCTTCGAGGCCCTCCGCGTCCATGTGTTTCGCACAAGTCCTCCCTCGTCCCCCACCACCGCCTCCTCCTCCACCGCTTCCTCCTCCTCCTCCTCCTCCTCCTCCTCCTCCTCCTCCTCCTCCTCCTCCTCCTCCTGCTCCTCCT
>CAUYUJ010017194.1:0-35000 GCA_963575745.1 Prorocentrum cordatum | reverse complement strand
CATCATCACCGTTACCATTAACATCAGCAGCATCATTATCATCATCAGAATAATCATCATCGTCATCATCATCGTCCACATCCTGCTCCCTCGTCCCTCCCTCCTGCCTATACCCGTCCTTCCTCTCTCCAGATCCTCATGGGAAGAGAGGAGGCTGCAAAAATGAGGAGAGGAGGGAAGAGGAGGACAGAGCGGAAAGTCGGATGGGAAGGGAGAGGAATGAGGACGGAGGCTGAGGAGGCTGAAAGGGGAATGGAAGAGAAGGCCCCAAGCCGGCCCAAGAGGCCTCCAAGACGCCCAAGATAGCCTCCAAGACGGCCAAGATGGCCTCCAAGATGCCTCCAAGACGCCCAAGACGGCTAAGATGGCCCGAAGATGCACCCAAGACGCCCCAAGATGGCCTCAAGATGGCCTCAAGACGGCCCTATAGGCCCGCAAGAGGCCTCCAAGACGGCCCAAGAGCCCTCCAAGACGTCATCCAGGAAGGCCCGAAAGGGCCAAAAACATTGATTTGCCTATTGTTTTTTGACGGATTTGGGCATTTTCTTTTTTGCAGCTCTCCGACAGCCCAAGACGGCCCAAGAGGCTCCCAACATCGTCCCAAGCGCGCCCACGAGGCCTCCAAGATGGCCCCATGACA
Organism: Prorocentrum cordatum; assembly: GCA_963575745.1. Classification (NCBI taxonomy): domain Eukaryota; class Dinophyceae; order Prorocentrales; family Prorocentraceae; genus Prorocentrum; species Prorocentrum cordatum. The sequence continues at coordinate 34,360 of CAUYUJ010017194.1, read as the reverse complement.
ACCCAAGAGGCCCCCAAGAGGGCCCCAACAAGGCCCCAAGACGGCCAAAGATGGCCCCCAAGACGCCCAAGATGGCCTCCAAGACGGCCAAGATGGCCTCCAAGATGCCTCCAAGACGCCCAAGATAGCCTCCAAGACGGCCAAGATGGCCTCCAAGATGCCTCCAAGACGCCCAAGACGGCCCCAAATGGCCCGAAGATGCACCCAAGACGGCCCAAGAGGCCTCAAGATGGCCTAAGACGGCCCTATAGGCCCGCAAGAGGCCTCCAAGACGGCCCAAGAGCCCTCCAAGACGTCCTCCAGGAAGGCCCCAAACGGTCAAAATCATTGACTTCTTTTCAGCTCTCCGACGGCCCAAGAAGGGCCAAGCGGCCCCCAACGTCGTCCCAAGAGCGCCCACGAGGCCTCCAAGATGGCCCCATGACAACCCAAGAGGCCCCGCAGAGGGCCCCAACAAGGCCCCAAGCCGGCCCAAGATGGCCCCCAAGACGCCCAAGACGGCCTCCAAGACTGCCAAGATGGCCTCTAAGATGCCTCCAAGACGGCCAAGAAAGTCTCCAAGACAGCGCAGATGGCCCCAAGATGCACCCAAGACGGCCCCAGATGGCCTGAAGATGGCCTTCGACTGCCCCAAAGGCCCGCCAGAGGCCTTCCAAACGGCCCAAGACCCCTCCACGACGTCCTCCAGCAGGCCGTAAAGCTGCGGCCACGCAGGTGCTTCCAAAAAGGCAGGTGGCGGCGGTGATTCGTCGTAGGCGTCTTCGAACCGCCGACCCCTGTTGATTCATCACAGGGGTGCCCGGCATGCTAGACCCTTTCGCTTTGGTTTTGGTTCCTTTCCAAAAGAATTCCCCCAGGGGTTTCGGCCCGTCCCGCCAGAGATGCGTAACAGGTGGTTGCAAAGGATTTTTCGACTCCAGACGGCTCCAAGATGGCCTCCAAGATGGTCAAGATGGCCCAAGATGGCCTCCAAGTTGCCTCCAAGATGGTCAAGATGGCCTCCAAGACGGCCCAAGAGGGTCCAAGATACTTCCAAGTCCGCCCAAGAAGCCTCCAAGACGGCCCAAGACTGCCCAAGAGTGCCCAAGAGGCTTCCAAGACGGCCCAAGAGGCCTCCCGAGAGGTCCTCCAGGAGAGCCCGAAGAGGCTAAATTCATTGATTTTCCGACGCTTTTTGAAGGATTCTCGTATTTGCTCCTTTTCGGCCTTCCGACGGCCAAGGACGGCCCAAGATGCCTGCAAGACGCCCAAGGAAGCCCTGAAATATACCCCAAGAGGGCCCCAAGTCGGCCCAGAGAGGCCCACGAAACGGCTTCCAGCGGCGTCAGACGGGCCAGGAGCCCACCAAGACGGCCCAAGATGGCTCTAAGATGACCCAAGACGACCCAAGATGACCCAAGATGCCTCCAAGAGGCTCCCAGGAAGCTCCCAGGAGGCCTCTAGAGTGCCCCCAGAGGTTTCCAAGATGCCCCCTCTTCCTCCTCCTCCTCCTCCTCCTCCTCCTCCTCCTCCTCCTCCTCCTCCTCCTGCTCCTCCTCCTCCTTCTCCTCCTCCTCCTCCGCCTCCTCCTGATCTTCCCCGCCATTCTCCCCAAAGTGTTCCCCAGAGGGTTTCCACAACGGTTTGGGAAACACGTGGTCCGATAGCTTGACCGAGCTATTGCCACAATGCTCGGCCACATGGGCGATTCTAGAAGGCAGGGGGCGGCGGTGATTCGCCGCAGGCATCTTCGATAATGCCAACGTCTCTATGTGCGCTGATGATTCGGTAGAGGGAAACAATTACTGAACACTCCCCCTCCCCCCCAAACTCAACGTTGGCACGCGCGGGGGAGACTGCGGTCGAAATGCATCTCATCAGACCCACCGCCAACTTTGAACATTTGGGGGAGGGGGAGGCGTTGACGGATGAATGTGGCATGAGTGTTCGCTAATTTGTTCCGAGGCCTGTTCCGATGCGCCCCCGCATGATGTTCCCAGATGCGCCAAGGCAGCGCCGAGACGTACCGCCGCGACTCTGACACATCCATTCTGACAGAGAGGGGGCCGGCGGCAGGGGCGAAGACTTCTGACTGGTCACCTAACATGAACTAAAACATAACTGCTACCAGTACAACAACAACAACAACAACAACAACAACAACAACAACAACAACGACAACGACAACGACAAAGACAACGACAACGACAACGACAACGACAACGACAACAACAACCACAACAACAACAACAACAACCACCACCACAACAACAGCAACAGCAAAAGCAAACGAAAAAGCAACAGCAACAGCAGCAGCAAAAACAACAACGGCGACGACAACGACGACGACGGCAACAACAATAACAACAACGGCAATAACAGCGACAACAACATCAACAATCAGTTCAAGACTGTTCGTTCATATCTGTTCGAGTGTCATTAAACGTGCATTTCCCAAACCCTCGATACCCGCCCTCTTCGTCTTCGATCGTACCCCTTGGGGGGGTATATCTTTCTGCCCTGCAGGCCAAGCCCCAGCAAGCGGCGGGGCGACCGCGGACCGTCGGCCTGGCCAGCTGATCGGCGGCAACCCGACCCCAAGAGGGACGGACAGGGGACCGACCACGACGACGACGACGACGACGACGACGACGACGACGGCGGCGACGACGACAAGCGAAAGCGAGAGCGAGAGCGAGCGCGAGAGCACGAAGGGCGCGAACAAGCGAAGCCCACGAAGGGCAGATAATGCGGAGCCACAAGAGGGCAACGACGGGGCCACTGAGGGAAGCAACGGGGCCACGTGGGACAGCGAGGGGGCCACAAAGGGCGACAGCGGGGTCACGGAGGGCATGCGTGTGGGGCCACGACGGGCGCGAACGAGCGGGGGCCACGAAGGGCATACGTACACGTATATTGGGCCGCAGAGAGCAAGGACGGGGTCACTGAGGGCAGCAACGGAGCCACGAAGGGCAGCGAGGTGGCCACGAAGGGCGACAGCGGGGACACGAAGCGCATGCATATGGGGCCACGACGGGGGCGAACGAGCGGGGACAACCAAGGGCATACAGATATGGGGCCACGAAGGGCAGCGAGGGGGCCACGAAGGGCTGCAACGGGGCCACGAAGGGCAGCGAGGGGGCCACGAAGGGCTGCAACGGGGCCACGAAGGGCAGCGAGGGGGCCACGAAGGGCTGCAACGGGGCCACGAAGGACAGCGAGGAGGCCACGAAGGGCTGCAACGGGGCCACGAAGGGCAGCGAGATCCCGATTCCTGAATAAGCTGTGAGGGAGTCCTAAGCGTGAGCGCGACTCCTGGGTGCCTGAGTGCCGGGAGCGCGGCGCTTGAGTAAATTGCGGGGAATTCAAACGCAAGAGTGCGATAGCAAATTGCAAGCAAGCCTCCAGCGAGAGCGCGACTGCAGAGCGCCGAGAAAGCGATTCCTGGGACTTCCTTCCGGGAAGGAAGTCCCAGGCGAGAGCGCGATCCCTGAGGAACATGCGAGGAAGTCTCGGGCGGGAGCGGGGGTCCTGGCTGGAGTGTGATGGAGCCTCGGGCGGGAGCCGCTGTTGCTGCTGTCATCCTGGGGGCCCACCGCGCAGCTTGAGCCGAGTGACTTCCGCTGATAAACACGCCGGGCGCGAGCCCTGGGGAAGCACTTCAATTTAAAAAAAGGGTTACCAGAGGCGGGGATCAGCAAAATTGTTCTTCAGTAGTGGGAGGTCAACAACAATAATAATAACAACAACAACAACACCAACAACAACAACAACAACAACAACAACAACAACAACAACAACAACAACAATAACAACAACAGCAACAGCAACAGCAACAGCAACAGCAACAGAAACAACAACCACAACAACAACAACAACAACAACAACAGCAACAGCAGCAACAACAACAGTAACAACAATCATTTTACCCGAACGCTCAGTGTTCTCCCCAGTGCCAGGGTTTTCATGCGACGCCAGCCAATACCCCCACTTCGTGGGGGGGCAATGCAAGCTCTACCAAACATCCACACGACTCTCGGGAACCACCCACACCCAGCTTCCCGCCCTATGACGTCAGGACACTTCACTTCGTGGCGCGCGGACGATCGTGGATACTACACTGGCGTGAGTACACACCCGCAGAGGTTAATCACTTGTTTGGGCCCCGCATGTGCCCCGCATCGTGCATTTGTTGCGCATGATATGAGAGCAAGACAGAGAGAGAGAGAGAGCAAGACAGAGAGACAGAGAGAGAGAGAGAGAGAGAGAGCAAGACAGAGAGCCAGAGGAGAGCTACGGTGCGATTCGTGTGATTTTATGATGCGCGGTGCTAAAATTCTTAAAAACCCAATGATTTTTTGAGATTTCGGCGTGCGCGCGCGAAGAAAAAACGAATGTGTCCCGCATGGTATTATTTGACAGGGATGATGGCCCTGGCAGGTGCGCAAACGTTGTCGCAGAAGTTCGAAAAAGTTGCTCGCAAAAGCCCGTTTGACAGAATTGTTTAAAAAGTGTTGGTTTTCCTACGAATCCGCAAGAGCGCGCGGAAGAACATTTTGACAATTTTGTCTTAAAAAACCATTGGGTTTTTGATGTTTTTATGTTAAAATCGCTACGAAACCTAAGGTTTTGGAAGGATTTCGTCTTGCGCGCACGAATGTCCACTTTACCTTATTTTTTGCAAGGGATTCTTGCAATTTGATCAAGTAAGAACAAGAATTTTCATTTTATAGTGTTTTTTGCAAGGGAAAACGGAGTACAACAAAACAACCGGATCCGGTAATAATTCACTTTTCTGAAGCTTTCGCTAAAAAATGATGAAAATGTAGCTGCGGCCTAGGTTTTGGAGGGGGGTCGCGCACCAGGGGTCCCAACAATAATTATTCTTTAGAAGTAATAATGTTCAACAACAACAACAACAAAAACAAAAACAACAAAAACAACAACTACAACAACAACAACTACAACAACAACAGCAACAACAACAACAACAGTCATCCTAAGACTGTTCGCTCCTATCTGCTCACGTGCCAAAATCAATATGTCTGTCCCAAACCCTCGGTACCCGCCCTCGTCGTCTTCCATCGTACCCCCTTGAGGGTGTATCTTCCATAGCTGCCACGTGCACTTAGTGCAGCCCCCAAAAAAAGGAAGAGAGGACGGGTGGAAGGGGGAGGGAGAGGAATGGAGCACGAGAGAAATTAGCAGGAGGGGGGATAGGAACAGAAAACAAGTGGTAGAACCAGACGGGCAAATCGGGTGGGCAGACCCATAGCGGGCAGGCCGGAAGCGAGAGCGTGATTCCCGAGCGCCGAAGGCGCATCGATTGAATAAATTGCGATGAAGTCCCACGCGAAGCGCACATGAATTGTGAGGAAGTCCCGCGCGAGAGCGCGACTTGGGAATAAATTGTGAGGAGGTATCAGGCGGGAGCCGCGAGCCCTGGGGGAAGCACTCCTATTTAAAAAATACAATGGTCACCGGAGGGGGGGATCAAAAATATGTAAGTGTTCTTCAGCAGTGAGAAGTCAATAACAACAACAAAACAAAAGCAACAACAACGACGACGACAACAGCAACAACAGCAACAGCAACAGCAACAACAGCATGAACAATCACAACAACTACAACCGCAACAACAGCAACAGCAGCAACAACAACAGCAACAACAACAACAATCACCGCAGCAGCAGCGAGCCGCAACAACAACAGCAACAGCAACAGAAATCACAGCATCAACACCAACGACAACAACCACAACAATCATAACAACAACAACAACAACAACAACAACAACAACAACAACAACAACAAGAACCACACCAACAACAACAATAATAATAGCATCACCATCAACAACAACAACATCAACAACAGCGACAACAACAACGACCACGACAACAACAACGACAGCAACAACAACAACAACGACAACAACAACATCAACAACAGCGACAACAACAACGACAACCACTATAACGACGACAACAACAACGACAACAACAACATCAACAACAACATCAACAACAACATCAACAACAACAACAACAACAGCGACAACCACAACAACAACGACGACGACAACAACAACAACATCAACAACAGCGACAACAACAACGACAACCACAACAACAACGACAACGACAACAACAACATGAAACAGCGGGAGGCGAGGAGGGCGAAGGAGCACGGCGGGCCAGGCCTTCCGGTACAGGTCGAGCTTCCGGACCTCGGCAGGCCGGGGCCCTCGCGGCGTTCCCCCCGCGTGCGCCTGCTGCCCTCGCGGCGCGGCCACGACCCGGCCACGATCCACGATCCGCGCGGCAGCATGAAGGCCCTCCTTTGCCTCCTCCTCCTCCTCCTCCTCCTGCTCCTCCTCCTGCTCCTGCTCCTCCTTCTGCTCCTGCTCCTATTCCTCCTCCTCCTCCTCCTCCTCCTCCTCCTCCTCCTCCTCCTCCTCCTCCTGCTCCTCCTCCTCCTGCTCCTCCTCCTCCTGCTCCTCGTCCCTGCTCCTCCTCCTCCTCCTCCTCCTCCTCCTCCTCCTCCTCCTCCTCCTCCACCTCCCTCTCTGTCTCTCTCTCTCTCTCTCTTTATCTCCGTCTCTCCCTCCCCTCCTCCTCCTCCTCCTCCTCCTCCTCCTCCTCCTCCTGCTCCTCCTTCTACTCCTCTTACATCCTCTAGTATTCCTCCTCCTCCTCCTCCTCTGTAAATTTCACTGTGAATAACTCCTCCCTGTCACACCCTGAGGCCAGTCGGAAGAGCGGGCTGGGCGTTTTGCCTACTTCCTCACTATTGATGGGCCTACAGCTTAAGAACTGGCGCCAGCTTCGCAGATGGAGGACGGGTCGTTTTCAAAATGTGGCTCTCGCCATAGCGCCGTGCACACTGTTTTTGAAAGGTTGCAAGAGCTTCACTCATGGAGGGCGGGTCGTTTTCAAAATGTGGCTCTCGCCATAGCGCCGCACACACTCTTCGTAAAATGTTGCTAGAGATTCACGGATTGAGGGCGGGTGGTTTTCAAAATGTGGCTCTCGCCATAGCGCCGTGCAAATTGTTTTTGAAAGGTTGCAAGAGTTTCACTCATGGAGGGCGGGTCGTTTTCAAAATGTGGCTCTCGCCATAGCGCCGCACACACTCTTCGTAAAATGTTGCTAGAGTATTCACGGATTGAGGGCGGGTGGTTTTTCAAATGTGGCTCTCGCCATAGCGCCGTGCAAATTGTTTTGAAAGGTTGCACGAGTTCACTCATGGAGGCGGGGTCGTTTTCAAAATGTGGCTCTCGCCATAGCGCCGCACACACTCTTCTTCGTAAAATGTTGCTAGAGATTCACGGATTGAGGGCGGGTGGTTTTCAAAATGTGGCTCTCGCCATAGCGCCGTGCAAATTGTTTTTGAAAGGTTGCAAGAGTTTCACTCATGGAGGGCGGGTCGTTTTCAAAATGTGGCTCTCGCCATAGCGCCGCACACACTCTTCGTAAAATGTTGCTAGAGTTTCACGGATTGAGGGCGGGTGGTTTTCAAAATGTGGCTCTCGCCATAGCGCCGTGCAAATTGTTTTTGAAAGGTTGCAAGAGTTTCACTCATGGAGGGCGGGTCGTTTTCAAAATGTGGCTCTCGCCATAGCGCCGCACACACTCTTCGTAAAATGTTGCTAGAGTTTCACTGATTGAGGGCGGGTGGTTTTCAAAATGTGGCTCCCGCCTTGGCGCCGCGCACATTCGTTCTAAAAAATTGCCAGAGTTTCACGGTTTGAAGGCGGGCGGTTTTCAAAATGTGGCTGTCGCATTCGCGCCGCACACATTCGCTCTAACAAATTACGAAAAGTTTCACAGGTTCTCATGGTTAGCGTACCAGAAATGGCGTGCTTGAACGTGTCTGGATTTGAAGCGGTGTTGAAGTCCCAGAAACAGTGTGGGAATTTAGAGGAAGGGTGTATTCTAACATCGCCGATGAGTCCTCCTCCTCCTCCTCCTCCTCCCTCCCTCTCTTTCTCTCTCGCTCTCTCCTCCTCCCCTTCCACGTCCTCCTCCTCCTCCTCCTCATTCATCCCCCTTCCTCGCAAAGCGGCCACGACCCGGCCACGATGCACGATCGAGATCGGAAAGGGAACATGCGTGCCCAACCTTACCCAGACATTTGCCGTGTCCTCTAATCCGCCGACCCTGTCGACGTGTGCGAGGGGCTTGTCTGTTCGAGTCGTCGTCTTCGTCAGTCGTCGTCTCCGTCGTCAAATTTCCCTGCACCCTCATCCTCAAGCTTGTCAACAGAGAAAAATCTAGCAATGACGTTATCGAGTCGAAGGGAAGCCCCATCCCTTTGATCCACCCCCGTCAGGGGGGGTGCCGGGACGGGAAGGGGTGGGTCGCCGGGAGGGGTCCTGGGAGGGGGGTCAGAAACGCCTTCACATCCTCCAGACTGCCCAGGAGGCCTCCAGGGCGCCCCAAGAAGTTTCCAAGAGCACTCATCAGAGGGCCCCAAGGAGCCAGTTTTTCAATTTGGGCGTTCTCGCCTTTTCCACTTCGCGCCGATCAAAGACGGCGCAAGAGGCCCCTAAGATCGCCCCAAGACGTCCCAAGAGGCCTCCAAGAGGCCCCAAAACAGCCCAAGAGGACCCCAAGACAGCCCAAACCGCCTCCAAGACGGCCCAAAAGGCCCCCAAGACGGCTCCAAGAGCGTGCCCAAACGGGGGACCCGAACGGACATTTCGAACCCTCGGCCCCGAGAGGCTCCCAAGAGGCCCCAAGAAGTTCCCAGGAGGTTCCCAAGAGGCCCTCTGGGGGCTCCCTCCCTCCCTCCCTCCCTCCCTCCCCGCTCCCTCCTCCTCCTCCTCTTCATCCTCCTCCTCTTCGTCATCCCTTCTCTTGGGATCCAGGAGGCCCCAAGAGGTCCCCAGGAAGCCCGAAAAGGTACCCGAAGGATCCCAAGAGGCCCCCAAGAGGCTCCCCAGAGGCCCCCAAATTCATCCCCCGGGGCCCCCGAGAGCCTGCCGACGAGACCCCACGACGCATCCCTGAGGACTCTGGCCCACGTCAGCGTCGTCGTCGCCGTCGCCGCCGTCGTCGTCGTCGTCTCCCTGCAGGGGCGGCGGCACTGGCCGTAAGGCCTTCGCAATACACATGTCTTAAGACGGGGTTCTATGGGACTTTAAAAAATATAAAACTGTTAATGCAGGATTAATGTATGAATAAATTGATGTATGGGAACCCATCGTTGCTTTTAATACTGAATCCCCGCATGTTTCATACATGATCCGCACGCGGAGCATGTAATAAAAAAACGGCACTGTAAGGCCTTCGCAATATACATGTCTTAAGACAGGGCTCTTGGTACAGGGCAGTTTTTAATACATGGGATTTTTAAACAGATAGGATTTGTAATACATGATCAATGTATGAATGAATTTATGCATGAACTCGTCGTTGTTTTTACTACTGAATCCCTGCATGTTTAATACATGATCCGCGCGCGGAGCATGTATCAAAAACGGCACTGTCAGGCCTTCGCAATGCACATGTCTTACGAGGGGGTTCTTGGTATGGACACCTCCGCACCCTCTCCCTGTCACGCCACGCCCAGCCCCTCATGCTTCCGACCACCCACTCGGACTCACCCATGCTTCGCTTCGTCCATGCTCGGACGAGGCAAGCACGCACGGGCACACGCTCTCGCACGCACAACACACACACACAAACCGCTCACACTCGTGTGCACTCATACACTCGACGTGGTCGTACTCGAACTCACTCATATCCGGACTCACTGACAACCAGACCCGCTCACAAACTCACAGACACACACACACACACACACACACACGAGCGCGCACAAACACACAAACACACAGACACACACACACACACACACACATTCACAGCCTCGCACTCGTCTTGTGTTACTTTACATGCGTGGCGTTTGAGCACCCGAAGGAAGAGCCGCCACAGGGAGGACCCTTCTCCGTCCGCGCCCAGCTTGTACGGATGCCTCCGGCGGTTTGCCAGTCTGGGTGTTCGGACTCCTCTCTTGTGCGAGCCCCATGATCCCCACAATATGGCAGGCGTGAAGTGTGGGCACCTGGAAGAGGAGCAGCCCGGGAGGGAAGCACTTCCCCGCTCGCGCCCAGATGGTGAGGAGGCCTCGGGCGGCTTGCCTGTTCGGTTGGTCGGGCTCCTCTCCCTCTTGCGAGCCCCATGACCCCCGCGATCTGGTAGGCATGGCACTGGGGCACCTCAGGGAGGAGCTGCCAGGGAGGGAGACGCTTCCCCGTTCGCGCCCAGATTGTCGGGGTGCATCAGGCGGTTTGCCTCTTTGTTTGTTCGGACTCCTCTCTACTGAGAGCCCCATGCAGGCGTAAGATTTGGGCACCTCAAGCAGGAGCTGCCAGGGAGGGGAAACTCGCCAGGGAGGAGGAGGAGGAGGAGGAGGAGGAGGAGGAGGAGGAGGAGGAGGAGGAGGAGAGGAGAGGAAGGGAGGAGCGAGGACGCAGGAGGAAGGGGGGCGAGGAGGGGGAAGGAGGAGGACACAGCTGGAGGAACCAGGACGGCAGCCAGGGAGGAGCAGGAGGAGGAGGAGGAAGAGGAGGGGGACAGGAGAATCTGGACGGGGGAGGACGCAGGAGGAGAAGGAAGGAGCTGCCTCCTCGCCGCCTCCTCTCCTCTTTCCTCTCGTCTGCCCCCTCACGGGTCACTCGGACTCAGCCTCGCTCACACTCAGGCTCACACTCAGACTCTCTATCACTCGGACTCGAAGATCGAGCGGCTTGCTCGAAGATGCCGCGGGCGTGGCACACCAGCACCGCAGAGCAGCAGCCGCTGGGAAAGGGGGGGGGGACCCGCTTTTGCCGCGGCCCGACTGCGGGCTCGATGCGCCGAGCGGCTCGCTCGCCCTGTGAGATCGCACCAGGGAGGTGGACCCTGATCTGACTTGACTACTTACCAGACCACCCCAACCCAACCCGAAGACCCGAATTTCGGGTTGGGGGGGGGTATGGGCTCCATGTGTGGTTTTTCGATGTTCCCGGACCCCCCCACACTGGAAACGGAGGGCAAATTGAGGCCTTCGGGTTGGGTTGGGGTGGTTTGGTGGGTGATGATGACTACCCTTAGGTCGGGCCTGCCCCCCTGCAGGCGGACTTTGGACGAAAAATGTTTTTAAAAAATACCCAACAAAAATACCCCAACAAAAAATTCAAAAATGGTCCAAACAAATCGTCCCCAGACGAATTTTTGTTGACTATTTGTGAATTTCCCTCCTGTAGAGGGACAGGCCCGACTTGAGACGCCCCACTAATCATCATGCTTGGCTGGAGACGGCGCGTGAAGAGGCCCTCGCTCCAGCCGCGGAAACCTGGAGAGGATCTGGCTCTCCCGCCTGCGTTTGGCCGGCGAGGGATTTCGACACGTAGCGATGTAGCGGGCGTGGCACTCCGGCGCCCTGAAAGCGAGCCGCTGGGGAACGCTCGGTCTCCGCTAAACGCTACAGGACTCTCCAACTCGGGGACTGACGACGAGAAAGGTCCAGAAACGAGATGCACCTATGGGGGCCTCCGCGTCAGCGTTGTTCGTCGATTCCGGCCTCCCGGGGCCGCTGTGGTGCCACGGGACCGTCCAAAATGGGGACCAAAAACATGCCGACACCGCTTCTCCTCGGGCCTCTCCTGGGGAGCGCTTTGACCAGAATCTCGAGACGAATCCAGCCATGGCGACGAGGGGAGGGTAACAGTATCGGTAGATTGTCCTCCTCTAAAGAAGACCAGGGAAACGCAAGACTGGGGTTCGGGGGACTCGAGTTGCCTGACGGGGCCTGAACATGAAGAGACCCAGTCTGAACTTTGACGCGAGCTCCCGCTGCAAACATCCCACGAAAACTTGACCGTCAAAATGCAGGACGGGCCCGTGGAGAAGCGCTGGCGGGCCCGAGCCCTGGCGGACACGAGCCTCACGCTCCGCCGAGAGGAAGGACGGACAGACGCCGAGGTCCGCGACCGCATGGACGGCGGGACAGAAAAACTCATGAGAGCAAAAAGAGCCACCACCACCACCAGAAATCCACAAACCTCCGTTCCCAGAGGTCACACCTCCCGAGCTGGTGGCATTTTTCGTTCCGGGCACTCTCTGGGAGCGCGCCCGGAGCGAGGTGCCACCAGCTCGGGTGAGGGAGCGGCCAGCCCCCCCTGGCTGGTGGTGGTGGTTCGCTCTTCTCGGCGGCAAGCGGGGGGAAGTGAGCAGGAGAAGACCTCCTCAGGAGGTGGCGGGGCATCTCAGAAGCCCTCGCGCCTTCTGAATAGTTTCCTGTGTCTCTGGGGAAGGCTTTTCAAACCTCTCAAAGGCCCGGGGGCTCCCGAGCCCTCTAAGAAGGACCGCCCCTTCTCACTTCCCCCCGGGCTCGCCGCCGAGCCTCTATGAGAAGAAAAACGGGATAAGCATAAACTTTTGGCGCTCCGCGCGGGCTTCTTGAATCTGCGCTGGACCCCCTCCCTGGCGCGCGGAACGCGCCAGGGGCGGCGCTGGAGGCGCCGCCAGGGGAGCCCAGCGCGGATCAAAAAAATCCGCGCGGAGCGCCAACACTCTATGTTTATGGCAGTTTGTCATCTCCGATTCTCTGGTGACAGCGCGGCGCGCCACAGTGGAGACGAGGTCGCTCGCGCGCTGCCTTACGCGGGCAGCTTACGCGCCAGCGTCGGCGCAGACGACACCTTTTTTTGCGTCGCCCAGATGGTGAAGGCGGCGGGAGCGACAACTGGAGGCGGTGGCGGGAGACAGCGGGACCGCGGCGCTTTCCACGCAGGAGGAGGCCGCGGCCGCCTGCCGCTAGGCGCCCGCTGCCGCGCAGCCACTGGCCCGGCGCGCGTCCTGGCGACGACGGCAGCGACGGCGGCGGCGACGGCGACGGCGACGGCGACGGCGACGGCGAGGACGACAACGACGACGACGACGACGACGACGACGACGACGACGACGACGACGACGGCCAGGTCGGACGGAAGGGGCGGTCAATAGAGGGGGGGCCAGCGAGTCAGCTCACGTGACTGGTCTCTCCAGCCCCGCCCGGCGCCGGAGGCGCCGGTGTCTTCCAGAAGGGGCCTGGCAGCAGGGCCGAGCCCAGCAGCGCGCAGCTGTTGTCGGAACACACACACACCCTTCCGCCCCATCCCGGCCGACCCGAGACGGGCGACGGACCCCATGGTTAAGAGGAGGAGAAGGAGGAGGAGGAGGAGGAGGAGAGAGGAGGAGGCGTGGAGCGGCGCGGCGGCGGCGGTCGGCGGCGGCCGAGGGGGGGAGCGGAAGGGCGAGAAGCAGGGGGAGGGGGAGGGGGAAGGGGAGGGGGAGGGGGAGGGGACTGCCCATCCTGGGCCCAGGATGGGCCTGGTCAGGGTCAGCCGACGTCCTCCGATCAGGTCTCGCGAACATTACCCAGTGACATACCCAACCCTTTCTTAACATGTGGCGAATAGATTGAGGACCGCTCACCAGCAGTGCAGTGCGAAGCATTGCGCATGAGCTCTCAGAAATACACAAAATCAACACTCCTCGCGACCTCCCAAAACCCCACGAAAGTGGCGACAGCTTCACGCATCGCAGCCCCCCGGGGAGCCGCGAGGTCTCAACTGGGTCCCCCTACCACTCCACTCCGCGCGACCTCCCAGGAGCCCACAGAACGAACGAACGAACGAACATCCAATGTCGGGCAGCGCCCGGCCCTGCGCGGGGCGTGGGTGGATGGCACCGCAGTGCCTCAGATGGACTCGCACATGAAGCCGTCCTGCAGGTTCGTCCACAACTCTACATTGCAAGCAAGTGAAATCCAGTCCCCGCCAGGGGCGTCGTAGCGGCATCACGCAAAAAATTGACTACATCGTCAGCCCAGCGTTTTCGAGGTCTCCCCGGCAGCCTCCCCCGGGAGCCCACAGAGGGGGCGACAAACTCGCACTTGGCAGCTCCCCAGAGGGCCGCGAGGTCTGAACGGGGTCCCCGTGACACTCCACGCCGCGCGACCTCCCAGGAGCTGCCGAAAAGCAGCGACGGCTTCACACAGGTCCCCCCTCCCAGAGGTCCACGAGAGAGGCAGAGGGCAGAAGAGAGAGGGGAGATAATTAGGAGGCAGTAGAGAGGAGGGGGAGGAGAGGGAGGGAGAAGACGCGACCACGGTGCTCTGTTCAAAACGGTCAACCCAGCACAGGAGGGTTGGGAAGCTACCCTGCGACGCACCCAACCCTTTCTACACACGTGGCGACGATGCACAGGACCGATTAGTACAAGCAGACATGTTGAAGGACCCGCAGGGGCCCGCGAAAGTGGCGACGGTGGCGCGCTTCGCAGCCACCCGCAGGAGAGCCGCGAGGCCTCGGCTGGGTGCATTGACAACGCCACTGCGCCGGGCCTCCCGGGAGCCCACGAAAAAGTGGCGGCCGGTGGCGCACTTCGCGGCCACCCGCAGGGGAGCCGCAAAGGTTCCCCCGCACAGGAGCCAGGCGAGAGGGGCGGAGTCACCACGGGGCTGCAGCGCAGGCAGGACGAAGAGAGGGAAGCAGGAGGCAGGAAGCAGGAGGCAGGAGGAGGAGACAGGAGGCAGGAAGTAGGAGGCAGGAGGCAGAGGAGACAGGAGGAGGGGGGAGAAGGGAGGAGGAAGAGGAGACAGGAGGCAGGAAGTAGGAGGCAGGAAACAAGAGGGGGAGGAGGAGGAAGGTTGGAGAGCACCGTGCTCTCTAGTCGAGACGAGAGCCCAACACAGGAGGGTTCGGGACAAAATGCCAGCTCGTGGACAGTCGTGCCCAAAACCCTCGACACAGTCTTTCTGCGGCATTCCTCCAGCTGCATCGATCCGTGATGGTCGCGAGCCCTCGGAGGCACTCCCGGCTGCCCTCCTCAGGACCCGGGTTCAGCATCGGCGACTCGCCCCGCAGGAGGGGGGGGGGTCCGCCACAGGCGGCGCTGAATGCTGAGGCCGCCATCTGGACCATCTTGGGGGCCTGTGGAGGGCCAGCTGGGACTACCTCCTGGGGGCCCTGCCCACCACGAAGGCGACCACAAGAACGAGGACGACGACGGCGCCGCCGACGACGACGACGACGACGGCCTCAGAGGGGGGCGGCTTCCAGCGCCGAACCCGGCCGAACCCGCCGTCCTGCGGGGCTGCCGCCACCCTCGAGGTTGCCGGAGCCCGCACCCCTGGGCGGCTTGGCCGCCCAACGGCGCAGCGGCGGCACCACGGCCAGAGGGGGCCGGGCGCAGCGGCGCCAAGCATTGGGCACGCGCAGCGGCGCCCCAGGCGCGCTGAAAAAGCGCAGCGGGCGCTGCAGGCGCCGCGGCGCTGCGAGCGTGGCGGGCGCTGCGGGCGCAGCGGGCGTTGCAGGCGCAGCGGCGCAGCGGCGCAGCGGCGCAGCGGCGCCGGCGCGCCCGAGCGCCAGCGGGCGCAGCGAGCGCTGCAGGCGCAGCGGGCGCTGCGTGCGCAGCGGGCGCTGCGAGCGCAGCGGCGGCGCAGCGGGGGCGCAGCGGCGGCGCAGCGGCGGCGCAGCGGCCGAGCGCAGCGGCCGAGGGCCAGCGGGCGCAGCGACGGGCGGGACGCCAGCGGGCGTCGCGCAGCGGCGGGGCGCCGCTGCGGGGCGGTCAGTAGGACCCCGTCGGCTTGGTGATGACGAAGGCCTGCTGCGCGCCGTAGCGCTCGCTGCGGGCCATCGCATCCTGCCGCAGCACCTCGCGGGGGAGGGTCAGCATCGCGGGGGGGAGAAGGCGAGGAGGGGGAGGCCGCCTTTCGGCGCACGGCTGCTGCTGTCGCACACTGCCTCCACCTCGTAGAAGAGGCGGAGTCCACAAGATTGGAGAATGTTGGATGGCCTCCTTGGGGGGCGTCGTCGCCGCGGCTGGATCCGCCTCGAAGTCTATAGGCTCCAGGACGCATCTGGGGGCTGGTTTTGACGAGGAGGAGGAGGAGGAGGAAAAGGAGGAGGAGGAGGAGGAGGCGGAGGAGGGAGCCATCGCTGCAGCCCCCACCCACCCCTGTTCGTCCTCTCTTCCCTACGTCCCTCCTCATCCTCCCGCTCAGCCCTCTCAACATTAACAATTACTCAATATGAATACTACTCTCCCTCTTCCCCCGATGGCGGCCTGAAAGTAGCCGACCCCCCCCGCGTCCTGGTTTTTTACACACCGGATTCCCGGGAGTTGGGTTTTCGCCTGCATTTTTTTCAAAATGCTGCTCTCGCCGAGGCGCCGGCCTCATTTTCGGGCCCCGCTCGTTCCGAATCGTGCTCCCGCTGCAGCGCTGGCCTCATTTCCGTGCTTCCGCTCGTTCCGAGTCGTGCTCCCGCTGCAGCGCTGGCCTCATTTCCGCGCTTCCGCTCGTTCCGAATCGTGCTCCCGCTGCAGCGCTGGCGTCATTTCCCGTGCCATGCCACAGCACACGCGCACACACGCACACACACACACACACCACTACCACCACCACCACTACCACCACCACAACCACCACCAGCACCACCACCACCACCACCAGCACCAGCACCAGCACCACCACCACCACAACCACCACCACCACAACCACGCACACACGCACGCACGCACGCACGCGCACCACCACCCACTAGTCCGCGGATAGAGAAAATCAGCGCCATGGTAAGGGATGGGAGGAAGGGGTAGGACATCAGATATGACGCGCGCGCACCTAGCTTGTCCCCTTACCCATCCTCCACATCCTTCATATAATCCTCCTCCTCCTCCTCCCCCTCCTCGTCCTGCTACTCCTCCTCCTCATCCTCCTCCTCCTCCTTCCCCATCCCCCCGTCTTCGTTTTCCACGTCGTCCTCCTCATCTGCGTCCTCCTCCTCCTCTTCCTCCTCCTGCTCATCATCGTCCTCGTGTCACTCGTTTTTCTCATCATCATCATCATCATCATCATCATCATCATCATCATCATCATCATCATCATCATCATCATACACATCCTCATCCTCCTGCTTGTTCGCCTCATCCTCCTCGTCTGATTGATTATCGCCATCCTCTTCCTCGTTTTCTTCCTCGTCCTCCTCCACATCCTCCTCAGATGTTTTCCCTGTTTTCATCCTCAGCCCCCCTACTCCCCTTCGACAGCGAAAGGAACTGGCGGGACAGAAGAAATAGCAGGAGAAGGAGCAGAAGGAAGACCAGGAGCAGGACCAGCGGAGGGAGAGAAGCAGGAGAGGGGGAGCCAGAGTACGAGAGCAGGAGAATAGAGGAGATTGAGGGAGAGGAGGAAGCTGAAGAGGATGCAGACAACAGCGACGACGACGACGACGACGACGACGCTGACGATGACGACGCCGACGCCGACAACTGAGACCACCAAGACGACGCCGCCGCCGCCAACGCCGACGCCGCCAACGCCGACGCCACCGACGCCGACGACGACGCCGACAACACCGACGACGACAACGACGGCGACGCCGACGACGACGACGACGGCGACGACGGCGACGACGACGCCGACGGCGACGACGACGACGGCGACCACACCGTTCGCGACGACGGCGGCGGACAAGGCCGCGGCCCTCGGCGACGGCGACGGCCTCGGCCACTCGGCCCGGGCAGGAGGGGCGGGCGGAGCCCAAAAGGGGCGGGCACTGCACGCAGCCGCCCGGGAGCCTCGTCGGGGACACCCCTCCACTGGGCCGCCGCCCGCCTCCGACCCACGGGCCACGGCGGCGGCGGCGGGGGGGCCCCGCGCCTCCAGGTGGTGGCCGGTGTGCGCCCGCAGGAAGATCCTCTCACCAGAGCGCAGCGCCCCGGGATCCAGCGTCCCGGGTTTCCTCTCCAGCCGCAGGGCCTGGCCGGACCGCGGCGGTGCGCCCAGGCGAGGGCAAGACTCCTGCGTCTCGGCTCCTGCATCCAGTCCTCCTCCTCCTGCTCCTCCTCCTCCTCCTCATTCTCCTCCTCCTCCTCCTCCTCCTCCTCCTCCTCCTCCTCCTCTTTCTGCTCCTGCTCCTGCTCCTCCTCCTCCTCCTCCTCCTCCTCCTCCTCCTCCTCCTCCTCCTCCTCCTCCAAAATTACATTATATGAAAACTAGTATCCTCTCTCTCCTGACTCTGTCCCGAGAGTGTTCCGTCCTCTGTCCGTGCGTTTTTTCGGTACGGTCGTTTCTGGCTCGACCATACTAGTGTTCCCGCTGCCGCAGCACCGCCTTCATTTCCGCGCTCTAGTCATTCAACACCGTGCTCCCGCTGCAGCGCTGGCCTCGTTCCCACGCCTCTGGACAGCACTTGGAATTCGAAAACGCCCACTTCTGGCAGGCACGGTTGCGGAGGACATGGAGCATGCATTCCAGACAGGCCCTGTCCTCTCTTAGACGGGCCACTTACTATCCAAGTCATCTGGTGCCATGCTACGGCATGCAATGCGAATGCTGTGTCGTTCACCACTGTGCGATTACATGCTTTGCGTTGCTATGATTTGTGATGCAATGCTTGACTACGCAATGCCACGCCATGCTATGACATACTATGCTCTGCCGTGCTCTTCTACGCCACGCTTTTCCATCCAACGCGAACCGTTTGGGTTCATTGCCCTGCTGGACATCCGTCTGCGCGAATAGATGGAAGATCTACATCATGGTAAAGGATTGGAGGAAGGAGTGGAACGTCAGATGTGACGCTAGCGCACCTATCATGTCTTCCTACTCCCTCCACCTGTTCCTCCTCCTCGTACTCCTCCTCCTCCTTCTCCTCCTCATCCCTCCTCGTCCTCGTCGTCGTCCTCCTCCTCCTCCTTCTCTTTCTCCTCCTCCTTCTCTTTTTTTTTCTCTTTCTCCTCCTCCTCCTCCTCCTCTTCCTCCTCCTCCTCCGCCTCCGCCTCCGCCTCCGCCTCCGCCTCCGCCTCCTCCTCCTCCCCCTCCTCCTCCCCCTCCTCCTCCTCCTCCTCCTCCTCCTCCTCCTCTCCTCCCCCTCCTCCCCTCCTCCTCCTCCTCCTCCTCCTCATCATCATCATCATCATCATCATCATCACCATCATCATCATCATCAATCATCATCATCCTCATCCTCATCCTCATCATCTCCTCCTCCTCCTCCCTCCTCCTCCTCTCTCCTCCTCATCATCATCATCATCATCATCATCCTCATCCTCATCCTCATCCTTCTCCTCCTCCCCCACCCCTCCTCCTACTTCCGCTAGCTCTCTCTTCACTCCTCCAATCCATGATAGAAGGACTGCTGATGTGTCACACTGCTGAGAGAGAGCCCCCCCCATCACCTGGACGGCGAAACCACAAGGGCCAGGACCCGCCTTGCAGGGACGGGAGGGGCACCCCAGACAGTCAGACCCGTGGAAAATAACCATTCACGCGTGCTTCAATGTGGCCCACCCTTCCCCGCCCTCACTCGGGAAAAGCGGAGGGGCCAGGGGGTGGAGACATGCTGGCCCTTTGGCCATGGAAGCCTGCCCGGCAGACGCTGCTTCCTCTGAGCAGTGAACAAACACCTTTTGTGCAGTCCGGGGCCAGGCGCCTGGGCTGGCCCGAAGTGTAGGACCCACACGTTACACAAAACAATACGGGAAGACCGGTTTCCAAAACCCTGGTGACATACAAACTGTGCGGCCTGTCCAGCACTACCTCCCGTCAGTCTGCGGAGGGAGGGGCTGAACTCCGCGCATATACCTACTGGATCGGGTCTGCGGATATGTTTGGCGCACGAGACGTACCGCTAACGACACCCATTCCACAGCACGCGATGAGAGCGAGCATCAGGGACGGGCTTCGGCTCAATGATGTCAGATGCGGCGCGGTCCAAATTCCCAAACAGCTCGTTGGCCCTGGGGGGGCCAGCGAGAAGATTGGCAGTGTCCAGTGCGACCTCACTCCAACCAGCCAGGTTAACCTCGTAGAGGTAGATAGTCTTTAATACTTGAACATGTTGTTTCGCCCCATCTCTTGCATACTCGTCGACATAGTCATCCCACGCGTATGGCGGAGGTCGATGCCCACGAGGCTGTCGGACAAAACGTGGGTCTTCACCCCGGGAAGCCTCCACTCGGGGAAGGAATCGGCGTAGAGCACTCTCCAGATCTCTGACAGCGGGCTGCTCCCCGAGGTTGCGGATCTGGGGTTGTCCTAGCCGCTGAACAATGATTTGCAATCGATGTGCAGGTATACTCTTCCGCGCTTCCCTCCTCCATCTCCTCCAAGTGTTGAAGAGCAAGGAAAAGGGCATAGCACTCGGCGAAAGCCGCTGACTGGGTGGAAGCCTGGGAGGTTGCCGTAGAGGGCGCAGATGAGGTGGCCCCCATCGCCAAGTGCCGCAACAGCCCATCCCCCTGTCGCAACCAGCTCAGATTCGGGGGCGAAGCAGGAACCATCGGAATAAATGTGCCAACTCTTCTTGAGTTTAATATTCGAAGTGGGTCCCTCGGGTCCAACAGAACAGATTCTGCCCTCCTAGGTTGCCTCGACGATTCTGTCAGGGATGGGGAGCCAGAGATTGCCGAAAAAGGGGTCCGAGGGTCCTGCCTCCAACACTGCTGCCGCCCACTCGCGCGGCATGCGTTCAGCCCGGGTAGACTCCAGACTAGCGCATTCAAACACTCGATGCCACACTCCACCCGGGGCACCGCCGCTAGGGAGGTGACGACAGAACGGGCAGATCGGCCACACCTTGTATCTTCACTTATGCAACTGGCTGGCTGTGACAAAAGATCTTGTGAACACCAGTTTGGTGACTCTTTCGACCCCTCTGTCGTACCTCTTGGAATCCCAAAGACCCCTTTGACAGGATCTCTTGCGCTCGCTGGCGCTCACTATCTCTCAAGTGCTTGGCCGCGCTGCTAGCCACGAACTGCGCACCTAAGTCCTCGACGAAACATCTGGAAACTGAAACACAGGGGGCGCTCGCCAGAATTCACGGAGCGCCATTCCTCACCCCGAAGAAGCCTGGCCCTTGGACCGCCCAAGAAGCCCTTTCCATCCAGAGGAGCACGTCGCCCACGGGGCCCCAAGAGCGCGAATCCCAAGAGCCCTTCGGCCGACGCTGCAAACAGGACTGGACCACATTCTGCACTCTGGACAGCTCTCCAACGCTTAAACAGTCTGCTGAGCGATCGATGATTAGCGCCAGACGAGCAACAGAACTCCTCGGCAAATCTGGCGATCGTCGCGGCTGCCGGCCTGAGAGGGTCTCGGCTGGGCCCCAGGGCGAAGGCCAAATTGAGGTCCGCGCCGCGCGAGGTGAATCCCAAGAACCCAGCCGCTGGGCCACTGAAACGCTTGACTTCATTCGGATACCACCCCGCCACCTCCCCCCCGTGCGCGCACGACGGCTTGGCCCAGCAGCGCCATATTTTTGCACGGGACCTTTTGGGGTTCCTGAGGCTCATTATCTTCGATATTATGGCCGATCCTTTGCGCCAGCGCTCACTGCATATCTGTTTGGCCCCAGCTACTTTCTCGTGCCTCCCTGGCCCGAAGTCAACCCCGATATTGATGATGCTGGGTCAGATTCGCCTGCGTATTTGTCTAGCGCCTCTGCGGCTGCCTCCACGAGCTGGCTGCCTGCGCCCGCGACGCAGAACTTCTCGAGCGCGAACTCAGATCGAAAGCCTGCGACCCCATGTCGACAAGCAAAGAAAATGCGAGGGCCCTGTTTAGAGCACAGCCTGCAACTGAAGGATGCCTCTCATTTAAACTGAAGTCGCGCACGTGGGCCGTGAGGCTGGGGGAGAATCCTTGCTCAAAATATTAACAGTCGGAATACAGTATAGCTGAATCTCGAACGTGGCGATAGAGCTACCTGCTACTATTCCTCGACGGGACTGCATGCCATTAGACACCACCCCATGCATGCTCAGTAGTCCCCCCACACCCGCATGTGTGCATTGAAAACGTATAGCAAAAAGAGGACACTTCAAATCTACGGCTGCCTGCACTAGCTGCGGATGCTGGACGTGCTCGTAGCGCTGCTTCAGATCTGCCGGGACTCAAGGGACATGCTGCTTCTCGCCTGCTGCTAGATCGCCGCGCAGCTGCTGCCTCCAAACAGCGTCCGCTGGGCTGCGTCCTGCCCCAATGGAAGAAACTCCTTGGCCCTGGACCTGGCGGCCCCAGTCCTTGCAAAACCTGGAGTACCATCTGGAAACCATCCTGACCAAACTTTGATCGAAGCCAATAGGCCTCCTCCCAGATACAAGTGTTCTGAATAGAGCGATAATGAGCTGGTGCATCCAGAACGGGGTAGAGCCCGCGATCGACATCACGCCCATGACCTGACTGAGGACGCACAGCGAGCCCCTGGACAGCATATTAAAATGACGCGGATGGAAGCCATCTGCTGCTATGGTGGCTCGTTTGAAATACTCGCTGAGACGTTGGATCTCCTCGGGTGAAGGCGGGGTCGGGATCGCCGAGTCGGCTGGCCCGGAAAATCTCCACGCCGCCATGTTTAGCCTCCTCACCCAAGCCTTCCCCCAGTTCTTCACCTCCTCCTCCAGATGTTTGGTCATGCACGCAGTGCATCCCCCGTCCCCATTTCGCAGAATGTCCTGCCGCCTGCCACCCGCCACCTCGGTGCATGCGCGGGCCCGCTTGGCCCCGCCAGCGAGCGCCTCTGCGCGCCAGCCGGCCCACTTCTGCCTCTTCTCGCGGCGCTCACGCGGAAGGGAGAGGGGCGCTCGAAACTCTGCGCGCTGCTGGAGGGCGAGGAAAGCACCAGCAATGCATGCAACATCTGCTACGCAAAATCCTTTCCAAAAAGGCTTCAATGCCGCCTGCAGGAGTGCCATCCAAAGATCTTGCCCTCCTGGATGATGATACCTGAAGGTTCCTCCAGAGTAGGCGGTCTTGTGAGTGGACTTCAAGAGATCCCGAAAGCACTCCTGAGCCTCCAAGTACTTCCCAGAAACCATGAGCGACCAAATCTCAGCACGGGCACCTGGCGCGGGAAACCTCTCGCACAGAGCAGCTCACCTAAAGGGGCCTCATAGACCTCATAGGGTTCGCCAGCTTGGAGCCCAGGCGGGTAGCATTGCAGGGGCCCCTGGAGCTCCGAGCAGGCCCTCTCGCACCGCTCCTTGTAGCACTTATCCAGGGCCCCATGGAGCCCGGACGTCTCGCGGGCCTCGGGCAACCTATAACCCCCCGAAGACTCGAGGGGGCCCATGTGGAGGCTGAGGCAATCCTCGAGGTCCTCGTAGTCTGGCGGTTCTGGAGCTGGGCCCACAGGGAGGTCAACAGGGAGCTTCGCAAACTGCCTGAGGCGCTGCATCTTGATGCAATCCGTCTCCGCACGTAGCTGCAACTGCACTGGTCTGCGTGGAAATATCGGAGTTCATGTCTGGCTTCACCGACCTGATCGCCAGCTGAAGCTACATGCGCACGAGCAAATAATCTAGGCGCGCGCCTGGGCTGGTCGCCGCGCGCGCGACTGTGGGCGTCGGCAGCACAAACTCTCCATTCATCTTATGCGGCGCAAAACCTTCCTTGAAAAGGTGGGGCTCGAGGTTGAAGCCCCACCGGTTATGCAAGGCAACTTATTTCTCAGAATATCCGTGCCAAGCTCTCTGGCAATGCGTAAATCGACTGGACCCAAGCCATCCGAATCTTGCCAGCACCCACAATATGCTGATAACGCCAAGAGAGCGACTACGAAAGAAAACTTGCATGAGACGGTGTGGGATGAGCGCGCCCTCGTGACCTGGCTCCTGCCACTCGTCAAGATGGGCTCGGACAAGGATGGCTACTCCTGCTGACCTGCCACATTTGGCCGCCAGCGCACAGGGGGGGCCACCACGATTTCCATCCCAACTTCCGTAGACGCTCTTTCTTCTCATTCAAATTCTGACCGTATAGTTTACGTTCTTGGACGAGTACAACGCGGGCCTCACAACCTTTGATGCGCGGAGCTGCAGATGACCACGCGTTAGCGTTGATCGTGAGGATCTGCAGCCCCATCGCGCCCGCAGGCGCACTGAATGCTAAAGACTATGCGGTCCCTCAGCCGCCTCCGAAGCCGAGGATCTCGCCTCCGCCTCCCCCCTGCGGCCTTTGTTCTCAGCCGACGCCTCTGCTGCCTCGCCAGCCGCGCGCCTGCCCGTGAGCGGCGCTGCTGGCACGGCTGCGTCTGGCGCCGCCTCACTCTCGCCCTTTTCCTCGGCGTCGAGCCTCGGCGTCGAGCCTCGGCGTCTCCTGCGAACCCTGGGCCTCAGACTGGGCCACCATGATGCTCGCCCCCGCTGCCGCTGCCGACTGCTCAGCTGCTGCTGTCTGGCCGCAGGCTCGAACGTGGGCCGCGAACTACTGCGCGGGGGCCCATAGGTGTTGGACTAGTTGAGGGCCCAGACTCGCGCCAAGAAGTGCATGCTGTTCAAGAAACTCTGCGCGTCCATGCAAGTGCCGCCTTTGCCGAACTGGCCCCAGGCCTCCACCGCAGAGCCCTTTCCTCCAGCAGACCAGTCCGGTGAACCATGGACACCAGGTGGCATGACCAGATACGGATCTGCCCGTGGTGCTGGCATTCTCATGCCTGCCAACTTCGTCTCTAAATCGGAGTGTGTGCTACGAGCTGCTTCGAGGTCTGTTTCCATCAATGCTTTCTTGACGCTCAGGTCCTCTAGCTGCTGTTCCTGCGTACGGATGTATTCTCCCTGAGCCTCCAGCTGTTTCTGTGTTCTGAGCTGGCGTCCGAACAACTGTTGCTGCAGCTGGGACTCTGACTTCTCGCTATCACGATTGATACGCATCTGATTGAGGACCGAACATAACGAGCGAACAGCTTCTTCGTGGTGCAGGGCCTCGTCCCCTTCTGCCTTGGACTCTAGATGCCTCCGCATGTCGAGGGACCCCTGCAGCTTCTGGATGTGCTGAGTCTGTGGATTAGACGCGCTCCCCGTGTTCTGCCCGTCCGAACCCTTCTTCTTGCGGGGTGGGCGGTGGCCGCTGGAGCTGGCTGCTTCTTCATTCTGCCAATGCGATCCACACTGCCAACACCACCGGTGACGTAGACTGACACGCATCCCGCAGAACGAACATGTCCATGAATAGGGTGTCGGCGCCTGCTGCAAGTCTGGCTGGGGCTTGGACGGCAAAATGCTCTTGCCCTTGCCCCCCGCCTTTGCGCCCTTGGTGGGCTTGCCCTTGCAGCCACCCCTGCCTCCCATCGCAACTGCTCAGGGGGGCGGGCTGTGGATGCACAGCCCCCGACGGTTCGGGGACCTGCCGGAGGGCTTGTCGATCGAAAACAACCTGGCGCTGCGCCCTCTCGAGCCCTGACACCCCCACTGAGATGGGGGGAGATGGTTTGAGCCAGGGGGCTACGGCCCTCCTCCTACTCCTCCCCCTCCCCCTACTCATCCTCCTCCTGCTCCTCCTCCTCCTCCTTCTCCTCCTCCTCCTCCTCCTTCCCCTTCCCCCTCCCCCTCCTCCCCCTCCTCCACCTCCTCCTCCTCCCCCTTTTCCTTTTCCTCCTTCCTCCTCCTCCTCCTTTCTCCTCCTCCTCCTCCTCCTCCTCCTCCTCCTCCTGCTGCTTATTCCCTCCTCCTCCTCCTCCTCCTCCTCCTCCTCCTCTTCTCTCCTCCTCCTCCTCCTCCTCCTTCCTCCTCCTCTCCTCCTCCTCCTCCTCCTCCACCTCCTCCTCCTCACTCACTCCCCTCCTTCCTCATCCTCCTCCTCCTCCTCCTCCTCCTCCTCCTCCTCCTCCTCCCTCCTCCTGCTCTCCTCCTCCTCCTCCTCCTCATCCTCCTCCTCCTCCTCCTCCTCCTCCTCCTCCTCCTCCTCCTCCTCCTCCTCCTCCTCCACCTCATCCTCATCCTCCTCCCCCTGTTCCTCCTTATTATCATCCTCCTCCTCCTACTCATCCTGCTCCTCCTGATCCTCCTCCTTCATTCCTTTTCGTTCTAAACAACGTTTCTCTGTCGCACCCCGAAACTAGTTTTTAGGACGGGCCGGGTATTTCGCCTAAGACTTCCTCACCACGTATGACCCTGAAGCTTAAACAAATGCAGCAGGTTCACAATTGGAGGGCGGGTCGTTTTCAAAATGTGGCTCTCGCCTTAGCGCCGCGCACATTCGTTTTATAAATTTGCTGAAGAGTTTCACTTGTTGAGGGCGACCCGTTTTCAAAATGTGGCTCTTGCCCTAGCGCCGCGTACATTCGCCTTAGAAATTTGAAAAAGCTTTCACGAATCGAGGACGGCTCTTTTTCAAAATGTGGTTCTCGCCTTAGCGCCGTGTACATTCGTTCTTAAGATTTGCAAGAGTTCCACGGATTCCCATGATCGGCATACCAGAAACGTTGTTTTGGAAGGGTTCAGGATGATGATGGGTGCTACAGTTACAATGATTCGCGGTGTTGAAGTCCCAAAAACGGCGTTCTGGTACAACTCCGGATCGTCAAGGCACATGATCCGTGGCGTTGGAATCCCGAGAACTAGGTTTGGGCATGCGTCAGGGTCTTCAAACAGTTGTCTTCGAACGAGGCAGTTCCCTCCGTGGAAATGAACCGTCGTAGGGGCCTATGAAGAGGGAGCTTGAGGGAGTGCTTATTCCAACAACGTTGATGACTCTTGGGCTTACACTTGTTCTCCTGCTCCTCCTTCTCCTCCTCCTCCTCCTCATCCTCCTCCTCCTCCTCCTCCTCCTCGTCCTCCTCCTCCTCCTCCTCCTCCTCCTCCTCCTCCTCCTCATCATCATCATCATCATCATCATCATCATCATCGTCATCATCATCATCATCATCATCATCATCATCAGCATCATCATAATCATCATCATCATCATCATCATCATCATCATCATCATCATCATCATCATCATCATCATCATCATCATCATCCTCGTCATCATCATCATCATCATCATCATCATCATCATCATGATCATCATCATCATCATCACCACCACCACAAACATCAGCATCATCATCAGCAGCATCATTATCAGCATCATCATCATCAGCAGCAGCAGAATCATCATCAGCAGCAGCAGCAGCAGCATCAACATCATCATCATCAACATCATCATCATCATCATCATCAGAAGCATCATCACCATGATCATCAGATCATCATCAGCATCAGCATCATCATCATCAACGTCAACATCAGCATCATCATTATCATCATCATCGTCATCATCATCAGCATCATCATCACCATCATCATCAGCAGCAGCATCATCACAATCGTCATCATCGTCATCATCACCTGACTCTACTCCTCCTCCACCTCCTCCTCCTTATCCGCCTTCTCAGCTTGTCTCATCGACCTTCCTCCTTCATCATCCTACTGAACCTTCTCCTCCGTATCATGATCAGCATCATCATCGTTATCGTCGTCATCATCATCACCACCGTCAGAATCATGAGCATCAGCATCAGCATCAGCATCATCAGCATCAGCATCATCATCATCATCATCATCATCATCATCATCATCATGATCATCAGCATCACCATCATCGTCGTCCTCATCCGCATCGTCATCATCATCACCAACATAATGATAAAAACAATGATAATCATCATCTTCCTCCTGCTACTACTCATCGTCATCGTCGTCGTTCGTCGTCGTCGTCATCCTCCTCCTCCTACGCCTCCTCCTCGTCAGCATCATCATCGTCATCATCATCAGTATCTGTATCAGTATCATCATCAGCAGCAGCATCATCATCAGCGTCTTCATCATCAGCATCATCATCCTCATCATCATCATCGTCATCGGCATCATTATCAGCATCGTCATCGTCATGACCATCCTCATCAGCATCATCATCATCATCAGCATCATCAGCATCATCAGCATCATCAGCATCATCAGCATCAGCATAAGCATCATCATCATCAGCAGCATCATCACCTGCCTCTCCTCCTCCACCTCCTGCTTCTCCTCCGTCTTCGCCTTTCTCTTTATGCCTGCTCCTCTGTCCCATGATCAGAATCAGCATCGTCATCGTCGTCATCATCATCACCGTCAGAATCATGTGCATCAGCATCAGCATCATAATCATCATTATCAGCATCATCGTCATCACCATCAGTGTCGTCCTCATCATTATCGTCATCATCATAGTTATTATCACCACCACCACCACCACCACCATCATCATCATCATCATCATCATCATCATCATCCTCCTCCTCTTCCTCCTCCTCTTCCTACTCATCGTCGTCATCGTCGTTCGTCGTCGTCGTCGTCGTCGTCCTCCTCCTCCTACTCCTCCTCCTCGTCATCATCATCATCACAATCAGCATCATCATCATCAGCAGCAGCATCATCATCATTGTCATCATCAGCATCATCAGAATCATCAGAGTCATCTTCATCATCATCAACAGCATCATCATCATCATCATCATCATCATCATCATCAGCATCGGCATCACTATCATCAGGAGCAGCATCAGCATCATCAGCATCAGCCGCCTCAGCGTCAGCATCGTCAACATCACCCTCAGTATCAGCATCATCATCGTCATTATCATCAGCACCTTATCATAATAATCACCATCATCATCATCATCATCATCATCATCATCATCATCATCATCATGATCATCATCATCATCATCATCATCATCATCATCATCATCATCTTCGTCACAATCATCAGCACCGTCATCATCCTCCTCATCAGAATCCTCATCCGCATCCTCATCCTCATCCTCCATCCGCATTCTCACCATAATCCTCATCAACATCATCGTCGTCCTCATCAGCAGCAGAATCAGCATCATCAGCATTATCAGCATCTGCAGCATCATCATCAGCAGCATCATCGTCACAATAATCAAAATCATATTCGTTATCATCAGCATCATAAGAATCATAAGCATCATCATCAGCATCATCGTTACCATCATCATCACAGTCATCAGCATCAGCATTAGTATCAGAATCATCATCATCAGAAGCAGAATCATCATCATCAGCATCACCAGAATCATCACAATCAACATCAACATCAACATCAGCATCACCATCATCATCATCATCATCATCATCATCATCATCATCATCATCGCCTGTATCTCCTTCTCCTCCACCTCATCTTCCTGCTCTTCCTTTCTCCTCGTCCTTCCTCATTCATCCTCCTCCTCCTTCTCCTCTCTCCTCTCCCCTCCTGTCGCCTCTCCTCCGTCTCCTTCTTCTCATCGTCCTCATCCCCCTCATCCTCCTCGTCCTTGCTCCTCCGTCCTCCGCCTCCTCATCATCCTCAATCCTGCTGTCTCCCCTTCACCATTCTCAACCCATTGCAAATAATAACTCACCCCTGTCGCACCCCAGAAGTGTTGGTAGGGCGGACCTGGCGTTTCGCCTGAGACTTCCACGCCATTTATGATCCTAACTGTGTACTTTGCATCAGTTCCAAGGATGGAGGGCGAGTCATTTAAAAATGTAGCTCTCGCCTTAGCGTCGCGCACATTCGTCTTCAACGTGTGCAACAGCTTCACGGATGAGGGCGATGGGTTATCAAAATGTGGCACTCGCCTGAGCACCGCGCACACTCGCTTACAAAGTTCGCGACACTTCCACGGATGGAGGAAGGGTCCGCTTCAACAGGTGGAACTCGCCTTAGCGGCGCACCCAGTCTTCGTAGAAGTTTGCAACAGCTTTACGGATGGAAGGCGGGTCGTTTTCAACATGCGGCTCTCGCTTTAGCGCGACTCGCATTCGTTTTGAGGTGGGCGGGTCCTTTTCAAAATGACTCTCTCACCTTAGCGCGGCGTACATTCGTCCTAGCAGTTCCTTGTCAAACGTGACTCTCGCTTTCGCGCCGCACACATCCATCGTAGAAGTTCGCAGACGTCTCACGGAGTCGTATGGTCGAAGTCCTAGGAATAATGTTCTGGCACGACTTAGGATTACCAGGACGCAGCAGTCACGTTGATTTGCGGTGTTGAAGTGCCAGGAATAGCGTTCTGGCGCATTTCCGACTGTCAGGGCGCAACAGTCACATTGATCCGCGGGGATGAAGTCCCAGGAACTGTGCGTTGGCTCGATTGAAGACTCTCAGACTGGTCTCTTCTAATGGAACACTTCCCGCAATGAAAATGAACTGTTGCAGGGACATCTGAAGGACATTGGAGAGAGAGTTCATTGCAACATCGTTGATGCATCTTGGGTTTACACTGGCCTATCCTCCTCCTCCTCCTCCTCCTCCTCCTCCTCCTCCTCCTCCTCATCATCATCATCATCATCATCATCATCATCATCATCATCATCACCACCACCACCACCACCACCACCACCATCATCATCATCATCATCATCTCATCATCATCATCATCATCATCATATCATATCATAATCATAATCATCATCATCATCATCATCATCAGCATCATCACATCATCATCACATCATCATAATCACCACCACACCACCACCACCAAAACACCATCATCATCATCACATCATCATCATCATCATCATATCATCATCATCATCATATCATCATCAGCATCATCATCATCATCATCATCATCATCATCATCATCATCATCATCATCATCATCATCATCATCATCGTCATCATCATCATCATCATCATCATCATCATCATCATCATCATCATCATTATCATCATCAGCATCATCATCATCATCATCATCATCATCATAAGCATCATCATCATCATCATAAACATCATAAACATCATCATTATCATCATCATCATCATCAGTAGCAGCAGCATCAGCATCAGCTTCATCATCATCATCACCATCAGCATCAGCACCATTATCATCAGCATCTTGATCATCGTCCTCGTTATTAGCATAATCATCATCATCAGTATCAGTGTCATCATCGTCAGCATCATCATCGGCATCATCATCATCAAGAGCATCAGCATCAGCATAAGCATCATCAGCATCAGCATCAGAATCATCATCATAAGTATCAGCATCATCATCGTCAGCATCATCATCACCAGCATCATCAAGAGAATATGCATCATCATCATCATCGGCATCATCATCAGCATCATCATCACAAGCATCGTCATCATCATCTTCAACTTCATCATCATCATCATCATCATCATCAGCATCATCATCATCGCCCTCCTCCCCCTCCTGCTCCTCCTCCTCCGCCTCCTCCTCATCCTCCTCCGCCCTCATCCCCCTCCTCATCCTCCTCTGACTCGTGCGTTTCCTTTTCTGTGTCCTTCTCCTTCCTCCATGGCGCTCCAGTGTTCTTGCTGGTTTCGCCTTCGCTCGCAACTTCTGTTGCCGGCGTCGGATTAGCTCCGCTAAAATCCGCCACAACTATCCTCATCCCTCCCTCCCTTCATTCCTCCCTCCCTCCCTCCCCTCCCTCCTCCTCCTCCTCCTCCTCCTCCTCCTCCTCCTCCGCTCGCATTCCTCATGCCTGCTCCTCCTCATCATCATCATCATCATCAGCAGCAGCAGCAGTATCATCATCATCATCATCATCATCATCATCATCATCATCATCATCATCATCATCATCATCATCATCATCAACATCATCATCATCATCATCATCATCATCATCATCATCATCATCCATCATCAGCATCATCAGAATCATCATCCGCATCAGCAGCAGCAGCAGCAGCATCTTTCCTCCTCCTCCTCCTCCACCTCTTCCGCCTCCTCCTCCTCTTCCTTCTTCTCTTCCCTCCTTCTCCATGGTCGGCGCTGAACACGGTGGGGGTCCGTGTGGCGCCAGAGAAACAAAAACGTCCACCAACCTAGATCCTCGAAATCCGATCGTACGGGGGGGCAGCAGCATCTTTCCTCCTCCTCCTCCTCCTCCACCTCTTCCGCCTCCTTCTCCTCTTCCTTCTTCTCTTCCCTCCTTCTCCATGGTCGGCGCTGAACACGGTGGGGGTCCGTGTGGCGCCAGAGAAACAAAAACGTCCACCAACCTAGATCCTCGAAATCCGATCGTACGGGGGGTAAGGAGGAGGCGGAGGGGGAGGAAAAGGAGCAGCAGCAAGGGGACTAGGACGGCGGCGTTTCCGATGATTCTCG
The DNA here is from genome assembly GCA_963575745.1 of Prorocentrum cordatum. Taxonomy (NCBI): domain Eukaryota; class Dinophyceae; order Prorocentrales; family Prorocentraceae; genus Prorocentrum; species Prorocentrum cordatum. The sequence goes on along the minus strand of CAUYUJ010017194.1, from coordinate 2,436 downwards.
AACTTCCTGGTGGTGCTCAAATGTTCGAAAAGGTTTCCGCGGAGATCCTAAGATTATCACGCGAGTTCCACTAGCTTTCGCATGTTCTCGGAGGCTTCGGGAAATGATGGGAAGCAGCAGGTGAAGCGAGCTGGCGCATGAGAATTCAAAAAGAGGAGTCAGCCGTCGACCCCTCGCAAAAATCCCGTCGCAGAGGGGCGTAATCCTCCAGCTCGCGTAGCGAGCGTGCGCCAGGCTGGGAGCACCAGTCGTGGGCAAGGCGAGCGGCGTTGGAGGGGACGAGAAGAGGAACGCTAACGCACTAAATCGTGCTGGCAGGAGGGAGGAGGACCAGGAGAAGGTAGGCGGGAGCAGACGAGGCGAAGGGAGGAAGAGAAAGAGGGGGGAGGAGGGGGAGGAGGAGGAGGAGGAGGAGGGAGGAGGATGAGGAGGAGGAGGAGGAGGCGGGAGGAGGAGTAGGAGGGCGGAGGAGGAGGGAGAGGACGAGGAGGAGGAGAGGAGGAGGTGAAGGTGGAGGAGAGAAGGAGGAGGAGGGTTAAAGAGGCGGGAACGAGAAGGAGAAAAAGATTCGGGAAGGTGGATGCTAGAAGGAGGATGAGGAAAAGGGGAGAAGCTGGAGGAGGAGATAGGAGGGTGAAGGAGGGAGGATGAGGAGGGAGGATGAGGAGGGGGGTTGATGAAGGAGGAAAAGGATCGAGGTAGGCGATGAGGGTGGGAGGAGGGAGGGGGGGGGGAGGAGGAGGAGGAGGAGGAGGAGGAGGAGGAGGAGGAGGAGGAGGAGGAGGAGGAGGAGGGAGGAAGGAGGAAGGAGGGAGAGGAAGGAGAGGAGGGGCGAAGGGAGACGGCAGGGGGGAGGTGGAGGCGAGAGGCCAGAAAAGAGGGAAGACGCGGAGGAGGAGCAGGAGGAGGAAGAGGAGCAGGAGGAGCCGGAGGAGGGGGCTTCCCTCTGAGTTCTCAGGGCCTGATATGGCCCACGGTGCGGGGAGCTGGCGCGCACGATGTCGCCCTCGACGTGAATGCGTCGGCCGGTGTGGGCCCTGAGCCACACGGTGTCGTTCGCCCGGATCGCGCCAGACCTTACTGCAATCGAGCACCGCCAGATGAAGGCGGACAAAGTCGGATCAGGGAACCCAAACAGGTAGCCAAACAACCTCGCTGGACCCACCAAGCGCACCAGGCGACCACGAGGCGGCCACGGGGGGCAACGTGGAAAATCCTCACCAGACACAACCATTTCCTTAGTGGCATAAACAAGAAGCCCATAACTGCAAACACTGCTCACTGAAATTGGGAATACGTGAAGGCCGGCGAGTCTGGAGGATGCGTCCGCCTCCGCGGCTGATCCAAACCGTTCCAGAGCGCTCTAAAGGCGTCTCGGAGCGCTCTGGAAAAATAGATCGATCAAGCAACGAGCAATCGAGCAACGCTCGAAGGACTCACAATCACGCACCTAACGGCCCTCCTCCATATTCTCCTTCTCAGCATCATCATCATCATCATCATCATCATCATCATCATCATCATCATCATCATCATCATCAGCATCAGCATCAGCATCAGCATCAGCATCAGCATCATCATCATCATCCGCATCATCATCATCAACATCATCAATCATCAACATCATCAATTATTAGTATCATCATCATCATCATCATCATCATCATCATCATCATCATCATCATCATCATCATCATCGTCATCAACATCATCATCACCCCCACCATCATCATCATCATCACCACCACCACCACCACCACCACCATCATCATCATCATCATCATCATCATCATCATCATCATCATCAGGGGGGCGGGGAGAGAGAGACGAGCAGGAGGAAGAAGGAGCAGAAGGAGGAGGAGGAGGAGGAGGAGGAGGAGGAGCAGTAGCAGCAGCATCGAAGATCGAGGATCGGGGCCTCTGGCCTCTGCCCCCCTGGCGCTGAGGCCCTGGCTCGCGCTTCTCCAGCACGAACGCCTGCCGCGGGCCCTGCAGACCCAGGCGCGCCCGCAGCCGCTCCCCCTCGACGTCGAGGAACTTCCCCGTGGAGGCCTGGCAGACTCGGCGGGTGACGGATCTCGGCGGCGAGCAGGGGGGGAAGTGAGAAGGAGAAGGCCTTCTCGGAGGGCGGCGGGACTCCTCCGAAGCCCTCGTGACTTCTGAGAGATCTGCTGCGCGCTCGGGGGAGGCATAGAAAACTGATCATCAGGCCAGGGGACTTCCGAGCCTTCTGAGAAGGCCCGCGCCTCCTCACTTCCCTCCCTCGCTCGCCGCCGAGGATCGGATGGGATCGAAGAGGAGGAGCGAGTCAGTGAGTGGTCTCGGGCTCCCTAGCGAGTCAGTGAGTGGTCTCCTCCCCCCTAGCGAGTCAGTGAGTCGCTTCTCACTTTCCCCCGGGCTCGCCGGCGAGTGTTGCGAGGGGCCCGTCCACCATCC
>CAUYUJ010017193.1:142278-244905 GCA_963575745.1 Prorocentrum cordatum | reverse complement strand
CTGAACTCGTCGTTGAAGTTAAAAACATTGATTTTACTGCGGTGGTGGCCCCATGTTGGCCTTCTGAGGGGGCCGCGTTCCTCTTCCTTCTTAGCAGAATCATTGATTTTACGACGGTTTTGGCATCATGTTGTTCTTCTCAAGGGCCAGCGCTTCTTCGCGCTTCTGAGGAGGTCGCAGAAGGCCCCAAGATAGCCCCAAGAGGCCACCAGGAGGCTCCCAAGAGGCCGCCAGGAGGCCCCCAAGAGGCCCCCAAGAGGCCCCAAGAGGTCCCCAAGAGGCTCCCAAGAGGCCCCAAGAGGCTCCAAGGGGCACCCAAGACGCTCCCAAGAGGCCCCTAAGAGGCCCCCAAGACGCCCCAAGAGCTCCAAGAGGCCCCCAACAGGCCCAACGAGGAGCCCGAACGACTCACACCAGGACGAGAGACCCCAACGACTCACACCACGAGGAGCCCGAACGAGTCACACCACAAGGAAGGGCCCGAACGACTCACACCAAGACGAGGCGCCCGAACGACTCACACCACGAGGAGCCCGAACGACTCACACCACGACGCGGGCCCCGAACGACTCACACCACGAGGAGCCCGAACGAGTTACACCAGGAAGAGGGGACCGAACGACTCACACACAAGGAGGGGACTCACACCACGAGGAGCCCGAACGACGCACGCACAATGAGGGGCCCGAAGGAGTTACACCACGACGCGGGCCCCCAACGACTCACACCACGAGGAGCCCGAACGAGTCACACCAGGAGGAGGGGCCCGAACGACTCACACCAGGATGAGGGGCCCGAACAACTCACACCACGAGAAGCCCGAACGACTCACACCAGGACGAAGAGCCCGAACGACTCACACCACGAAGAGCCCGAACGACTCACACCAGGAAGAAGGGCCCGAACGACTCACACCAGGACGAGAAACCCCAAACGACTCAAATCACGAGGAGCGCTTTCTCTCCCTCCTCCTCCGCCTCGCCCTCCCCCCGCTCTCCCCACAAGGAGGATGCGCAAGGAGGCGGGTGGGGGGAGGCGCAAGGGAGATATGCGGGGCCAAGCGGACACACGCCTGGAGGAAAAACACACACACGCACACGCACACACACACACACACACACACCACACACACACGACTATCGGCATGCTTCGCAAGAGTTGCTGCTGTGAGATGGGCTGGTGGGGATACGCGAAGCGTAAAGAATTTGGTCTTGCCCCCAGTGTAGCTGTCGACTCTTCGTCAGCTGTGGGGCACCTCGCGCTGAACAAAAAAAGGCCCATTTCTGGCGGGCCTCCTTGCGCGGCGGGCCCTTGACGTCGGACTCGGGCTGGGCCCCCTGGATGATGACGACCTCGGGCTGAGCTGTGATCGGGCTGGCTGATGCCGCCGTAGCCGCTGGCTGCATCACTGACGCAGGCGCCTGCCGCACTAGGTAGGGGTCCTCCTGGGTCTCCATCATCGGCTGGGTCGGCGAGATCGGGTAGGGCACGTGCATCGGTACGGGTACTTCTTCCGGTTCTCCACTGGTCACATCTGGCTGTTCCCGCGACTGGTGTCGGGCATCCGTCTACTGGCGTAGGCGGCGTCGGCTGTCCTGGCGGGAATGGCGACGGTGAGGCGAGTCCGCCCCTGGTGCTCGCGGGCGGAGTCATCGGCACTGGTGATTCCTCTGGTGTCGCCGTCGTCTTTGGCGTGCCAGCTTGCGGGGGCCCAGCCTGGTGTGGTGGCTGGGCCCCTGCTGCAAACCCCATGGCTGGGGCTGTAATGTTCTGCTGCGTCTGCAAGTACTGCGTTATCTTCCTCATGCGCTGGTCCTGGCTAGCTTGGATGTTGAGCATCTGAGTAATCATGAACTGCATCTGGGCTATCTCCTGAGTTGGCTGCTGGGCGGGCGGTGGCGGAGGTGGTATGCCATGGCCGCAATACGGAGGAGGTGCGGCAGGCGGCGGGTGCATTGGGCCTCCCGACGACGCGGCGTGGGCGGCACTGGCCGCAGCTGCCGCTGCCGCAGGGGGTGCAGCACCCGCTGGATAGGCCCGCATGCCGCGCGGCGTGTGGATCGGGTGATCAGCACACTTGGCCGCTGCGGCGCCGCCGCCTGCTCCTACTCCTTGGTCTTCGTCCATGTCGTCACCCTCCTGCGCATCCGCCAGGTCCTCGAGCTCGGCGATGCTGGAGCGGATGCGCTCGAGCTCGTCCTCCGCCTGGCGCTCGTCATCAATGAGGCCCTTGACGCGGTCCTTGATGCCTTTGATGCGGTCGAGGACGCGGTCCTTGGCTTGGCGAAGGTCACTCAGCTGCCTGGTGACGGACTCAGTCGTAGCTTGCATTAGCTTGATGACGCTCATCCCTTCCAAACTCATATGATCTCCATGTCCTGCTTCACGAGCAGCGATGGCTAGCTTGGCTAACATTCTTAGCCTCTCACGATTGGCCTGCTCGAAACTCTTGAGCTCCTTGATGTCCGTAGGTGGTTCCTGAAACAGTTCTCGTCCTCTAGCTGACGCAATGACCTCAGGACGGGTGGCTGGAACTACCTTGGCGATGAAGGATTTGATATGACGTTCATCTTCTTTCTGCTGGTGACTCGGCAAACTGGCGGCTCTCATCCTCTGTCGCTGCGCGTGCGCGAAGGGGCCACCAGTCTTCGGCTTCATGTGTTCGCTCTGTCCATAGCTGCATCCACGTAGGCACCGCCAGTGATGCTGCTTGACATATCTTCCACACTGCTGACAATCCCACTGTATGCCAGGACCCTGAGCCCTGGCGCTTCCTGGACCGCGAGTCACACATTTGCCCGCCATCTTATCCGAACTGTGGTGTTGGCTGAGAAGCTGTCGGGCCTGGAGTGCTCTGAGAAGTAGACGGGCACTTGCTCTTTTAGCTCGGGCTCGTCGGTGCCAAGTGGGCTCACGGCCCTGTCGCTTGGCCGTGTTGACGGCAGAAGCAGAAGCGAAAGTGATAATGAGAATATCGCGGCACTGAACACACAAGTACAGTAAGGGAAAAGAGAGGTGTGCAGTGCACGCCTGAGGCTGGCCCAGGTGGTTCACTATCTGACTGAACTCTCTGACGACCTCCTGTAGGTGTCAGAAGACCTGGGGCCCAATGCCTTCTCCTCCTCCTCCTCCTCCTCCTCCTCCTGATCTTACCAGCCATCCTCCCCCAAGTGTTTCCCGAAGGGTTTCCACAACGGTTGGGGGAAACATATGGTCCGATAGCTTGGCAGAGCTCTTGCCACAACGCTCGGCCGCATGAGCGATTCTAGAAGGCAGGGGGCGACAGTGATTCGCCGTAGGCGTCTTCGATACTATAAGACTCAGGACGAGATCTTCCCTGTGGGCACTAGAGCTGAGGAAGACCTCGTCTCGGAAGTCCCATCACATCTCTCTCCGTACCTTGCCCTGCCGCACTGCCCTGCCGCGGACCGACCGCTCTATCCCCCCTGGCAGGGGTAGACTCCCGTCCAAGCGAATGCAGTCTGTCGGGGATCTCAAGGTCTCATGCTCTGTATATATATATCGCACCCTCGCGCTGCCGCCCTGAAGAAGGCGCCTCTCTAACCCAGGCCGCGATGCGCGAGGCGCGACTCTCTTCGCGCCCGTGGGGTGACCCAGGTTCGCCCGAGCAAGGGGACAGAGGGGGCCAACTCGTGATTCCGTGGCCCAAGGTGTGTGGCGCGGCCTGCAGCGCGACCTGTGGTGCAGGTCGTGCCGTGTCCTCGCACACGCTATTCAGCTATTCAGGGCCTCTTGGCAAGGTTAGACTCAAATGCCATATGGAGACTCCGTCGAGCTTCACGGCCCCTCCCTAGGGCACGCCATACCATCTGCTGGCCCTGGACGAGGACCTCTTCCGACGTCCCTCCCTCCCTCGCCCCTCTGCATATCCCGATCTTGCCGTACTCTGCCACGTCCGAGAGCTTCTCGGGCCACAGGCCAGCCAAGAAGTCTAGAACACCTCCCGCTCTGGTGGGTCCCTCGCGCTTGGTTGCAGCTCGACTTGCGACAGTCTCTCCTCTCATCGCAGCCTCCCCCCCTGCCGCTCCTGCTTCTACTCCATGGAGCAAGAGATCCCTAACCAAACCTTTGAGGAGGGTGCGACCGTAGACTGATCAGGGCTCTTCCTCGAGGGAGGGGTACTTATGACCAACCCTGGGTAACCCCCTCCTTCTCGGTCTGGTGCCGGCTCCCTGCTCCCTGATGAGGCCCCGTGCCGCGAGACACGACGTGGCATGTCCTCAGGCCCCTTTCGAGTTCTCTGCACTCAGTGTATAAGAGCACTGTGCAGGGGCCCGAGGGGCCCGACTCACGGGCGCTCCTGAGCGCTACCCGGGCATCTCGCGTGATGTTTGTCAGCGGCCTCGGGATCGTGGTTGGGATTCTGTACTTCCAGCATGGCCCGAAATGGTCCCAGGGCCCATCCCGGAGTCGTTTTGTGCGCTGGGGGCTGGCCCACAGAACCACAAGCATTGACGATAATAACGTGTTGTATAAGACATTCGCTTTCTCGGCTCTTCGGTCTTGATATTGCCCAAGGCGGCCAAAGAGGCCCCAGACATCGCCCCAAAGCGGGCTCCGAGGCACCCAAGAGGCCCCTCCAAGAAGCAGAAGTCGAAGTGGCATGTGGAACCCTTTCCCCCAATATGGCCCATGGACCGCCAAGGGGACTCCAGAAGCTCCCAAGAAACCCCCCAAAGACACATCCGAGAGGCAGCTACGGGGCCCACCTGGGTTGAAGACGCCCCCAGGAGACCCCAAGAGGTCTGCTGTCCGCGATCCATGCGTAGTGACGCGATGGGCCCATGGCCATTCGATATGCCGCTCCCCATGGTCTGTCCACAAGATTACTGGCGCGCCAGATGTTAAAACATGTTTAGTTTCTGCCTGGCCCTTCCAAATGGTTCCCAATGGGCTCTCGGCTCATCCAGCCAGCCACGCGGACGAACCTAGGCGGACCGCAAACTGACCTTCCCGACGTCTACGATTGCTTTCAACCTTGCGCAAGCTCATGCAAGGGCGCGTGAGGGCTAGCTGTCCTTCTCCCCCCTCCCTCCTCTCCTCTCCTCCCCTCCCCTCCTGCGACGGCATTCGTGCGCTGGAGCTGCGTGGACGCATGGGTCCGCCGCGTCTGCGCTGTGGCATGTCAAGTCTGGGGCTTCGGTGCCTGGCCAGGCATGCGCCTGCGTTGTGGGATGTAGCACGGCTCCTCGGGCATGGCCAAAGCGTTCCAACAGTTCCTCCCGCTCCTCCTCTCTTCCTCCCCAACATTTCCCCCCAAGGGTTTCCACAACGGCTCGGGGAACACATTGTACGATAGCTTGACAAGTCTTCGTCCCGACGTTTTGCCACATAGGCGCTTCCAACAAGCGTGGGGGCGGCGGTCGTTCGCCGCAGGCGTCCTCGATATCCTTGCCCTCAGCATGAGGTGAGGGGAAAACAAGTCAGGACATAACCTAACCTCATGAAGCAATTAACGAGGCCCCTGGGGTTATCATTAGCACCGTACCGTAATTGAATAATTCTGGGGGGCGGTGTTCGCCGAACGATGTGACTAGCACCGCGTAAATCGAACGAAAATAAATAATTTCTGCGTCCCCGGCTCGGGTGGTATCCCAGTTGGAATTGGAATGGTAATAAGAGTTGAAAAAATACGAGTAATAATAATGCGAATCACAATACTAATAAGCAAGACTATCCGAAAACAGACGGGCTACCCTGCTTCTTTCCTCCCCCCTCCTTTTTCTCATGTTCTGCATCATCCTTGTCCTGAACGATCATCATTACAACCCCTATTGAAAAATTGTTGTTTCCCGGCGGTCGTGTGGGGCAGTGCATCCGAGGATATCGCCCCCGCCACGCACGGCGCGTCATCTTAGCTCCCAAACCGCCAAAATTATTCGCCCCCCATCGCGCAGGCAAGGACGGTTCCTTTTCAAAGCTGGGCTCTCCCTTGCTGGGGCGCCCCTGCTCGGAAGGCCGAGCGCTGGGACGACGCGCGGACACTCCATTTTCCATTTCTCGCCCAGACCGACCACCTGACGCAGACTCGTCTGCGTCCAAAACAGTTTCTGTGGATGTTTCAGGCGAGGCGCTTGTCTCAGAACTATAAGGAAACCATATTGCGAGAATGTCTCAGGCGGTTTGCTTGTTTCGGCGAGCAGACTCGTCTGCGTTCACATAGAAGGTGCGAGATGCCAGGGCAACGCTTCTGGGGTGCCGTGTGCGTTCTACTTTCGCCGGAGACGGGGGGGCGTCCTTAATTGCTGGATGAGTTTAGGTCACCTGACATCGTGCATCGCGCCCTGCGATGCGCGACTACCGCCCCTGTGCCGCCCCCTTTGAGAAAAGCAGCCGCCCTGGCCCGGACCGCGACGCGCGAAGCGCGAGCAGCGGGGGCGGGGCCTGAGGCCCGCTGCAGGGACGTGCGTGGCACCAACAGCCTCTGGGTTCTGCACGTGCGGTACCCAAGCGCGGTACTTCGGACGCCCGACATGGGTATGGAAAAAATGGGCACAATGCCCAACAACACATGCTGTCCCAAACCAACAGCGGCCGCTGTTGGGCAAGCGAGTCGTGTTCAAAATGAACAGGAACTGCTGCTGGGCATTGTACCCATTCTTTCCGTACCCAGTTCGTTCGTGCCGAGGTACCGCTGGTGGCCTCCAGGTTTGGCCCCCGGCGGGCATTTCCAGCTCTAGCCAGCCAGCGCGCGCCCAAGGAAAGAGCGATGTGCACTCGGGATCTTCTCGAACTCGGGAAGGGCTACACGCCGAGGGCCGACATCTGCGACGCGTGGCTGAACAACAACCTGCCTGAATATCAGCTCGGCATCGCTGCCGACATCCGCGACACCCTTTCCGTCCTCCCTCCCCTGAAACTTCTCCGCAACGTCGAGGTCCTCGCTATGCCTCTTCTCTTCCGTGTGGTCCCGCACGGCCTCGACGTGTTTTGACTCGCGTTCGCCGGTGACCAAAATCACTAGCGATGCTGTGGCCTCACCGGTGTCCCGATCGTGTCCCGACAGGTGCTCGTTGGTATCCAATGCATAATTTGATTGAATCGTCCAATCGATGCTGCCCCCAGTGATCGTATACGTTGACTCGAGGTGCCTGGACGTGTTTGGGAGCCCGCGCATGTGATGCTTGCCAATCGGTAGTGTCAAAAGGGGAGAACGATCGATTGCATCCCGATCATGCTATGTGCACATGTGGTCCAAGTGTTGCCCCCATGGCATCAAATTGGAGCTACAACGATGCAAAGACCTCTAGTTTGCATCAAGCTTATGTTGAACTGGACGGAGCATCAGACTACCGCCTCACCTTCTTCACCTGTATAGACTGCTCAAACCAACATCTCTGACGTCATTGCATCTCTGCCCTGACCCTCATCGCACACAGAGCTCGAGAGACCCGTCCCCATCCGTTGATGACATCGAAGAGCGCAGTGGGCACGGATATCAAGTTCGGCTCCTGGGGTGCGCATGCTACGCGCGCCTTGTGGCGTAAGTTGCACGCCTGCCACATCCCTCCGATGACTACCATCTTCGCATTCGGTCCCCCACTGACTTGCAACGCTCGCCTGCTCACATTACGTATCCGGGCTGCCCTGAAACTTGCCAACCCCCACATCGATTACGCACACCAACATCGGTTGACCCCTACTGACTGCACCGCGCCTGCCGTGTCCTCCACTCGTGGCCACGACGCAAGTGTCCAGGCTACCACCTAACACCGTCCACCGATGACCAAGCACTGCAGCCCGGCAGGGCTCTGACAACTGTGCGGCCTGTGTTTTTGTCTGGTACGCATGCAGTCGTTGGTAAAGCACATCGGCATTCCTCTGCACTCAAGACCATCCAGCTGTGCACTGTCCCGCTCCTGCTGTCGGTGCCAACGCAGGCGGGCTGTCTGTTCGATGCAACTTGCCCGCGGTGGAAGAGCTATCCAGCACAAGGCTTGCTCGGCCCGGACGAGGCACGGGGAGGCTGGCCTCTTGGACGGACACTCGCGCGCCCTGTACTTGCGAGAGAGAGGGAGAAGGGGGTGAGTATCGCTTGAGGGGGTGAGAAAAGGGATTGGTTAAACGATACCGAGGGGGGGGGCAGCGACGGACCGTCATCAGCGAACGACCAAATTATCCCGCGCGCGCAGCCAACAAGCCACGCGCATGAGGAGCAGCGAACACCACCCCAGAGTTCCCCGTCGTCGCGTGCTTTTCCCCGCGGCGATCTCGAGGAGCTTCTCGCCACAATTGGGTGCCTGGGAGGGCGAACGGGCACCACCCCTCAACATGAAGGAGACGGCCCCTGAGGGAGACGGATCGTGGACCATGGGGCCTTCCCCCAAGGCCGGCTCTTCATCCTGACGTATGTTTGACGGTCCCAGGGCCCATGGAGGGCCCCGGGAGCCCGAAAACAGAAAACCTGCGTACCCGTTACTACAAGCCTCCTATATGTATGGTCCGAGTAGATGGGGTCGAAGGATTGCACCGCATCGCCGATGCATCGGCGATGCACATGCATCGGCGATGCCTCGGCGACGTCGGCAATGCATCGGCGACGCCGGCGCGGAGAAGCTCGGGCTCCACATCGAGCCGCATCGCCGATGCATCGGCGATGCGACGCGATCCTCCGAACCCGTCTACTCGGACCCCATCTAAGATTAAGTCGGGCTTGTCCCCCTACAAGCCGATTTTGGACGAAGAATTAGAAGTAGTCAGATAAATACCTAACACTGCGCAACACTTGCCATAAGGTCGTCTCAAGACTATTTTTAGAACTATTCTTGAATACATCTCCTGTAGAGGGACAAGCTCGACTTGAATCTAGGAGGCATAGAATAATCGAGTCACTCAGGTGATGGTAGTGATAAAAACTGGGATTTAGAAAAACGGCCCCATATATAGAAAACCCGTTTTTGAATTCAGTAAACCGGCTTCTGCGTTTACTAAATGATGGATTGCCTTGTTTTCATTATATAGGCAGGGTAATGTAATACATCCGTTTCTCGCTTTCGTAAATCATCGCTTTCCCCATACGTTGTTTTAAGAATGCGCGCTCGCGCGGGTTGTCTGCTCACGAGATCGTCACGTCGGCTCCAAGAGGGGTGGTCGGCTCCCCTCGGGGGAGGGGAGCTGCCCACGTGCCCACGACACCGCCACGTCGGCTCCAAGAGGGGGAGTGGTCGACTCTCCCCGGGCGAGGGGAGCGGCCGCGACCCGGGGGGGAAGCCAATCTGCTCCCCCCCCGACATGGGAAGGAAGCCAATCTGAGCAACGTCGCAGCTTACTCGAAGGGAAGCCCCTTCCCTGTTATCCCTTCCCCCCGAGGGGGGGGGGACGGGGGGGGGGGGGGATGCGCGGAGGGAGGGGGGGGGGGGGCAACCGTGCGGCTCCCCTCGGGGGAGGGGAGCGGCCGCGACGCGGAGGGGAGCGGCCGCGACCCGGGGGGAGCCCATCTGCTCCCCCCCCGACACGGGGAGGAAGCCAATCTGAGCAACGTGAAGAGAAGCCCCTTCCCTTTTATCCCTTCTCCCCGATAGGGGGGGGGTCACACCCGGATGCGCGGGAGGTGGGGGGGGGCACCCGGGCGGCTCCCTTCGGGGGAGGGGAGCGGCCGCGACACGGGGAGGAAGCCAATCTGAGCAACGTCGTAGCGTACTCGAAGGGAAGCCCCTTCCCTTTTTCCCCTTCCCCCCGAGGGGGGGGGGTCCCACCCGGATGCCCGGGGAAGGGGGGCACCAGGGCGGCTTCCTTTCGGGGGAGGGGGGCGGCCGCGACGCGGAGGGGAAGCCAATCTGAGCAACGTCGGTGTTCACTTGAACGAGGGGGTCTCAGAAAGGGGTCCCGGGTCAAAGAACCACCCTCCCGGGGCCCCAAGGCCCGCCCTGTCTCTCCCATTTCCGTCGAGGGCCGAGGCCTCCGGGATCGGCGGCACCGGCCGTAAGGCCTTAGCAATCATCGCTTTCTCCGGGGATAGAGCTCCCCTCGGGACCGCCTCCCCCGCAGCGAGCCGTGCACGAGCCGCCGGCTCGACCCTGGATCGAGGCGGCGGCTCGAGCGGAGTCGGCGCAGGGGGCGATCTATGGGCCAAGGGTTCAGTCGGGCCTGTCCCTCTACAGGAAGGAAATTCAACAACAGGAAAACACAGTTTTGGGACGACTTTTTGACAATTTTTGAATAATTTGAAATATTTGTCGACTATGTTTAAATTTTCGTTCAAAATCGGCCTGTAGGGGGACAGGCCCGACTTCAGCCAAGGGGCGGCCGTCGGGGGCGGCGCGATCTGAAGGCCTGTGGGGACACAAGGTAAGGAGCCAAACTCTGTACAGCGGCGTTATTTTTTTGGCCGCGCGCTGAGCTTCGCAGAGAAGAACGGGGGGGAGGTCCTGGCGTGTACGTGTTGCGCTGTTCCCCCGGGCATGCGGGTAAGCAAGTATACACTACACCACCCCGACGTCGCCCCCGACCCTCACAAAGTCCTGTGATGAAAAGCATCCCGCCACTGGAACAGTAGGAGCTGGACCACAAAAAAGCTTCCACAAGAAACCCAACCCTGAGACCGCAGGACGTCCATTTGTTTTGTGGGAACGTCACGATTTCCATAGCAAAGCCATCGAAGCCCAAGAAACCCAGGGCACCCTGGAGGCGAGCAGGGTGTTTCTTGGCATAGGGCCCCAACTGTAATGTATAAACTTACATATATATATATATATATATATATATATATGTATTATATATATATATTATATATATATATATATGTAAATATAAATATAAATCAAATGTCCGACAAAAAGGTGCCCGACAAGACCTCGGCCCTCGATTCTGCCGGGCAGGCCCGTGTTGTGACCACCTCGGCGTTTTTTCTGGATGGATCGTTCAACTTTCCACGATCGGCGGCTCCTCGATCACCGGATCGTCCCATGTTGGCCGATTCTGGGCGTCGTGACGACCTCGGCGCTTCTTCCTGATGGATCGTTCAACCTTCAGCGATCGGCGGCTCCTCGATCCCCAGATTGTCCCATGTTGACCGATGCTGGGCCCGAAGCCCCTGCAAACGGGGCGTTGGTAAACGGGGCGTTAGTTAGGGGCCTCTTCAAGCCAGAACGGGGTGGCAGGGCATTCACCTCGCACTAGTGCGTGATAAACCGGGGCGAGAAAAGCGTCGATACATCATCATCCGCGGCAAGCCAATTCCTTGAAAACACCATTGAAAACGCACCCTCAGCTACCGGCTCGTTCACTACCGCCCCGTTTGCAGGGGCTTTGGGTCCCATGTTGGCCGATTCCGTTGGAGGCGTTCAGCCTGGACCGCCGGCGGGCGCTGGGGTCGCAGCCGCGTCGACACGCCACGAGCCCACCGAAGCCCTCCCGCGAGCTCCTTGCCGATCGACTCATGCAGCAAGACGCCCTGCTCCCTGAAGGTCATCGCCTTGCCCGGGCCGCCTGCCCCGTTGGTCGGCGGCGAGCGAGGGGGGGAAGTGAGGAAGGGTGGGCCTTCTGCCGACAAGGCTCAGAAGTCCCCCAGCCTGGGCAGTGCTCTGCGCCTCTTCCGGAGACAGAAAAAACCTCTCGGAAGGCGGAGTCCTTCTGAGAGGCCCCGCCGCCTTCTGAGGAGGCCCTCTCCGCCTCATGAGTATCGGTTGACCGATCCCCATCCCCAGCGGCGTGGCCTGGGCCCCACTGGCCGATTTACCCCTCGAGATGGGGATATAGGTCGTTCCCTTCGGGTTTCGAAGGGTGTATCCCCAACTGGGGTGGTAATTTGGTGGGGGTCTCGAAGGGGATGGGGATGGGGATCGTTTAAAGGATACTGATCAGTTCCCGCCGCCCCGCTGGACCCGCGGCAGCGCGGCTCCGTGCCCTTGCCTCTCCGCCCGCCCACCCTGCTGTGCCCCCCCTCTGCCTCTGCGCATCGCTCTCTCTCTCTCTCTCTCTCTCTCGTTTCTCTCTCTCTCTCTCTCACCTCTCTGTCTCGTCTCTCTCTCTCTCTCTCTCCTCTCTTGGCACAAGTCTCGCACTTCGTCTGCCTATGCAACGTTATCTCTCTCTCTCTCTCGCTCCTCTCTCTCTCTCTCCCTCTTCTCTCTCTCGCTCCTCTCTCTCTCTCTCTCTCTCTCCTCTCTCTTCTCTATCCCTCCCTTTTCCCATCCTCCCTCCCCGTTCGTGGTTGTATGGCGTCCGCTCCGTCTACGAGGGCAGAGCACGATTCCGCATGGCTGCTACAACCCCCCACCCCATCCAACAGGCAGGGTGGAGTTCTTCACTGCTGGGTCCCAGAAGCAGTCGCAGATGAAGGCAGCGAGGTCCTTCAACCCAAACCAACAAAATGACTCATCTAACAACTCGACGCAGTAAGGCAGTACACGACCACGAATTGACTGATGTCTATGGTATATGTGCATGTCAAGGGCAGGCACCCGCCATGCAGATCGCAACCAAGCAACACCACAAAAAGGCATCACTGCTTGCACCGTGAGAATGCCCAAGGGCAAATCTAAGCATTGAGGCATTGTTGATACGCCACGCACCCATGTGTATGCATGGTTTCGAAACGCAGATGGGAAGGGAGAGGCATGAGGCGCGGATGGAAGGGGTGCGACTCCGTATGCGCAGGGATTTCTACTAATCACACTCGCCCTCTGGCCGCAAGTTGCTCACGGGGCCCCCACTTCCCATTCTGGGATGGGCTTACCCCTGCCCCACCGTATGGCCGCAAAAGGGGCCCCTCCTGCGCGAGACGTGCAAGGGGTGTGCCGAGTGTGGCTGTGGGGGGGGGGCCGCATGCGAACGTACTCAGCGGGGCCACGGTCGGAGCTCCCCATGGAGCGCACAACGTGGTGTGACGGGTGCGCCGAAGTCGGCGGGGGGACGTCGTCAGGTGCGGGCACGATCGCACGTGGCCGCCTCGCCGAATTCGGCACGCTCGCCACACGCTCAGGACACGCTCGCAGGCGGCCGCCCCGCCCCGTTCGGGGCGCCCCTCCGACGTCTCGTGCCATCCTGGGGGCTCCAACTGCGGCCTCTGTCGCGGCCCCCCCAGCCCAATTCGGCACAGCCCTATCGAATGTGACGCCTCCTCTGATAGCCGCCCTTATACACAACACAACAGAACACAACAGAACATGCCATTACATGAGAAAGCAACACAGAGCAGAACACAACAAATCACAACAAGCACCCATACACACATGCACGTTTGGCGTCACGGCCACGCGCGCGCGTGACGGCGCGGCGTAGGACTGGCCAAGCAAGCGCTCGTACTGGCCCCGCCCACGCAGCGAAGAGAAGCATGTTCCCCCCCAGCAAACGCACACAAACACACACGCACACGCACGCATGCACGAACACACAGACACATACACCCGCACACCCACTCACCACTCACCCACCCAACACACACGCACACACTCACGCACACACGCACGCACGCACGCACGCACGCACGCACGCACGCACGCACGCACGCACGCACGCACGCACGCACACACACACACACACACACACACTGGCACCCACACACACATACACACACAAGCACGCACACGCACGCAGACGCAGATGCACACACACAGACATACACACACACTCACGCACACACACACACACACACACACTCACACACACACACACACACACACACGCGCGTACACAAAAGCACGCACGCACGCACACACACACACACCTCTTTCCCTCTCTCTCTCTCTCTCTTTCTGTCTCTCTTCGTCTGTCAATATGTCTGCCAATGTGCCCGTATCTCTTCCGCTGTTTTTCTCTCTCTCTCTCTCTCTCTCTCGCTCTCCCACGGCGCGCACGATGTAAGAAGGACACTATCCATACAACTGCTCATGAAACTGCTACGGGTTGGGTCTGCGGTAGCAGGCTTCTCATAATCAACTGCTATGGAAGCGAGAGGGGCGCAAAGGTGCTTTTCTCGCGCTTCTGGATTTCGTTTTCAGCATATGTTCCTCATGTGTCCTGGATTCGCTGACCTTTTTGTTTCCTGGACTTGCGGACGCCGCTCCCTCTCGCACGCGTCGCGGGGTTGCAGGAAATCGTTCCGCGGCCCCGTGGGGGCAACCATCAACTTCCGAGTACGCGTCGACCTCGACCTTGTGAGCAACCACCCAAGGCCACATCACCTCGAGTTCTCCTCCCCCTCCTCCCCCTCCGTCTACCGTTTCCAGGGCCCACTGAGCCCCGCCCCCCCACGCACACTAATTACACAAACTTCACCTCCTCTGAGCTTGCCTTGCTTGTAGACATCCGGCGACTCGCTTTCTGTTCGGGGCCACAAGGCCCTGGCATCCCTTCGATGGAGCGCGTTTTTTTCAAGGGGCCTAAGGACACATAAATAGATACACGCAAAAAAAAAAACAGGATTCCCAATATTTTCAATATTTTCTGGGTTTTTGTCTTCCCCCCCACTTCCCATAATTTCCCATATTTTCTTGGGCCGTCGGGGCGTCTTGGCCTTCGATCGGCACGCCCGCGCTGGGGACTCGCTACAATCGGCCCGTATCATAAGGGCACACAATAAGGATGCAAGGGCCTTGGAAGGCCATGCCGAAACTTTTCGAGCGGGGCGCGGTCAACGAAAGTGGCCAAGGATAGACCGAGGAGGCAAGGATGCAAGGATACTCTTGGGAAGGTTGCCCATCCTTCCTATGCGGGTTGACTGTAAGATTGTGGGCGATGCCACACAAAAAATGTTGTCCAAAACGGGCAGCGGCCGCTGTCGGGCAGGCGACGCTTCAATCACATGGACAGGAAAACCGCCGCGGCACCACCGTTGCAAAGCCCTGCTCCAAAAAGGACAAGCGCTGCCGTCGATCCTCGTGCCCACGTCCTGCCATCGTTCGGACGTGCATTTCCTGTGCACTGTTTGGTTCCGTGCGTGATTTTGCTGTCTCGAGACGGCCCCGAATGATCCAAGATGGTCTAGAGCTGGTGCTCGCCTCGCCGAGACACACACGCCCGAGCGATGCCCAGAATTCTTCGGTCCTCGGCTCGATCCCCACGAATTGAGCAGGGAAAAGCCGTCCTGGCATTCCTATAGTCCTACCACGAAATGTTATTTGAACCCCAAAACGGTCTAAGAACGTCAACAATGTTCTTACAATATAAGCCGGATGTGGTAAAACAAAACAGCCCCAGCCAGAAATGTTCTGAGAGCATCTCGGCCATCCCTGACAGCAGTAGCGCACTACCGAAAAGGCTCCTCGACCCTATGCCGAGGGAGGTCGAGGAGGAAAAGATAATGACTCAGATGATGTTGGCGATGCGTGTGCGCACGCTCCGCTCCACGCCTTCCGCCACGCGTCAGCGGGCTCTTCCGCCCGCGGCCCCTCGACCGCGGGCAGAGAGCCTTTCGAAGGCCAACGGGTGGGAGAGGCCTGCAGGGCCTCCTGGACGGGCCAGCCTGGCCCAGAAAAGCTCGAGCCCCAGAGGGGGAAGCGAGGGAGAGCAAGCAGAGGCAGGGGCAAGGACAGGAGAAGACGGGCCCCCGCATTGCGCCTGGCAGCGGTCGCTGCCGGCGCACCCTCCATGTGGTCTGGGGGCGCGGGCAGCCTGCGGCCGCCGGCGCACCCGGGGTTTTTCGTGCGCCGGTGCCTACGCCGCGCCGGCGCGGGGCGCGGCCAGGCGGCGCGTGCTGCGCCTGCCGCCGGCTGCGCCCAAGCCCGCACCGCCGCCCCCTCATGACGGCACTGCACTTGCGAATTCAGCGCCAGGCTGGCCGTGGGGGAACCCACGGGCCTGGCCGCGCGGGGGCGCCAGCGTGGCTCCAGCCGCCCGGGCGCCCGGCCGCCGCCGCCCCCCGTGCGCCGCAGCCCGCGCGCGCACCGCCGCCCGCGGGCGCTCGGCCGCTCAGGGGCAACAGGCGGCCCGGCGGCCCCGCGGGCGCCCAGCCGCCGCCGCCGGCGCCTCGCAGCCCGCAGGCGCCCAGCTGCCCGCGGGCGCCCGAGGCGCTGCGCTTGGCGTCACGCTCCGGCGTGGCTCCGCACGCCAGGCCGTGGCCGGCGGCGGAGCACTCCATCCCTTCACCGCTTGCCAGGCCCTCAGCCGGCGGCGCCGCTGCTCAGCCGTCTTGCGGCCCCTCCCCATCTCGCTCGCTCGGGTGTTGGGTCCTCGTTTAGAAGAGACAGCGCCCCGCGTTCGCACTCCTCTTCCCGCTGCCCCCCCCCCACCTCACCTCACCTCGCCCCACCTCGCCTCACCTCGCCTCGCCTCACCTCACCTCGCCTCGCCTCACCTCATCATCATCATCATCATCACCACCATCATCATCATCATCATCATCATCAACATCAGCATCATCATCAGCTGCTTTTACTCAGAGACTCTTTCTGAACAACATGAGATGAAACGCGAACTCCTGTGAGTTAAAAAACTCTGAACCGAAGGCTCGGGAGAGTCGAACGACGCGCGCGAGCATCATACAACTACCACGACGGCCAGTGCACATATACGCTGTACCCGCAGAGAGGAGGAGGGGAGGCGGAGGACCTAGAGAGACTATGGAAAATGTGAACATTCCTGAGACTCTCTGAGCCCCAGCTGCAAACCGAGCCCGCTCTATTAGCTGCTTCTACTCCGAGACTCTTTCTGAACAACATGAGATGAACGGCAAACTCCTGTGCGTAAACAAGACATCTGAACCGGGGGCTCGGGAGAGTCGAACGACGCGCACGAGCATCATACAACTACCAAATGTAGGGGGCCTGTCCTACATCAAACATTCCTTCTTCAGCCCAAATTTAGCGGGCTCTTCTACGCCTTGGAAGCATGCACACAGAGAGGAAACTGCATGGCAAAACCGGCGTCCAGAAATAGACCAGCGAGCTGTCTAACGAGCGCTGGTGGGTAGGGATTGGCACGCCGAGTCCAGTGGATACCACTGTCGTCTCGGCCCTGCAGCACATGGTGAGCCTCGCCAGTGAAAGAGCAAAGTCCACGCCCAATGCACCTTTTGCGAAGCCGATCGGCGTCGGGCAAGAGAAGAGTTCGAAATCGAGTCGGCTTCTCCACGCAGTGCCCCATCCGCAGTAGCGGGTGGTGACATCGAGCACTTGTGGGACAGCTGCGATGCGATTCGCATCAGGCATGTACCACATGTAGCTGCTCTGCGGGTTCTCCCAGAGAAAGGGAATTCGGCATTTAATGCACTGGTCGAAAATCCTCACATCATTGTGAAACAACTTGTTGCCCTCATTGAGTTGAGGCTGCAGGCGGGGCGGAAGCCCTGGAAGGCCTGCTGGATACTGCTTTGAACGGATAGCATTGTGCCAGCCACGGGCGATCGAGAAGGTTGCGCATGGAACCCCCGCCAACACGCCAAGGCAGCGGCCTGATATGACGAGCTTCAAGACCCGTCGCATCACGCCAGGGCGGGGGAGGTCGCCATCGGGACCCTGCAGGATGTCGAAGGAGTAGACCTTGCATCGGCGACGCCGCATGCCGTCGCTCCAGACCTCGGACCCTGCAAACAGCTCGATGTAGAACGGCTGGTAGTCCCAGAGGGGGTCCGCTGTCTTGCGGCGCCGCTGCCGCAGAAGTGCGCCACGAGCTTGTCGGCTAATGCGGCCGCGGCTGTCTCGCAATATTGGCGCCGGCGCACGCTCAGGTTGTTCCAGACCTCCTGCAGCAGGCCGCGCTTCTCGTAGCGTCGAGCGCTGCTCTGCGTGCGCCAGCGGCCCCTCTTGGCGACCTCGTCGAGATTCAGACGGCCCTCCTGGCGGTCGATGATCGCCCCCGAGCGGCGGGCCATGTAGAGTACTGGCGAGAGCGGAGCAAGCCCCACTCGCGCGGCAGCGCGGTCGAACAGGTCCCTCAACTGCGACTGCATGAGAGGCCACAGCGGCTGCCCGCGGCGGCTCGTGGCCAAGGCAACAAGACGCGCCCCGATCCAGCGGCGCGAGATCGTGACGGTCTCGTCCATCTCGCCTGTCTTGGAGGCTCTCAGCATGTAGTCGGGGCTGCTGTGAATCACCGCGTCCGTGACGGTCCCGCAGGGCCCTAGGATAGGATGTTTGGTAAAACTGATGGATCTCCCCGACCCCAGAACTGGCGCGGGCTTCCACTTGCGGTTCCCTTGCTCCTGCCCTTGCCTCTTGCTTGCCCTTTCTCTCTCCCTCTCTCTTCACCGCCGCTCCGCGGCTCGAGCCTTTCTAAGGCCAAGCTGGGGGTCGGCCTCAGTTGGCCTAAGGCCGGGCCCCGGAGGGGCCAGAAGACTCCCAGGCCTGGGTCCAGGCCTGGCAGGGGCGCCCGCGGCCGCACGATGCCGCGCCTGGCGCCGCGCGGCTGGTGGGCGGCAACGTCGCCGCCCGCGGGCGCGCAGCTGCGCAGCGGTGGGGGGCCTGGGCGCCGAGCGGCGCCGGCTCACGCCAGCCGCGGAGCACCCAGGGGCGAGGTGGCATCCGTCGAGGCGGGGCCGCCGAGCCCCCCCGACGAGCTAGCAGCCAGGCGCGAGCCCGCGCCGGCGCTGGCGCCGTGCCAGGCGGGAGCCGCGGGTTGCGCGTGCGCGCCGGAGCCCGCCCGGAGGAGCTGCCCCAAGGCCCAGACGTCGCCGCCGGTCGGCCGGCGCCGTGGGCGCGCGGCAGCCCTGATGCTGATCCTCGCGATGACCGTCGGGATCGTCGAGGCCGACGCCGAGGCCGAGTCCGCGTACTACGACGACAACGTGGACATGAGGGAGTTCTGGCTCGATGCGCCCGTGGACCCCTCGATGCACGCGGGCGCGCCGCCGGGCGGGGTCTCCTCTACCGGCGGGCGCGCCGCACCTGCAGGAAGCAGCGGAGGGGGACCGCCGCGCGAGCGCTCCGCGCCGCCGGCGGGGCCCCCTCCCCAGGACCCGACCCACCCACCCCCCGACCCCCCCGATGGGGATCCATCGTCCTGGATCAGAGGTTGGGGTCTTTTCGGTATCAGCTGGAAGGACATCGGCAACCGCACCTACTGGTTTGCCGAGGGGATGGGTGGGGGTACCTTCAGAGCCGTGGGGAGCTTCAGGTCTGCCTTCTCGACTCGCGAGGCAGGAGGTTGGCTTAGCTCAGAAGGTGGCTGGGTGCTCTACATGACGGACCAGATGGGCCTCACCCTGTTCGGCTCCGCCTGGCCGCTGATCGCCGGGCTCGTGGCGGTCTTCGCCGGCACCGGGATGGTCGCGCTCTTGGCCCACAGCCTGAGGACGCTCTTCGCGCCCTGCAGCTGGGCGGCTTGGACCTGCGGCTTGGTGCTGGCATGCTGCCCTTGCCCGAGGCGCCGTACGCCTGGCGAAGTCAAGCTCGACAAGCTGGTTCCGCCGGCGGCACCGCCGCTCACCGACGTGGTGTGGCATGGGCCGACTACCGGGGCCGACCCGACGACTGACTGGTATCGCAAGAGCATCAAGGAAGGCCGGGGCTCCAAGCGCGGCCAGAACGACCTCATGATCCGGGTGGACTACAGGGTTGCCCGGCTCAAGCTCAACATGAAGTCTCCTGAACGTATCAACCGCCAAGGATTGTGGGTGGAATACGATTCCGTGAAGGGTGCTAGCGACAAGAGCTTCCGGCGCGAGCTGGAGCAACGGGATCCTCGCTGGCTTCACCTGTGCCGCTCTTCGAGCTGTACTGGGTGCAAGGGGCGCGAGAACGAGCTGCATTGCAAGGAGTACGCGGCCCTCGACAACGAGGCCATCGTAGACCTCGGCGACTATTCGAGGTTCACACCCTGCCGGATCTTCGTCTGGCTCTGGAGGGGGACGGGTCTTGTCTACAAGTTGCTATTGTACATCCTCTCGTGGTGCTCATGTTGTGGGGCATGCCTCTGCCGCCGGCGTCGCCGCCGTCCTAAATCTGGCGATGCGGAGCCTGGCGTGCAGGGGTCAGTGGCAAGACTACTTGACCAGGAGTCCGAGTCCGAGGTAGATGCCGAGGACAACCCTTGCGAGGCAGTGAAAGTGGGGCTCATGATCAAGGGTAAGATGCGCCCACTGGCTCCCGAGGGTTGTCGAGACGCGGCACGAGGGGACCCTACTGTGCTGCTGGTGGAGGACGGGCGGGCCTCGGACCTCCCTCTCCCAAGTGAGGGGAGCGCAACGGCTTGCCTCTGCGAGCACCACCGGCAGATCTACATGGTCCTGCGCTACGGTGAGAAGTGCTCTCAGGTGACCTGCTTCCGGGAAGCGGTGGGCATGGCCTCAGGGGTTCCTCTCTGTCTGCAACACCTTGGGGGTGACGCAGCCCGTACAATACACGACAACCCAGCAGGAGTCGGGTTCTTCGCAGGACTACGGCGTCGAGCTCGGCGGAGCCCTGCAGCACGGAGCCGCACACCAGAGCGGGCAGCTGCCGCCCCAGCCAGGAGCCGCACTCCTGAGCGCACCGCACCCCCGCCCTCGGCGCGAGAGGCGCCTTCCAGCCCTGGCGACCCCGTCCCGTCGCCGGCTGGACCACCGAGCGTGCGCTTCGAAGCGCCGCCGGTTCCGGGCTTCTCCCAGCCGCCAACGCAGCCGCCTATGCCCCTTGGACAACATTTCATTCTACGGGCGAGGGTGCATTGGCCCGAGGGGGCGCAGTGGATGATTTTCTCAGAGGGAAAGCAGTCGATGCCGTCGCGGCCAGCACGGTGGCCGACTACTTCGACGGTGCGCTGGCGCTCGAGGTGGCGGACCCAGCAGGCGTCACCATCCGCTTCCTCGTAAAGCCCGACGGCGTCATCCGTGCGCCGTCTCCAGGACCCTCCGGACGCCTACCCGCAGGGTTCATCGAGGAGTTGCTCCACCACGCACCCCTGGGATGCGAGGAGCTCGGCATCGGCGTCTCGGCGACCAACGTACCCGAGAAGGTTTGGCACAAGCTGGCAGCTTGGCATGGTCTGCCCGTGGGTGGCCGAGCTGGCCCACTCAGCGAGGCACGCTGGCGGCTGCTCAAGGAGAAGGTGGTCGACCTAGTCAAGTGGCACCCTGAGGGGGGCGTGGCACCCAGTCCGAGCTTCGAGGCGCAAGCCACCGAGGCGGACGCCAAGCTGCGCAGCCATTGGCGGCGGCTCGATCGCAGCAGCTCGCCCAGGCCGCCCTCGGGGTCAACAAGAAGGAACTCTCGTTCGCCGTCAGCCGAGGGCGGACGAGCAGCCAGCTCTGAGGCGCCCGCGTCAGGAGATAGTCATCAGGGAGATGAGGGAGGAGTCATGATGGCCTGCTACTTGGAGGAGAAGGCCCGTGGGTCAAGCGATGCGGCCGCTGTGCAGAGCGTGGCTGCTGGCTTCGGGGAGGAAGCCCAGCAGGTGCTCGCCGGCCTCATCCGACATGATCGATACCTCAAGCAGCAGACGAATGAGCCTGAGGAGCTCGCACGACTGGATGGGCACATTGGCAGCTGGGAGGTGCTCCAGCAGGTGCCCTCGCGACCACAGACCCCGGAGACATCGCCTAACAGCCTCCAAGAGCTCCTCAAGCTCTCACCCGAGCACCACCGCTCACAGGGGCCGCCGGCCCCCACGGCCGACAGCGCGCCCCAGCTCGAAGCACACCCATCACTCTCGCCAGCGGTCGTCCTGCCGGCCTTCCCCGTCGGACAACGGGACGCCGGCCTCCCAGCTACCACGGCTGGGTTGAGCCCGGTCGTCCGCCCCCAGGCGCCGAACATCAGGTCCCTGTTTTGCTACGACCAGCACGTCAGTGACTTGGGCCTGCCTCCAGGTTTGACCACAGCACCAGCACGCTACGCTGCTGGGGCCCGAGAGGACAGTGGAAGTGCCGACCCGTTCGGCTCCGTGCAGCCCGGGGCAGCGCTGGACGCGAACACCGCCAGGATGCTCCACGCGTTAGAGGGGGTTGCCAACGCCCGGCAGGGCGACAAGGCAGCCCCGCGTGGGACAGTGGCGGCGCTGGGACGGGCCGAGGAGCTGGACGTCTACCTGGCGCGCGGCTGCGGCCAGCTGACCGTGGAGGTCTGCGACGAGGTCCTCGGACGCGAGCTGTTCTACGCTCTGCGCCGGACCTGCGAGCAGAACAAAGCCCTCATGCTCGCCGTCGAGACGCCCACCACGGTGTCCAACCGGATCGCAATGGCGTGCGCCTCGCTAAGCTTCGGCGGTAGCAGCCTGGACAACCTGGCTCCGTGGTCGGCGTCCGTGGCGGACTTCCCGACCTGCAAGACGATCGCGTTCGACAGGTACAGCGCGCCACACGACACCAAGCTGGAGCCCAGGCCCAGGGCCCCCGTGGTCTTCGACCAGTGGAAGCGGCAGGCCCAGAACATGACCAGGTTCTTCGGGCTTGTCTTCGGGCGGGAGCACGTCAAGGAGCGTCTGGACTGCCTGGAGACTCTCGCACGGGAGTGTGAGAAGGACGACCACGCCTTCCCACCCAAGTTTGTCTACGAGTTGTGGGAAGAGCTGCGGGCGACCTGGTGCGAGCGGCTCCGAGACAAGAAGCGAGGCCTCCTGCGCATGCTGCAGACGGACAACCCCAGGAAAGAGGACCTCAAGATGGTGGCATTTGCTCCCAGGCCGGACGGACGCCCAGCTTTCGTCTTCCCTAACGTCTTCGACCTCGAGTCTCCCACAGGCTATTACCAAGAGGTCGTACGCCCGCGACAGCAGCGCTACCTTCAGACCGTCCTCAACGACTCGATGCACGGGGTGCGTGGCGCCCCGGGCAAAGCTGGGGAGGTCCGAGGAGGGGGGGAAGAACCAGCCGCCGAGCCTCAGGAACAGCGAGCTGGTGCCACCCCCAAGAGGAAGCCCAAGGCCAAGGCCCAGCCGAAGGCCAGCTCCGCACGGGCCGCGTACCCTGCGGGCAAGCGGCTGAACGCCCAGGAGATCAAGCTGTCGGTCCGGCATGCGCCCTGCGACAAGCAGGGCAAGCCGCTCTGCTGGGACAACTCGACCTGGATAGGTTGCAAGAAAGGAACTGCGGGGTGCTCACATTCGCACGAGCTTATCAAAGGGCTGAAGGACGTGCACTGGACCGTGCAGTGCCAGCTCCTCAGGCGGGGAGGGCTCCGCAACGCCGCCAAGATCGACCCGGCGTCGGTCAACGGGAGAATTGCACAGCTGAGGGCCCAGGCGAAGACCGAGGCGGACAGCAAACGGGCTGCAGGCGCTAGCGCGGCGGAGAGCCAACCTTCCAAGACAGGTTGGGCGCCACCCGACGAGTACGCCGAGGTCCAGTGCACCGAGCTGGAGTCAGAACTTAGAGAAGCCGCTCAGGGGCCCGATGCGACCTGGCTCGAGGACCCGCGGGCCGACAGCCCGGCCCTGATCGGGACGAGTGTCTGCGCAGACGAGGGAGCTCTGGCCCAGCAGAAGCTGCTCGAGGCCGTCCAAGAGAGCGGGGCACTCGACTCCGTGAGCCATGCCAGTGACTACATGCGGTCGCACGTCTTGGCGCGTCTCGCGTGCGCCCGCGGGCGCGGAGAGGAGCTTTCGGTTGAGCAGGTGCTCCTCGAGGCGACGAGCCAAGGCGGACCCACCTTGGCCGCCGAAGCTAGCGAGCTGCTGGACCGCCTTGGAGCGAAGGCTGGCAACCTGGGAGCCGACCCCGATGTCATCATAACGCCAGTGAAGTGGGACGCTGAGAAATCGGTAGGTCAAGGCTCCGTCACGGTGCAGGGCCATACTTGGCGCTACCTCGACTACCAGGACCAGCTGCCTTTGGACGAGCGCATCGCCAAGCGATTACAGGTGGCCGCCGGTGTTTCAGAAGAGCGGCAGTGTCTCCCACTCCACCTGGCAGCCGCCAAGCTTTGGGTACATCTGGAGACTCCACCCGACGCCCAGCAGGTCAAGGACCTGGCCCTCGAGATCCGCAGGGACCTCCTGGAGAAGGCTACCGACGCAGCCGCAGGTCTCGCCGATGCTCCGCCCTGGATATCTCCCAGGGAAGCCGAGGTCCGGATGCACATCCACGACGCAGTGCATCGCGACCACGACAAAGATTTCCGTTGCGTCGCCCTCTTCCCATGCGAAGCCTTGGAGGAGGTGGTGCTTAGAGTATGGCGTGCCGACCACTGGGGTCATTTGGATATCGATACGGTCCTCCCCGTGGGAGAGCCCAAGCAAGAGTGCCACGTGATTATCCATCGCGGGCATATGCGTGTCCTCCACCCACCGCCCGGAGCCGACGGCCGGCGGGTAGCGGACGAGCTCATCCGCACCTGGGCCACGAGCGGGAAGGACCTCAAGGAGCTCCCCACCATGGGCTGGGAGACGTACTTCGCCTCGGAGGAGGATGGCAGCCCGGCGGTGGCCAGCAAGCCCCCCCCATGCCAGCATTGCAGAGCCTTGGCAGCACAGCAGCAGCAGCGTGGGAGAGCCGCCGGCGGTGTAACCGCCGCGGTCGAGCTCCCCACCGAGGTGGAGTGTCCAGACTTCGGGGACTTGGAGCCCCTGCGATTGAGGCCAGCGTTCGCATGGGGGCTCAGGACGCGGGAGATTTTCGCCGGGACTGGGCGTTGGACGCAGGCCATGAAGGATGCGGGCATCGCCACCAGCGAGTCTGTCGAGTACTTCGGGCAGCCGTTGCTCGGCAAGGACCCCCGGCCACAGTTCGACATACGCGACCCACTGGTACGAGAGCGCCTGTACCAGGAGTTCAGCGCGCCCCCTGGGCCCGACGAGGCCAACGTGCTGCAGTTCGCCCCACCTTGCGTGAGCCATTGCCCCTGGCAGTTGGCGGCAGGAGGGACGAGGACTTTCGAGTGCCCAGATGGAACCGGGGAACGGCAGATCGAGATCGATGGCAACATATTCGGGGAGTTCGCGTGCATCGGGGCGAAGAGGGGCTACGAAGCGGGACGAGAGTCCCACCAGCCCTCTGGGCGTAGGTGGTCTAGAGCAGATCCTCTTCCACCCCTCCCTCTTCCCCCTTGGGGAGGGGTTTACCCCTCCCCCTACCCCCTCCCCTGGACCTGGACGGGGGGGGCCGCGGGTAGTTAGAGCGTCCAAGATGGCCCAAGACGGCTCCAAGAGCGCCTCAGAGAACCCAAGATGAGCTCCAAGATGGCTCAAGATAGCGCAAGATCGCTCACGATGGCTCCTAAGATGGTTCCAAGAAGCCCAAAGACGGCCCCAAGATAACTCCAAGTGGCCAAACAGCTCCCCAAGGAGGCCCCGAAGAGGCCAAAATCGTCCCAAAACCTAAGGAAAATCAATGATTTTTGCTTTCTCGCCTTTTCGCTTCCGATGGCCATCCGAGGCCTGGAGATGGCTCCAAGATGGCCCAAGAGGGCCCCAAGAGAGCCCCAAAAGAGCCCCAAGACGGCCCCAAGAGCGCCCAAGAGCACTCCAAGAGCGTTCCAAGAGGGGTCCAAGAGGCGATTTTAGGGGCTTCCGAGGGGGGACGCTAATTAAACCCCCCCTCTTGTTTGATCGACTCCCTCCAAGATGGCCCCAAAAGCGCCCCGAAGGCTCCCCAGAGCGCCTCAAGAGGGTCCCAAGAGGCGCCCAAGATGCCCCAAGGCGCCCAAAAAGCCCTCCAAGAGGCCCTCAAAAGACCCCCAAGAAGCTCCTTCCCCTCCTCCTCCTCCTCCTCCGATTCTTCCTCCTTCTCCGTCCTCCTCCTCCTCCTCCTCCTCCTCCTCTTCCCCCTCCTCCTCCTCCTCCTCCTCCGACGACGACGACGACGACGACTCCTCTTCCATCCTCCCCCTCTCGGGGTCTGTGACAGCTTCCCCCGCCCTTTGTTATTCTGCATGCTCCCCGACTTCCCTGATCACCTCAACTCCCCTGAGCATCGTTTCTGGATGGGCTGGTGGGGATACGCGAAGCGTCAACAATTCCTCATCGAGTCGTCAGCACGGGATGGGCGGTACCCCAAGCTGTGGGATCGCCCCTGCATGCGGGCCTTGATGCGTGCGACGGGAGCCCGGGTTCTCGCCATAGACATGTGCGAGTGGGGGCTTGCACCGCCGGACGAGCCACAGCATCGGTATCAGAAGCGGACCTGGTGGTTGGCATCACTTGGTCTCTACCCCTATGCCTTGATTCTAGCCAGGAGGTGCACGGGCCATCACACGCACCGCACGTTGGAGGGCGGCCTACCGCATGATCTAACGGACGCCCAGGTAGAAGCCTACAACCTTGATGCTCGCACGCGGCTCAGTAAAGCCGAGGCCAGCGAATTGATCAACCTCAGCACCAAACTGAGCGAAGCCGGCGAGTACTACGGCCTCGGCAACGACGGGGTCACCGTCACACTGCCCCCGGATGACAAGCTGATCCGCGTGAACCAGCTCATCGCGCGAGCTGCCCCAGACAATTTCCACTGGGCGAGGATCGATTTCCGCACCAAGCGGCACTACTCCGCCTTGCCGGAGAGCCAGTGGGCCCTCTACTTCGGCAAGACCCCCGAGGGCGAGCTCCGCTTCACCCTCGGCAAGCAGGCCCCGCCCAACCTGGA
Organism: Prorocentrum cordatum; assembly: GCA_963575745.1. NCBI lineage: Eukaryota > Dinophyceae > Prorocentrales > Prorocentraceae > Prorocentrum > Prorocentrum cordatum. The sequence continues at coordinate 218,519 of CAUYUJ010017193.1, read as the reverse complement.
AGGTGGAGGACGTGTTCCCAGCGGTACTCCCCAGCTCAGTGCAGCGGTAAAGGGAGAGTTGGGAAGCGCAGGCTTCGGGCTGGGATTGCGGGGCATGCGGAGGACCCAGCACGCAGGGCAGTATGCACCGCGGTTGTGCGCTGCCTGGGCAGCCGTGCTCAAAGCAGCGGCTGCCGGCACCGCCCCAGAGAAGCTGGAACGACAGATCGCCGCTATGGATGCCGAGGCGCGGGCTTTGGAGGAGAAGTTGGAAGACAAGGTGGCGCGGGCCGGGCGCTATGACGCCCTGGAACAAGACCCCCCCCCCTCTTTTCAGCCTCCGACCTGTGCGGGAGAGGGCGGCGGTACCGCAGATGGGGCCACCGACGAGCACGAGCATAGCGTGAAATGCGGCAGCCTGGAGCAGAGCGCCAACACCTGCTGCCTACCTCATTCGATATGGGGAAGCTCAATGGAGGTCGAATTCGAGGGGGGCTCAAAGGGCCGCCAAGAAGGTGGTCATTCAAAGGACGACTACCTGGAGGGGAACGAGGCGGAGGCGGATGGCCTAAGCTCAAAGGGCGAAGGCCGGGGTGAGGAAGAGGTGGAGGTGGAGACCGACGGCGAGCCAACCATAACCACATGGGGTGGCGACGAGAAGCGTGGTGGCAGACGAGGTGGCAAGCGAGGGGGCTGGAAACGCAACAAGGCGCGCAAGCGTGAAGCACGCGAAGCTGCTGCTCGCGGAGGTGGCGGATCTGGCGGAGGTGGCGATGATGACGGCGACGGGGACGAGAGCCCCGAGGAGGAAGAGGAGGAGAACCGCCGCCAGAAGAAGGCGAGGGAAGCCGAGGACGAGGCGTCGCGGGCCAGCCCGGTGCGGGTCTTCGCCCCGCAGCAGGGGGACCAGTGGGTGTCGCTCAAGGGGGGCCCGTTCGAGGCTGGAGAGGTTAAGGCAAGGTTAAGGGTCGCCGAGTCACTGTCGGGGGGCTTCTTCGACGCCGACCAGTTGTACCTCTTCGAGTACACAGAGGACGACGATACTGCAGGGGCATATGGGCCACCTCTCGACGACGAGGAAGCGGTGCGCCCCGGCGAGAAGTTGCTGCTGTGGGCCACGCTGAAGCCGCCCAAGGAATGGACCACTTGGAGCCCCCGGTGGAACCGGGACCAACAACCCGCACCTGGTGCCACAGCCCAGGAGGGTCAGCGGAGAGTCACGGCCAGGATTGCTGATAGAGCGGCAGCAGCAGCAGCAGCGCCGGCAAGGCCGAGTGGGGCCGCAGCGAGCTCAGCAACCGGCAGTGGCCGCCAGCCAGCCCCAACGTTCAGCGAAGTGGCGGCAGCAGCAGGCGGCGCCCGAGCGAGCTCAGCACCCACGTCCAGCGGTGGCACTTCGAGGAGTTCAGGCGCTCTGATGCGAGTTGAGGAACAGCTCGCTGAAGCTCAGGGGCAGCATGCCCGAGCAGCGAGCGAGGGCGGCGACCAGGAGCTGAGCGCGGCGCGCGTGGTAGGACAGCTGGAGATCAGGCGCAACGAGGTCCAGGCCCGCCGCGCTGCCCGGCTCGAGCGCGAGGCGCGCCGGCGGGAGCGCGAGGACCAGAGGGCCTCCAGCGCACCCCCAGAGCCCCACAGCCCACAGGCACCCACGGGGGCCCCTCCTCCGCCCGAGGCCGAGGAGGACCCAGAGACCACCTCGGATGAGATGGGACGCCGGGTTGCCGAGGCGCACCCGGGCGTAGCCTGCCGTGGGGGGGTCCACAAGTGCAACGCGGCTCGACGATTCGTCAAGAACTTCAACGACGTGCGGAGGGGTGGCAAGAGCTACGACCTGCAGCATGCCGATATCCTGTATCTGAACGGGATCGGGCAGATCAGCGACGTCCTGATGCAGGCATATCCCGGGGCCGACCCGACGGATCCATCCCTGCCGCCGGAGCCTCGCCAGCTCGGCGAGATCCTGGCGCGCTACGTGGAGGAGCATGAGACGTTGAAGCTCAAGATGACGAGCTTAGGCATTCCACGAGACGAACAGGCCGGTGGTGGAATCCTGGACCCCATCTACGTCGCGACTGAGAAGACTTACGTCGAGGAGTACGAGGGTCGAGATGTCCCAAGCGCTCGCAGCCGCAGCCGCCGGCGGAGCGGAGGAGCAGCCCCATCTGGGGGAATGAAGCCCCCCGGGGGCGCACCTGACGACTCAGAGTCATCTGCCTCCGAGACGATGGCTCCTGGCACCCGAGGCCGGCTGCGAGCGAGGTCGCCCCGGGATGAGAGACGGGGGCGCGACTCCGCCCCGGACCCGAGGGATCCGGGGCGCAGGTGCGGAGGCCCTGAGGTGCCGCCGGCGGACACCCGCCGAGGCGCGCACCAGAAGGGCTGTGCGGAGGCACACCAGGACGAGAGTCGATCATCGCCGGCGACACCCCGGCCTGGCACCACCGAGGCCAAGGAGTACTTGCACTGGTGCCTGGAGCACGCTGAGTTTGCTCCCGAGCTGGTGAAAGAGGTGACGGACCTGGGGAACCGCCTGCTACTCGCCGCAGGGAGCGTGGAGGCAGCAGCAGCGAGGCTCCGCGAGGAACGGGAGCTCGCCCTCGGGAACCCGCTCGGGGGGGTGCTCGACCCCGAGTTTGGCGAGGCGCTCGAGGAGGATCACCGGCGGTACCTCCAGGAGATGGCGAGCAAGGGCGTCCCCGTTCGGAGGCAGCAGCCCAGGCGCCGGACTATAGCCAAGCCCCGCGCCTCCGCGAGGGACCATGCGCTGGAGATGTACGCCAAGGCCTGGAAGGACACGTCCTACGGCGCCGTGCTCTGGGCCACTCCGGAGGCCGAGGCCGCCCTGTCCGCTTCCGAGCTCATCGAGAGCCCGTCAGGGCGCGTGCCCAAGATGTTGCCGGACCGCACGGTGAGCAGCGAGGGACGCCCCATACATGATATGAGGGTTGCCAATGGAGACTCGCCCAAAGAGCTGCATCCGCCAGCGCTCCAGCCCAAGCACGAAGCCCTTGTGCGCCTGTCACTCTGGTGGTCCGCACGCCACCCGGGCGTTCCGCAGGTGATAGCCGAGCGGGACGTGTCGCGGGCCTTCAAGTGGCACTGGGTGCGAGACGAGGACGTGGCCGAGTTTGGCACCTCCCTCCCCGGCGACGCCGTGGGTCTGACCACGCGCGTGATCATGATCCATTGCGTGATGGTCTTCGGGTGGTCGGGGTCGCCGGGCGAGTACATGGCGTTCGCCTGGAGTGCCAAGTGGGACCACGAGCGGCGCCGCCCACCAGACCCAGCGGTCAACGACACAGTGCGCTGGTCGTCCAAGTGGCTGATGGACGACGGCGTCTTGGTCGAGCCGCTGGTCGGCCTTCGGCCCTGGCTCAGCGCAGCCGACTGCGACGCGAGCATGCGGCGCGTCTGGGGCGACGACGCGATCAACGTCGACAAGATGGCAGAGGAGGGCACCTTCCAGGCAGAGCAGCTGGTCTGGGGCCTATACTTGGATGTGGACAAGCAGCGCTCGAGGCTCCCCGAGCCCAAGTGCGTGAAAGCCGCCCACCTCTTGGCGATCGACGAGCTTCGCTATGGATGCCGACGGGTTCCCATCAAAGTCGTCCAGGAGCTGAGGGGGTCGGCCCAGTTCTGGGTGGCTACGCAGCCGGCTATCAAGCCCGAGCTGCCGGTCATTGACCGCCTCCTCGGCGGTGGGCTCAGCGCAGCCTGGGCGGAACCCCGAGGTAGCGCTGAGGAGGTCGCCCTTGCCTGGGACGAGTGGGACCAGACCCTCGAGCTGCTGCGGGTGCTCTTCGACGCACCCGAGGCCTGGGCGTCCACTTTCGAGGCGAGCTTCATTTCCTGTCTAGGGCCGCGCGAGCGCCTGGCACTCCCAGGGGCCGCCGCCCGGACGAGATGGACTGGGGGGGGCGCAACCACGACGACCATCGGCAGCATCGACTGGGGGCGGGCAGTGGCCGGCAGCAAAGCGATGCCACCTCACTACATGGCCGTGGACGCCGCCCCGCTCCTACGCCAGCTGGAGGACGTGCTGAGCCACCCAGGGGCCGAGAAAGATTGGGCGATCGCCATCGTGGAGCTGCTCGCGTTTGTAGCCCTAGCTGCCGCTAGAGGTAGCGAGTGGCAAGGCGAGCTGGTCTTCTACGTCACCGACAACATGAACGTGCGGTCGTGGATTTCGAAGAGGCGGCCCAAGCACCCGCTGGCACGGCACCTCATTCGCCTCGTCCAGCGCCTGGAGGCTTGCTACGGGTTCAGCACGACCGCGCTGTACATACGCACTTACCACAACGACATCGCGGACTGGCTGTCGCGGGAAGAGGCCAAGAAGGTCCACTCCGAACTTCTTCGCAAAGGGTGGACCCGTATCGAGCCGCCCGAGGAATGGGGGAAGATGCTGGCCGAGGCAAAGGAGCACCTCCTGCGGCTACCTGGAGAAGATGGGCCCATTGCGGAGTCAGCGCTCCGGCATCGGGCGCTGAGGACCCCAACAGCGGTGCCTCGCAACCTCGCCCTCACAGGGCGCCGGGGCCTCGAGCTGGGAAGCCCACTGGGGACTTACGGGCGAGCCTGGAAGCAGCTCGGTGGCGAGCTGACCACGGGCGACTCCACGGGGGTGGACTGGATCATGTGCTCGCTGTCTCTGGACCCGAAGGGCTTTGAAGTCGAGAAGTTGGCATCCTCAATTACCAGGGCGAGGCCACAAGTTGTCGTGGTCGACGCCCCGGGCAAGCTCGACCTGACCCGCGTGGTCAAGGTGCTGCGCAAGCTGGGATACCGCGTGTACGATCTGGAGGTCGTCTGCACCCACTACGGCGACATGACAGCTCGAGCTCGGAGCCTGATCGTGGCGGGCAAGGGGCCAGCGGGCGTCAGCCTGGCGGGCATGCGCATGCCGCCGGCGCGCCGCTGTCCCCATGGAGTGAAGCACGCGCTGAAGGACAAGCCCAGCGAAGGCTGTCACCACTGGCTCGACGACGAGGGGAGCGTCACCTGGGACCCTGCAGCTCGTGGGGGCTCCGACCCTACACTGCCCAAGGGCATCGGCCACATCAAGATCGCCGGCACCAAGCATCTGGTCTGCTCAGTCGACGGCCCGATCGGCACGGTTCGCTGGCCCGCTGAGGGCCCGGGCGGACCGGGAGGAACCCTGATCCACGTCCCAGGACGCAGTGGCGGGCGCATCAGGGCGCTGTCGCCGGAAGAGGTTTGGATCGTGCAAGGAGGCGACGAGGAGTCGTGGGTGCAGCGACGAGCCCGAGGCGACTCCGAGGCCACCCTGATGCGAGAAGCGGCGAGGTCCCTGCCGCCAGAGACGGCGAGAGCTGTGCTTGGTTCGGCTGCGGACGCACTGTCGCAGACCACCCAGCGGGCAGGCGGCTGCCGCGATCCCGCAGAAACGGCCGCCTGGGAGACGACCCGACGGTGGCTCAGGGCATGGGCGCGGAGCGAGCTCCAGGTGAAAGCTGACAGGCCAGAGGACAACCAGCATGCTGGAGTACTGAGCGACGACGTCCATAAAGCGAGGCGCAAGAGCCAGGGCGTCCGCTTCAAGGCCATCGAGGAGGACCTCGTGCGGGGCCCCGAGCCCCCCCCCGACGCGGAGGAGGTGGACCTGGACGCAGTCGTCAACATCCCCAAGAAGCGGCGGAAGAAGAGCCCCAACCGGGGCAAGAAGGTGGAGACCCAGGGCCTGGTCAAGCCGGTCGCCCTGGGCCGCGCTCGTGCCTCCATCGCCCTGCCGGACCACCCGATGCTGGGAGGGGACGACTACGGCCGGTGGATCGAGGAGCAGAAGCGTGAGGCGCTGATGCTGCGACTGTCCGAGGGAACCCGCGCTGGCTACGAGACCGGCTGGAAGCAGTGGCAGAGCTTCAGAGCAGCCCAAGGGGAGTCGCCCTGGCTGGAGGGACGCGACCGCGAGGAGCGACACGCCAACGAGGAGGCACTGTTGGGCTTCGTCATCGTGTTGGCTAAGGTGCTGAAGCGCACGGAGGGTACGGTAAAACAGAAGTTGTTCGCAGTGCGATTCGCCCACCTCGTGGTCGGGTACCCAGATCCTCTACTCCACCGAGGCCGTCTTTGGCCCACGCTCGCCGGCCTCCGGAGAGGCCAAGGGCCGAGCGGGAGGAAGCGGCCAGTGACGCCTCGCATGCTCCTGTGGCTTCAGGGCTTCCTGAAGGACCAGTCGGACCTCCCTGAGGCGGACACCGCTGTCCTGTGGGCCGCCGTGGCGGTGGCCTTCTTCTTCATGTTGAGGGCGTCCGAGTACCTGGTCCAGCCCGGGAAGACATGGAGTCGAGAGCGCGTTGTGCGTGGAGTGGACGTCACGGGCCGCAGTGGCGACAACAAGCCCTGTGCCTTCAAGGACGCGGTGGAGGCGGTGCTCCACATCACCTCCTCGAAGACCGACCAGTACAACGTGGGGCGCGTACGGAACCAGTACGAGACGGGCACATCATTGTGCCCCGTGGCAGCACTCCGCCAGCTGGAGCGGCACTACCCGCAGAGGCTGCGGGGGAGCGAGGAGGAGCTCCCACTCTTCCGCTGGGCGAGCGGAGCGCCCATCCGTCGCGAGGAGGTGCAGCACTACCTGACGATCGCAGGGCTTGCCGCCGGGCTGCGGAAGGAGGAGATCGGCTCGCGCAGCCTCCGCATCGGGGGCGCGACAGCGATGTACCACGCCGTGGACGACTTGCAGCGCGTCAAGCGCTTCGGGCGCTGGGCCTCCGATAGCTTCCACGGGTACCTGTGGGAGAGCCACGAGCCCATGCGCGGCATCTCGACCAACATGGCGACGGATGTGTCCGAGCTCACGGCGCCGCCGGCCCATGGGGCCGAGGGCGCGCGCCGTGCAGGCAGGAGCCCGACACCGCCTTGGCCCAAAGCAGCGCTGACCATGACGACGCTCGCCGCTACGGCTGGCAGCGCAGACGGCTACGTGCTCAAGGTCAGCCCGATGGAGAGTCAGAACCTGCTGATCCTCGTGCTCCCGGTCGGCTTGGGAGCTTGGGCGATGGCGGCGGGAGTACTCCTGGCAGCCGTGCTGCTGAGCGCTGCATGGCGGCGCGAGCAGCAGCGAAGGCGCAGAGGAGCGGCCCGCAGGCGCGGCAGCGGCTGCAGGATCCGCGCCCCCTGCGCAGGCATGCTGTGCGCAGCGCTGGTGGTGACGGCGCTCACGACAGCAGCCGGAGAGGTACAGAGCCGAGAAGTAGCGACTGTTGACGGCAAGGCCCAGGGGGCCATGCTTCGCTGGGAGCCGCAGATGGGCACGGTGGCGATCATTGTCCCGGTGGGAACGGCGATGAAGGTGGGTGCCACGATCGCAGTGCTGCTTGCAGCAGGCATCGGGGTGATTGGTGGCTGCTGCTGCAAGATGGCCAAGGAGGACGAGGGTAGGCAGGGGCCAGCCGTGCAGCAGGCCGCCGCGCAGCAGACGCCCAAGGTGCATAAGCCTCCCAAGCAGCCGCAGAGGACGTTCTGCGACGCAGGGGTGATGGGCCCGGTGCACTACAACGGCGCGAGGTACGTGCACGAGACCCAGGGCTTCCGCCGGGCCAACGTGGTGACGCGGGAGATGGCCCCGCCAGGGCACCGCGGGTCACCAGGACGGCCCCGTGGAGGAGAGCAGAGGCCGCACCGTGACTAGGGTGCGGGCTGCCGCCGGCCAGCAGCCGAGCGGGCAGCAGAGGTCCGCCGCCGGCAACCGCCGTGCGAGCGGCCACGTGGCGCCAGCTGAGTTCAGCCTGGCGCCCGCATCAGCTTCGTACTTACGAACGGCTGGGCGCGTGCCGCGGCCAGGCTGCCCGTGGGCAGGCGCCGCGCCGGCCTGGCACCCGGCAGTGCCGCCAAGGGGGCAGCAGTGGCGGCTTCGAGGAAGCGCCGGCGGCTAGCCCAGCCAGGGCTGCCGCACGGGGCGCGTGGGAACCACCGCCGCCGGCATACGCCGCGCGGGCGGAAGCGCGGCGCCGGCTGAGCTCAGCCTGGCGCCCGCGCTCAACTTTGCGCTTGCGAGCAGCTGGGCGCGGCGCGGCAGCAGCTGGCGCCTGAGGGCAAGAGCGCCGGCCGGCCCGGCCACCGGCAGCGCCGTCATGGGGGACGGCGGTGGCGGCTACGGGGGCGCCGGCAGCCAGCCCAGCCAGGGCTGCTGCCTAGGGCGCACGAAGAACCACCGCGGGCGCCGGCGGCCTGCCGCCCTGCGCCTGCGGACCCACCTTGCTGGGCAGACGTGGCGGCCCGCCGCGGATGCCAGGACTGTTCTACGCCGACAAGGTCGGCGGCTGCGCGTCCCACTACAGCCAGTTCGGCGTGGTGGAGCGCTCGCAGGGGGAGGGGGGCGGCGTGGCCCGCTGCGCGTGGCCAAAGACGGCGCCGGCGCGTGGAGCGCCGGGCGCCGGCACAGGGAGCGGCACGGCCCCTTTGGCAAAAAGGGTCGTCGTCATCATCTGAGCCGTGCACGTCCCTCTTTTCCTCCCTCTTGAGCCCCTGCCTACTAGGCTCAAGAGGTTTTAGTTTACCAGTGCTGCTTGAGGGGATATCTAGGATGTTTGGTAAAACTGATGGATCTCCCCGACCCCAGAACTGGCGCGGGCTTCCACTTGCGGTTCCCTTGCTCCTGCCCTTGCCTCTTGCTTGCCCTTTCTCTCTCCCTCTCTCTTCACCGCCGCTCCGCGGCTCAAGCCTTTCTAAGGCCAAGCTGGCCCACCCTGGGAGCCCCGCAGGGCTCCCTACCCGCCCTTTTCTGGATTTTTACAGCGCCGCCGGGTGCTACAGTGTCTCGGCGGCGCGGCGTGGCCCGCTGCGCGTGGCCAAAGACGGCGCCGGCGCGTGGAGCGCCGGGCGCCGGCACAGGGAGCGGCACGGCCCCTTTGGCAAAAAGGGTCGTCGTCATCATCTGAGCCGTGCACGTCCCTCTTTTCCTCCCTCTTGAGCCCCTGCCTACTAGGCTCAAGAGGTTTTAGTTTACCAGTGCTGCTTGAGGGGATATCTCTGTGGAGCAGAGAGCCTCATCGCCTCTCATGGCCGCAGGTAGGTGTCCACCATCATGATCCAGGCCAGGGCCGCCTCGAAGCAGTAGGGCAGGCTGACTGGCGCTGCCTCGGCCAGGATCTGCATCGCGACCGCGCAGCAGACCGCTCAAGGCAGTGGCCTGCGCGTCTTGGCAGGCGCATGCCTCCTCCAGCCGCGCAGTGCCCGTCCCGCCCGAGGCAGCGGCAGGCGGCCCCGAACGTGGTAATCGGGGATGAACATCATGGGGGCCGCGATGAGCTTCTCGCCCGTGGAGGGCGCCTCCCCCCCAGGCAAAAGTGATCGAAGAAATGCACGACCCGTGCGTCGAGCGAGTGGGCTGGCATGATGAGACTGGTAAGGCCGCAGAAGATCATGAAGGCAGAGAGCAACCGGTTGTAGCTGGTGAAGGTCCGCTGCTGGACGGACGCCTGCTCGGTGATCCCCAGCTGGCGCGCGGCGTCGCGGGCAAGTCCGCGGGTGGACTGCCGCGCGCAGGCCCGCCGCCTCTCGTTCACGTTGGGCGACCAGGCCCCCGGCTCCCCTGCGGCGTGCGCGCCGAACGCGGCCGCCTCGAGCTGCGTCGCCCGCTCGGCCGCGGTCAACGGCGGAGCCGCTGGCGTGCCCGAGCTGCGCGCGGGCTGCAGGCTCAGCAGGCGCGGGCCGCGGGGCGGCCGCGGGGGCCGCGGCGCCGCCCCCGCGGCAGACGGCGCCCGCTGGGGAGCCGTCCTCGATGGGCGCGGGGCCTCCCCTCGCCTCGGGAACGGCAGCGCCTCCAGCGCCGGCGCCGCAGCCCTCGTCAGCGCCAGGCGCTGGCCTGGCTGCGGGGGTCGCGAGCCCAGGCGGGGCGAGCGCGACCGGCAGCGGTTTGCCAGACTTGCGCTCCCAGCGGCTGAACTCATCCGCAGGGTTCAGCTCCGAAGGCAGCAATCTGTGACACACGACTGCGCCGGTGAGAAGCAGCAGGGCGGACCAGCGGCGCATGATATTGAGAAGCCGCGCGTGTCGAGCTCGACCCTTCGACGAAGCGAGAGAGGTGCCCAGGCTGTCGCCCAAGAGAAGCACCCGTTTACCCCAGCGTAGTGGGTCAGACAGATGTACACGAATTGCCTCGGCTACTCCTCGGGCTTCCTTGCGACGCATGGCCTCGGGGCCCCCCATGGGCCTGTGATGCTAGAAGACCCACCTGGCAGCCCTAACATACTGGGGGGAGAGATCTCGGGGAAGCTCGGATCCACCTCGCCGACCTTTCGCATGTCGTCGATCGATCGAACGCCCCCGTCCTCGCTCTCCAGCTCCTCCGCGCCCATCGCTCGGTCGCGTGGTCGGCAGGTACCATCATCAGATCGAGCGCGTCGGCATCGCCACCTCTCCTGCCACCTCCCCGCTCGCTTGGCGAAGTCGATCGGCATATCGGCGATGACGGAAGCGCGACCCGTCTCGCACGCGTCGGCGGCACATACCGCATTGGACCACTCGGCATCCAGACGACGAGATAGCAGGATTAGCACGCCTTGGAAGATTGTCAGCACACGGCTCACAGAGTCCCACAGAGGCCCCCAATCCACAAAACCTTCGCGGATGAAAGCGTACACTGCGCAGAAGCTGGCAAGGGCCTCACGCCGAACCAGCGCGCAAAAGGTGCAATGTCCTATGAGATGCTCGAGCTCGCTGCTGGCGGCCCGCCGCCGCACCTCGACCAGGCGCTGGATTCCGAAGCACAGCTTCCAGAAACACTTCTCTGAGAGCTGGACGGTGGGAGGCGAGCAAGTAGCCTGACGCCCAGCATATCCATATCCTGCGAGGCGCCCACCTCGCAGCGCACTGCGAGGTCCTGCGAGGCGAAGGCAGCAGAGGCCTGACGTCCCCTCGCGGTGACCTCCGCCTCGTCGGCGCCCACCAGCAGCGCGCCGTCGACGTGCAGCGAGTGGGCTGGCACGCCCTGCGCCGAGGGGGGCGGTCCGAAGTCGACGGCCCCCGGGCAGGTCGCGAAGAGGGGGTGGTCGTCTAGAGAGTACTCGTGTGCCCTCTGCACCATGTAGAGCCCCCGCGGCCAACCCATCGGCGCCGCTGACATCTGTGGATGCACGACGCCCCACGGCTCGACAGGTCGGCCCAGCACGCGCGCGACTCCCACAGCTCCAGCGCGCACCTGCGGGAAGCAGAAGAAATCGCGCAGGCAGGACGGCAGGCGGTGCCGGTAGAAGGCGCTCTTGACACCCAGCCCTCCGCGCCAGGCTGTCTGGCCAGCCTCCACCTCGAAGTCGCCGAAAGCGGCCCCGCTAAAGAGTGCCGCTGGGTCGGGGTTGGTGAACCTTTGATTGGAGCGGCGACAGCCCAGCACCAGCCTCAGCCCGCCGTCCTTCTTTGCGGCGAAGAAGACAGTCACATCCTCCCGCTGATGACGGCCGACGCGGAAGCAGCCCCGCGCTAGACCATCTCGAACAAACTCGTGGTAAGCATTAGCGTGATTCTTCAAAACAGGATCCATGTAGAGTAGAGGCCGCTGCTCAGTCTTGATCACCTCCTCTAACTCGGGCTGCGGCAGCACGAGCGAGTGGTCACGATCCAAGAGAATAGACTGGTCCCGAGCGGTGAGACTGTCTGCCAGCCACCCTGGTCGGTTGCCGACGTCAGGCCAGGAGACCAAGTGTCGCGCATAGGATCGTGGCGGCGTGAAGTCCCCAGCGTAGCCGAGGAGGGGTTGTCCCAGCAGCTCCCCACAAGCCGTCCGAGACGACGCCGAGGTAGGCGGGCGATGTTCAGCGCGTAGCCGCACCACTCGCTCACACAGCGCCTGGTGCCAGAGAGAGGGGGGCGAGGAGTCGGACCCGCAGGTCGGGTAGCCGGCCATCAAATTCAGCGCCTCGATCGTCTCCCTGGAGCGCTTCAAAATACATGCAGAAATACCACTGCGGCGGCCAACGGGGATCGTGCCAGGGTCACAGGAGAATTTGATTGGGGACGCGCCATCTCCAGCACGAGGGGTCGCCGCAGGGTGAATTGAGTGGCTCTCTGGATCGGGCGCGCGCTCGCCGCGCGTGGCCCCCGCGAGGTTCACCCCGCTGGCGAACTGTCCTTGTTCGCCTTGTGTTTGTCATTGCCCTTGTTTTTGTTGTTGCTGTGGCTGCCCTCGCCGCGCTTCGCCGCCTGCTCCTCCCTGAACTTGCGGCGCTGCTTGGCGATCTCCACCTCCTTCGCTAGCTGGTCGGTCGCGTGGCGCGCCAGTCCTGGCGCCATGGCGATACCTCGCCGAATGGCGCCGACCTGGTCGCGCCCGGTGTAATGTTCCAGCCCCTCGGTGCGCATGGGGCCCTTTGTCTCCTCCACCAGCTGGTAACATCTGGCGACCACCTCCATGCGCGCTAAAATGGACCCGTCGACCTGGTCATACACCGCACTCAAAAACATGGGGAGCCCCAGCAAGTCGTGGAGGAGGCCCGCCGCGCTGTCGGGCTGCAGGGCCTCCTCGGTGAGGTACTTGGTGTGGCGGCCGTCGGGCGTGCCTCCGTGCTCGGCGATGCACCGCTGAAGCCACAAGAACGATCGCTCCCCCTTCAGCGGGAAAGCGTCCAGGGCCTCCTCACGGAGCTCAAGCACGCCCGCGCGGTAGTCCAGATGCCGCTGCCCGTGGGAGTCATAGCGCAGCGGAGCCAGCGCCCTGGCATCCCCCAAGCCCGCCTCGTCAATCAGCGGCTCCACGGGGAGGTCGGCCAGACGCGCGGCAATGCGCTTCCCGCTGGGCAGGACATGAATGGCACGGTCGTCATCGATCAGGGCGGTCTCGCTGAGCTTCACCTCATCATCGCGGGCGATCTGGCCTGGCACCGTCTCGAGGCTGACCCAAACGCGCCCAGGCTCTGGCGCGTGCCGTCCGCGGGGCGTGTCCGTGCCCAACACGGGCTGAAACACCTCTCCCGCGGCCGGGGCGCCCCCGTGGTCGCTCGGAGGCACCTCCACCAGGGGCTCGGCCGCCTGCAGCGGAGGCGGCAGCGGCACAAGGTCCCCCAGCGGCACCTCACGCCCATCACGTCGTAGGTACCTCAGCTCGTCCTGCGCGGCGATGCGGATCCCGTCGAGAGTCGCCTCCTCGATGGCCTCGGAGATCTGCCGCGCGAGGTCGTCATCGGTGGGCAGCTCCCCAAAGGCGTACAGCGTTCCTGGCGGGAGGACTGCGTTGCCGCCCGTGGAGTCTAGGATGGCGAAGCGGGATCCCCAACCCATCCCAGACCTGATCGGCTCGGCGTATATATCTCCGTCAGGCGTGGCCACAAACCATCTCCTGGGAGGAGAGTCGGGACTAGCAGGCCACAGCAAGACTCGCTCGTGCCAATACTCGGGATCACCCGTATAGAAGATCGCCACGTGGAGGCCCGCGAGCAACTTGCCGCACCACTCCGCCGCCGCGACAGGCTGGCCGTCCTGGTTGAAGTACACTTCCCTGGCTCCTCCCAGCAGCTGCAATGTTGTCGCCATCGCGCCGCCGGCTCGGGCAGCACGCGGGGCCGAGGCAGCAGGCCACCCCCGTCTTCAGCAGCTCCAGCACCCAGCTGCCCAGGGGCACGGAGACCGCCGCTGAGGCCGCGGCTGGAGCCGATGAGGGCGGGTCGGGGGGCGGCGGGGGCGGAGGCTCAGGAGCGGCCGCCCGCGCCCTGAGCAGCTCGGCGAGGTCGGCGACGCGGGCCTCGAGCCGGTCGAGGCAGGCGCCTGCCCTCTCGCACGCGGCGCCTGCCTCTCCCGAGGCGGCCTCCGCCCGCTCCGCCGCGTCCGCGGCCCCCGCAGCAGCTGCCGCGACGTCCAGCGGCTCGTCGAGCGGGACGACGCGGCTCGGTTCTGCCGATCGCAGCCCAGCCCAGTACGAGTTCAATAGTGCACACAGCACTGCGAGAACAGAGGCCTGGGCGTACGGCTGCATGCGCTTGACCCAGAGAGACTATGGAAAATGCAAATATTCCTGAGACTCTTTCAGCCCCAGCTGCAAACCGAGCCCGCTCTATTATCATCATCATCATCATCATCATCATCATCATCATCATCATCATCAGCAGCAGCAGCAACATCATCATCATCATCATCATCATCATCATCATCACCATCACCACCACCACCACCACCACCAACACTACCATCATCATCAACAGCATCATCATCATCATCATCATCATCATCATCACCATCATCATCATCATCATCATCAGCAGCATCACCATCATCATCATCATCATCATCATCATCACCGTCATCATCATCATCATCATCATAATTATCATCATCAGCATCATCATCATCGTTATCATCATCAGCATCATCATCATTATCACGAGCATCAGCATCAGCATGAGCAGCATTAGCATCAGCATCATCAGCATCATCATCATCATCGTCATCATCGTCATCATCGTCATCATCGTCATCATCATCAGCATCATCAGCAACATCATCATCAACATCATCATCGTCACCATCATCACCATTGTCCATTCTGGCACACCCCGTGGCCCCATAGGGAGCTCCACCGAAGGCCCCAGTGGCCGCGTCCGCATGCGTCCTCCCCGGCCACCGCATGCCCATTTCGGAACACCCCCTTCACGTTTCGTGGCACCACAGGGAGCTCCACCGACGGCCCGAATCGCTGCTTTCGCATGCGCCCACCGCACCCATTTTTGGCACACCCCTCACACGTTCCGTGGCCTTACATTGAGCTCCTCCGAATGCGGTGCGTACAACGACGGTGCTCACAAATGCATATGGTTGGGTCCTTCGTCAATCTAATTGACGGTCACGAGGCCCATTAAGGGGCCCCAGAAGCCGAAAATAGCGAAACACGCCCTGTCGTGTTTTTTCCGCAAACAGCTTGCTGAACGGGGTGGTGTTGTGATAGAAGCTAACTACGGCCGAAGGAAATCAAAGCAGAGACGTCCTCAAAACATGTGATGGTCCGGGCCGTTTCGCCTGAGACACCCTCACAACTCTCGCTTCTGAGTTGTCCGGGATTGGGCGTTTCGCGCGAGACATGCTCGCAACTCTGAGTTCCCAGATGCCGTGCAAGAGGTGGCCCGGCCGGTTTCGCCTGAGACATCCTCGAAAATCTGAGCTCCCAAATGCCGCGCGAGAGGTGGTCTGGCCCGTTTCGCCTGAGACATCCTCCAAACTCTGAGCTCCCAGATGCCGCGCGAGAGGTGGTCCGGCACGTTTCGCCTGAGACATTATCCAAACTCTGAGCTCTAAGATGCCGCGCGCGAACTGGTCCGGAGCGTTTCGCCTGAGACACTCTCGCAACTCTGAGTTCTGAGTTGCCGCGCAAGAGGTGGTCCAGCCAATTTCGCCTAAGACACTCTCGCTTCTCTGAGTTCTGAAATGCCGCCCAAGATGTGGTCCGGCACATTTCGCCTGCGACATCCTCGACATTCTGAGCTCTGAGATGCCGTGCGCGAGGTGGTCCGGCGCGTTTCGCCTGAGACACTCTCGCAACTCTGAATTGAAATGCCGCACAAGAAGTGGTTCAGCCCATTTCGCCTGAGACATCCTCGAAACTCTGAGCTCTGAGATGCCGTGCGCGAGGTGGTCCGGCGCGTTTCGCCTGAGACACTCTCGCAACTCTGAATTGAAATGCCGCACAAGAAGTGGTTCAGCCCATTTCGCCTGAGACAGAGGTGGTCCGGCATCTTCTGCCTGTCCTCGAAACTCTGGACTCCGAGATGCCGCGCAAGAGGTGGTCCGGCCCGTTTCGCCTGAGACATCCTCCAAACTCTGAACACTGATATGCCGTGCGCGAGGTGGTCCGGCCCGCGATGCCTGAGACATCCTCGCAACTCTGCGCTCTCTGATGCCGCGCGAGAGGTGGTCCGGCCCGTTTCGCTTGAGACATCCTCCAAGCTCTGAGCCCCGAGCTGCCGTCCAAGGGGTGGTCCAGCCCGTTTCACTTGAGACGTCCTCGCACTTCTGCATGTCGAGATGCCGCGCGAGAGGTGGTCCGGCCCGTTCCGTCTGAGACGTCCTCCAAACTCTGAGCTCTGGGATGCCGCGCAAGAAGTGGTCTGGCCCGTTTCGCCTGAGACATTCTCCAAACTCTGAGCTCTGAGCTGCCGCGCAAGAGGTGGTCCAGCCCATTTCGCCTGAGAAATCCTCGCAACTCTGACCTCGGAGATGCCGCGCGCGACGTGGTCCAGTCCGTTTCGCCTGAGACATTCTCGCAATTCTGAGCTCTGAGATGCCCTGCGCGAGGTGGTCCGGCCCGTCTCACCTGAGACATCCACGCAACTCTGAGGATGGCGCGCGCGAGGTGGTCCGGCCTGTTTCGCACAAGACATTGTCCAGCCAGGGGGCCCAGAAGACCACATGTTACATTTCCTCCCTGGGGCCCTGGGAGCCCCAGGAGACCCCAGAGAGCTCCAGGAGGCCGCAGGGCGCCCAGGACAGGCCCGAGGGGCCCCCAGGAGATTCCCAGGAAGCTCCCAGGAGGCCCCAGGAAGCCCCTTATCAGAACGTGTCAAGTTAATACACAGACGGTGTCGATTCGTTGATTTGTCTTCTTTTTGTGCCCCCCCCCCATTTCGAGGGGCCCAAGCGGCCGCATGTTAGAGATCCTCCCCAGGGGGCCCCAAGAGGCTTCAAGAAACCCCGGGTGGAGTCCAGGAGGCCACGGGAGGCCCAGGAGGAAGCCCCGGGAGGTCCCCAGGAGGCCCCTGCAACTCGGAGCCCTGAGACGCCGCGCTCGACATGGTCCGGCCCGTTTCGCCTGAGACTTCCTCGCAGCACGTCTCACCCGAGACATCGCTGCAACTCTGGGGTCCGGGATGCCGCGCGCGAGGTGGTCCAGCCCATTACGCTGGAGACATCCTCGCAACTCTGGGCTCCGAGATGCCGCTCAGGATGACGAGGGGGTGGAGGAGAAAGAGGAGGAGGAGGAGGAGGAGGAGGAGGAGGAGGAGGAGGAGAAGGAGGAGAAGGAGGAGGACAAGAAGGAGGGCGCAACCGTTGCGCCTCCCAGAAGAGCAGAAGCTCGACTGGGAGGTCCGAGTTCAATGAGCTCCCGCGGGGCACGAGCGCGCCAGGGGGAGAGGACAAGGAGGGGCCCCGCCTAGCCCCGAGGGTCGAGGCGCCTGCGCGCCGCACTCCGTCACGCCGAAGTGGAAGAGGGCGCGCGCGGGCGGCGGGCGCGGGCGACGACGCGACGGGGGGCGGGGCCGAACAAAACTTAATCGGAACTATCGTCGCCCCCTCTGGACGGGATCACGCGGGATGACACCGCGAAAGGGGAGGAAACGCGGGCGCCTTCGCGCCCGCCCCCAAACGGGCAGGGGTGGGAGGGGCGCCATTACCTTCGCACCCCGCTCCGCGGCCAGCCGCGCCATCCGCAGCAGGAGCGCGGCCATCAGACGCGCCGCTCGGGCCGAGAAGCTAAGCGCCAGTGGTCGGGTGGAGCCCTCGCTCCGCCCTCCTGATGCCCATGCGCTGGTTCGCGCGGGTGGAGGCCGCTGAGCTGGGCCCTTTGCAGGGCGTCAACAGATTTCTGAAATGACCAGGGACCCCATGGGCAGAGCACCGCCGACAAACGAACAGAGGCCCCACCTGAAATCGTGGCCTAGATCCCTCATGGGCCCCAGCGGGTCTCCTACGGGATGGGGGGGGCCAGCCTCTAAAAACTCCAGAGCCTCGGATGCGGGTGCCAGCTTCGCTGCGGCCTCACAAGCCACACTCACAGCCTCACTGCGCACCGCGACAAACGAGGCCCCGTGAACTAAGAACCACTCCGCAGTGGCCGTCCTCTGGAGAGCAGTGGGGTCACACTCGCGGGTGCGTCTGTTAGTGAGGGGGGGCCTTGAGGGAGGCGGGGGTGCGAGCAAAACGCCCACAGTGCTTGCATCTCCACTCACCTCGAGCTTCAGACCTCCAGAGACAGCGACGGGCGATCTGCACCTTGGGAACAGCAAACCAAACGCCGGCCAGCCGAAGTTTCTCAGGCAGCTCACCCGTCCACTCACCACTTTTAAGCAGCTCCAGGGAGGCCCAAGCTAAAAACTTCAGCGCGGATGCGTGGTATTTGAATTCCCCCGCCAAGGCCTTCGATAATCCTTTCGAATAGGAATGGGGCGCCGCTCCGAGCCGAGCAAACAAATCAGCCCACAGGTTGCCAGCCCACAACTGTAGGCAATATCCTTTTTCAAGCACCTCGTCGAGCGAGAGGTGCGCTGGCTGCCAGAAAAAAAACGCGGGGCTTTCTCACAGATTCTGTATATATCAGTCATAATCGCAGCATGCTTAGAACAGCCTCTGGCGGCCTCTGGACTCCAGGAATTCCCCGCTCTCACCGCGGCTTGAAGATCTGACGCGATGAGCTCCGTATTCGAATTATGAAACAAGGTCTGCCGCACTGCCCATCTCTCGGCTCCCCCGATGGTTTGCCTGGGCCCTGGGAGAGCTCCGTAGACAGCGCGGCAAGGAAGCGCGCCAGAGGAGATCTGCACGGCTCCCCAACCAGCTCTGGCGACCTCGGGAATGCTGGACTGCAAGCAACTTCCGTCCACGAAGCTTTCAGGCCCCCCAAGCGCCATGCACGCCCCCCCCCCCCCCCCCCCCCCCCCCCCCCCCCCCACCCACACCCCACCACCGCCACCGCCGCCGCCGCCGCCACCGCCCACCACCCACCACCCACCCACCCACCGCCCGCCCGCGCGCGCGCACGCGCGCGCACGCACGCACGCACGCACGCACACAAACACACACACACACACACACACACACACACACACACACACACACACACACACACACACACACACACACACACACACACACACACACACACACACACACACACACACACACACACACACACACACACACACACACACACACACACACACACACACACACACACACACACACACACACACACACACACACACACACACACACACACTGCGACACCTCAGGGTCGGCTTTGGGGGCCCGAAGCGCACTGGCCTGGGACAAGGAAGGGGGGCCAACAGTAAGGTAGGTGCTGTCCACCTGCGGCTGCTCAGCGACGTCCATCGCTGAGGCCGTCAGTGCGGCACGGTGGCAGAGGTGTGCCTAGGGGGCCTGATCACCGTATGGGTCCAGATCGTCTTGACTGAGGCCTTGGCACTGATACCACACATGGCCATAGGTCCCGCTGGGGCGCAGGCACACGCGACAGCGAGGTGAAACCATGTATCCCTGCGCTGCCTTCGCAGCGGGGGGGGGGGGAATGGCGTTAGTCCAAGCGGCTGCAAGCGCTGCGGACTGCCTGGGGGACTTGATCGCCATGACTCCATTCCGCAATGCACGATGCCAAATCTGCTCGCTGCCGTCGGAAACAGATGCATGAGACAGGAGCCGCCGGTGCTGCCACCGCTGGGTGCCCTGGATGATCGCGAGCTTCACGTCGTATGGCGGTGTATGCAGCAAGCTGATGGCGTCGCCGAGGTCTGCGACGAAAGTGGGGGGCGCTGCACATGTCCCAGTTGATCCGCAGGAGAAAGAGCCACGTACAAGAGAGCGGTCGCTTAGCACTCTGCCACGTCGGGTTGGTGCGCATCTTGGACCGAAGGATGGTCCAAGCCCTCTGCAGCCTGCCAAAGGAAATTTCCCTTGGCGGAAAACCGTGCGTTTTTCCGGAAATCAGTGCGTCCCCGAACCAAACCGCATATCTTACAGCGATGTGGAGCGTGCAATCGCACACAGGATCGTAGAGCGGGTCGGGGTGCATGATCATGTATGCCGTAACGCCGCCATGCGGCTTGCCACCAGCTATCGTGGCTGCGAACTGCCTGAAATATCAGAGTGTCGTGCCTGAGACGCCTGCGCCATGCGCAGCGGCTGGCGTGGCGCCTGTCCTGACTAGCCTTGAAACCTTGCAGCCGACTGCTCCCTTGAGCGCGGGGAACTTTCTCCTCCTAGTCTTCAGCGCACGGAGACGACTCTTCTCCTGCGACCTCATCACTCGACTCGCCGCAAGGTCATGCCCTAGGTTCCTCATCCAAGGGCGAAGCTGCAGCCTTAGCGTGGCGGCTTGCTGCCCAAAGAAGTGCCGCCCACGCCTGGCGGCTGCGATGATGCCTGACTTCTTGGGCTGCGTGAAGAGACCAAGCTCCGCAGCCTCCTGCGTGATGGCGCTGGCGGCGCGCTTCAACCACCGAACATCCGCCCTGTCACTAGTGACCAGCTGGATGGAAGTGTCGTCGACATATGCCCTGGGCGCGATGCAGGGGGCCACTTGCGAAAGGCGCTTGAGCGCCCTGCAAGTAATAAGGTCAAGAATGCCTGTTGCGCGCGAGCATCCCGCGAGGATGCCCTGAAACGTGGTAAAAAAGGTTAGTCGCACTGCCGAAGGCACTCAGCCTTCGCGGGGTGGCGTAGAGTTGGACCAACATCCAAGCCAGTCTTAAAAGGAAATTCAGCTCCTTGGCTTCCCTCAAAACCTGGACAGGCAATATCATGTCGAAACACTTGGTCATGTCAAGCAATACTGAAATGGAGACGTCTCCGACAAGGGTGGCCACCTCTGAGCAACGGTTATGCGCGAACGCGCTGTCCGAACTGCTGCGCCCACGGCGAGTGTCCCAAATCTCTAGGCAACCAGTGCTGCCTGCCGGTCTGAAGTAACTGACTGTCGGATCGTGCCCCAGATTCTGCAAAAGGTGTTGATTAACGCAATCAACCTGGTGCCTCCTTTTGGTTTGGCCAGCCTCACTAACTCAGTCCAAACCCGTTCGCTGGGCCAAACGAGAAGGTCTTCGCACATGTTATACAGCATGGCCAGGGCCTCGCAGGCCCCTTTAGAGATATGCAAAAGCGCTCCAGGCGCGGTCTTGGCGGGGCCGGACGGGGTCTTGGTGCTAAATCTCCGAGCGACCTCCTGAACTTGGTAGGGCTGTATGGGAGGATGGCTGGGCCACCACTGGGCCCCCATCGGGAAGCGGCTGAGCAGTGCAGCCGTGGGTCAGCCAGACCTTCTTCCAGAGCTCCAATTCAGCCTCCACGAGTGCGCGGGGCTGGGTGCCCAGACCAGCGCTTATAATCTCCTGGACGGCCCGAGCCCGAGAAAACCGATGAGCCACAGAGGCGCCTTGCGAAAAAAAGCTGTCGCGAGCCCAAGTGTAACCGAGCTTTTCGAGCGACATTTGTAACCCCTTGGAATCTGGCCTCGGCGGTGGTATAAATATGCGTAAGCACGCGCGGGAAGTCAGGATGCACGAGCACCATCAGGCCCTGGCGGGGAAAACCTGCCACTGGCAGCTCAAGCTGCTCGAGGACCTTTTTCCTTTTCGCGACGGAAGCCACGAAATTCGCAAGCTCACCGAACGCCCGGGCGATCCTGGTGCACTGCTTCGGAAAAAAGATCGCAGACAGCGGCGCTCATCTGAAGGCGCTGGACCTCTCCAGCCAAAAACTTGCTGGCCTTCCCGAGATGCGTGGCCCATCTGAGGGCCGTGGCCCACGCATTCGTGCCGCTGGCGCGGTAGGGGCGCCGTCTTGGGGGGGCCCAGGCAAGCTTCTTCCACTTAGTGGAGGGGGGCTCGGAGTTGCCAGGGTGAGCCTCCGCCTTGGGCCCCACGCGGCCCCAGAAACTGAAACTCAAAATAGATGCCCTCAGAGACGAGCTCCCAAAGTCCTACTAGGCTCTGCCTGTCATTCACCTGCGGGTCAGCAACCTCCATGACAGCTTGCCGCGGAAACGCTGGTGGCCTCGCACGCCCAATGGGGGGCGTCGCTGGGGCTGCCTTTTTTCCACGCGGCACCTTCGCCCACATCGTGACTGGGGCAGCGAGTAAAGGCAGGCGCACTGGAAGATGGGGAAACATGGCCGCCTCCACGTCCACGCTGACCTCCGGGAGAGCGATACGTTGGCGACGGAGTAGTCAACGCACGTGCCTGGTACTGTCTGCCTGCAAGTTGTGGTGGTGGGCACGTGGGTCACTGCATTGACGGCGTTGGCCCAGTTTGGTTGGCATAGCACAGCTCTGCCCATGTTCCAGCCACCACCCGCCACCCATGGTATCTGCTTGGAATTCAGAAGGCACAAATATTGTATGATGGCCCACATCATATCACGTGTTGCGTGGCCCCAAACCCTCACCGTCTTCCAAGTAAATAGAAAGCGCCACCATGCCCCCAGGTACACCCCAGTTGACGTGGCAAGCAACTGCTCGACCAGGAGTGATAATGCGCGACTCGCCTCGTGGCGGGCAGAAACCAACATGCGATGGAACCAGCGCAGCGCCCCCCCCCCCCCCCCCCCCAATAGTTCCAGCGCCGCCTCCGTCGCTGGGGATGGCTGGGGCTCAGAGGCCACGGTAGCCCGTGTCAAGCACTGCGTGCTACTTGTCTGCAAGCAGCTCGGGGGTAACGTGATGCTCCTGGATGGCGATGACCCATTCAGTGGCGCACGCCAGGTAATCCAGCATGGGCCCATACGATGTAGTGTTGACCGTGACGAACGACTGATGTCTTGATAGCTTGGCCCTGGCCGACTTGGCGACGCCTTCGGCCGCTGGAGGTGACCTGGTACGAACATGGTGGCCTCCGCCCGCTGGCGCTATGCTCTGGGCTTCGGTACATGGCCTCCCTGGTCCCCCCTTAGCTTCAGGCGCGCTCTGCGCGCAGCCAGAAAACAATGCAGTCGTGCCCGCCGAAGAGGACGGTCTCGTAGAAGTAGACGGTGGTGAGCACGCGCCCTCCACCGAAACCCTGGGGAGGGTCTCTGGCTTCTCAGGGTCCGCGTGAACACCGTTCAAAGACCCAGGCTGCTCCATGCCTGTTCGCACCGTGGAATGTAGATGACGACGTGAAAAGGATCCCGCATCGCCTCGGACTGAACCACTAGTATTTCCGCGAGACGACACTGTCGGATCGTCATGGCGCGGGTTGGGGACGGTCGGCACGCCCGCCACCATCCTCCGCAGAGTGGGCGCGACAGCGTGGGTTCCACCCCGCCGCCCCCCCTGGGAGACGCAGGGAGTGCTCGTCCCCCCCTCTCCCCCACCGTGGCCAGCGGTGGTTTGACTCCTGAGTGGCTCGGGGTGGAGGTGCCTCCGTAGTCTGCGATCCCGCTCATGTCGGGCTCGCCGTCCTGGTGCACGTCGAATTCGCGGATGCCTGCGATGCCTGCTGCTCCCGAGCCCCCCCCGCCAGGCAGAGGAGAGGCGCTGGTCGCTCGGGCTGCCTGCTGCGTTCTTGGCCGCTCAACCCTCGGCGGGCCCTCGGCAAGGTCTTGCGCCTCGCAGGGCGCCAAGCCTTCCACGCCAGGCTGTTCCTGGGCCCGCTGGTTGGGTGCACGCTTCTCCCTAGCCCGCAGGGGCTGGGACCCGCGACCAGGCGCAGGCTGCAGCGTTGCGTTGGGGGCGTCTGAACTGCGCCTTCTGAGGCGCGGGTGCCCACCTGTCGTGGCCGCACCCTGAGGGGCCCCCTGATCGAGCAGGGAGGCAGTGCTCGAACCGCGGACGGCATCGGCCACCCGACCGTCGGCGGCGCCGGCGGTGAGCCGGGTGCTGCGGGAGGCTTCGACCACCCGCGCGTCCGCGGCAGCCCGCGCGCACCCTATGACGCCTGCCCTGCTGTGGCCTGGGTCGGCCCCAGCCCCTAGTCCAGCTGGGAGTGCCTCTCCAACGACGGAGCTGTCCTCAGCCTGGCTGTCGTCAAGCTGGGCGAACGGGCCCAGGTCAGGATCGTCCAGGCCCAGGGCGCGCGCCGCGCGCGCGGCCGCTGAGGTAGGCTCGTCGGCCTGCGGCCCGCTAGCTGCGGGGTGGTATCATGCGTAGAGAATGGCATCATCATAGCTGCTGATAGACATATGGACACTGTGGCAAGCCAGACCAAAAGACGTGAATTAAGCCGCCTTCTTGAGCTTCTTGTGTACTGTGTAGAACGAATTGAGCTGCCTCTTGAGTTGCCCCCGCAGTGGCGCTGGGTCATCGCCCCCCTCCGCGGGCACAGGGACTTCAACGCCGCAACTCTTGAGGTGCTGGCGACGCGTCTCAGCGTCGAGGTCATCCACGTCGCCTGCTGCCGATTCGCCCACCTCCATGTCTGGCCCAGGCGCGCCAGGCATGCCGCCAGGCGCCGCCTCGGGGCCCTGCTCCCGAGGCGCCGCCTGGGCCTGCGCCGCGGCCGCCTCGCCCTTGAACCTGCCAACGCAAGCTGCCATAGTAGCCAGGTCGGCAGCAAACTTCTCGCCGCCGCCGAGAGCCTGGACGAGGGCCGCGAGCCGTTGGAGCTGGGCGTGCCCTGGGCAACGACACCTCGCAGCCTGGTCTCCAGCTCCAGGATGGCAGTTGCGGGCTCCGTCTCGTCCTCGCGGGCCTGCTCGAGGGCCTGCTGCGCCTTCTGGACTGCAAGCTCCGCTGACTCGCGCTTGGCCTGGCAAGCGGCCTGGTTCCTGCGGGCATCCTGGAGCTTGTTGGAAAGGGCATTGGCATTCTTCTCGAGATGCTTAGCGGCTTCGAGACGGGCCTGCAGCTCGTCCCGCTCCTTGACATATTGGGCGCGGACTTGTCGGTCCATCTCGGTGTCGCCCAACAGACTCGACTTGAAAAAGGCATTGATGTCATCGAGCCGCTTGCGTTCATCGGTGGGGGGTTCCCCCCAGGGGGGGGTAGGCGCGGACTGCCCTGCGGCGGGCCCGCGCGCTCCTCCTCCAGCCGAAGAGGCGGCCCCCTTGACCAGCTCGTCCGCTCGCTTCTGCGTGTCGGCCAGCTGCTTGGTGAGGGCGATCGCACGGGCTGGCAGCCGCGGGCGAGCGGGCGGCTGGCGGGCCCTTGGCAGGAGGGTGCCCCTTGAAAGCCGACCCATTGGGAAGCCCGCGCTGTGCACACCACATGTGGTCCGCGCGGTTGATCCACGGGGTGCCCGACGGCTTGTGCACGCACCACTTGCAATACCAAGGTTGCGCGCTTGCCCTCCGCTGCTGTCGCCCCCCAGCCATGGCGCCGCTGCGAGCGACCAGAGGAAAGGAGCAGCCCTGTGGCGGGTGATGGCTGCACACTGCCGCCGACCGCGAGGTCACGGCAGCACAACCCGCGACGCCAGCGCAGGCTGACGCGGGCGGGCGTGGAAAGGCTGAGCTCGGAGAGCTGGAATGCACGGTGGCCTTGAGCCGCCCCGTCGGCTATGTTCAAGCTCCAAACGCAGGAGCCGACGTTTGGAACTTGAGCCAAAATGGCTACGGGGGAGGACAAGAAGGAAATGGACGGGATGGACGGGAGAAGGAGGAGGAGGATGATGTGGACGAGGGAGCAGGCAACAGGAAGGGGAGGAGGAGGAGGAGGAGGAGGATGAGGAGGAGAAGGAAGAGGAGGATGATGAGGAGGAGGAAAAGGAAGGAAAAGAGTTGCAGGAGAGGACCTAACGGGAAGAGATTGCGACGTGGACTTGTCAGAACGTGTGCGACAGGTTGTCCGGCCCGTTTCGCCTGAGACATCCCTCCAATACTGAGCTCCAAGATGTCGCTCGCGAGGTGGTCCGGCCCGTTTCGCTTGAGCCATCCTCACAATGCGAAGATCGAATCTGTTGCGCGCGAGTTGGTCTGGCCCGTTCTGCCTGAGACGTTTCGTAGCACAAGGGCTCCGGTCACAACCTCTCTCATTCCTTCTCCCGCCTCCCTCTTCCCGCTTCCCGCCTGGCTCCTCTTCCCTCCTCCCTCCTCCCGCCTCCCGCTGCTACGCCTCTGCCTCCGCCTCCCCGTCCCCGCCGTCGTCGTTTCTGCCGCCTCAGCATCCGTCATGTGCGCGATGCCTTCCGCCCTCCCCAGACATCAGACGTCACGATTTTTCTTTTGAGACGTGCGCCGCGTACCTCTCGATATCATCTCAAGGGAACCATCACGACATGCCCCCCCGCTTCCGCGCCCTGCCCCGCTTCCTCTTACAGTTGCTTCAGAGTTTACAGCATGGCGGTGGAGCATCTCACAGTGCCGACCCTGCAGCTTACTCGTCGACCAGGTGCGAGAGAGTACGACATCCTCTAGCGTTAGCTTCCTGATAGGCATGCGTCACACAAATGTTCGTGTAAACATCTCATGTGCAAACATCATGTTATCACGTTCTAACAGGCCATGCCAGCCCGCACTGGACGGGCACGCAATCGACCTTGGAAACCGCAGTGGGTTTGAAAACCCTGTTTGGGGATACTGTACTCTGGCAATTCGCCGGCCCAACGGGCCAGGGCGTGCTAAGATCTCCGGTACCTGGTTAACAGTATTTCTAGTTCGCGCGCGCGGGGCGGCCCCTGGGGGTCCCCGGACGAAAAGTACCCCTGCAAGGTCCCGGCAAGTCCCCGGCAAGTCCCCGGCAAGGTCGGGTCAGAGATGCCGGAGTTTTGTTACAGGGCCCCAGGACGGGCCAAGAGGTCCCCAAGAAGCCTCCAAGACGGTCCAAGAGGGCCCCGAAACGGCCAAAGATCGCCCGAAGACGCCCAACAGGGCCCCAAGACAGCCCAAGAGGCCTCCAAGACGCCCCAAGGGCCTTCCAAGAGGCCTCCGAAGAGGGCCCCAAGAGGCCAAAATCGTTGATTTTCATTGTTTTTTATATGTTTTTTGCGTTCTGGCTTTGTCGGCTTCCGGACGCTCCAAGACGGCCCAAGAGGCCCCCAAGACCGCTCCAAGACGGCCCACGAGGCTCCCAAGACGGCCCCGGAACGGCCCAGGAGGGCCCCCAAGACGGCCCAAGTGCCGCCCAAGACGGACCAAGAGGCCCCAAGACGGGCCGAAGAGGGGCTCAAGAGGGGAACCGAGAACTGAAAAATCTAGCCCTCCGCCCCAGAAGGCGCCCAGGAGGCCCCAAAAAGGCCCAAGAGGCCCCCAAGAGGCCCCCAAGACGCCCCAAGAGGCGCCCAAGAGGCCCAAAAGAGGCCCCAAGAGGCCCCAAAACAGCCCCCAAGAGGCCCCCAAACTCGGCTAGCCCACAACGGTGCGACAATATGGGCCGGCGGAATGAGCGAAGCGATTAAATAATGTGTTACGACGCGAGGGGGCCTGGGAAGAGGGCAGTGAGCTGCACGGGTGCCCTTGGCACCGCCGTCCTCCTCGCTGATCGGTTTGCACGCCACGGAGCCGTCGCCGAACATCACGTAGGGCGCGCCGCCTCCACCCTCCGCCGTTGGGCCGACTCTGAGCGGGGGACGGCTCGCATCCCTGGCCGACTGATTCTTGACCTGCAGTCCAGGAGACCAGGAGGAGGAGGAAGAGGAGGAGGAGGAGGAGGCCATGGGCGTCTGACGGACGTGGACCTATAGGTCCACGACCGTCAAGCAGCAACCAAACACGGAAATCCAGCCCTGGACCCTTCCTATCCCCGGGACCACACCCCTCAGGCCCTCGTCTTTGAACCGCCGATATGAAGCTCACGGCCGGCACGTGCCGCATGGCCGACGGCAAACTGCAGCAGTCGGTCCGACGGCTGCAGAACTGTGCAGCATTTTGCAATGGTACGGCTTCGGGTTGCGCACAGATGCCCCCACAGGTAGTCCCAGATGGCCTCGACAGGCCCCCCGACTATCATTGCACCGACCTTGCAGACGTACTGGAGCAGATTTTTGTGTGGATTTCTGCCAGTGCAAACACCGAAACGGGGAGTGAAAAACTAAATTGATTTCACGTGGATGTGTCTTGGTATTCATTCCTGGCCAAAAAGATTCGGACGAAATTTTCACATCGAAATCCGGAACGAAACTCTCCAGGACACTCTGGGCCCATCCTATCGTTCTCCGAACGAGATCCGCTCTGCGATGTTGGCGCCATGACGAGTAGTCTGAAGTCGGGCCTGTCCCCCTACAGGCGGATTTTGAGCGAAAGATGGAAAATAGTAAAAATTATCCCGGCAACGCAACCTAACAGCGATGTGTAGGAGCATATCTGGAAGCATTCCCCTTAAGATTCAGACAAGAATCTTGTTGTAGAATTCTGCTGTTCTCGCAGTCGTGGTCGCATTCGCGATGGCAGTCGCAGTGGCAACAGCAGTCGCAGTCACAGCCTCAGCCTCAGCCTGCCTCAGCCTCAGCCTCAGCCTGCCTCAGCCTCAGCCTGCCTCAGCCTCGCCCTCAGCCTGCTTCAGCCTCAACATCAGTCTGCCTTCAGCCTCGGCCTCAGCCTGCCTCAGCCTCACCCTCAGCCTGCATCAGCCTCAGCCTGCCTCAGCCTCGCCCTCAGCCTGCTTCAGCCTCAACATCAGTCTGCCTTCAGCCTCGGCCTCAGCCTGCCTCAGCCTCACCCTGCATCAGCCTCAGCCTCAGCCTCAGCCTGCCTCAGCATCAGCCTGCCTCAGCCTCAGCCTCAGCCTGCCTCTGCCTCAGCCTCAGCCTGCTTCAGCCTCAGCCTCAGTCTGCCGTCGGCCTCGGCCTCAGCCTCAGCCTGCCTCAGCCTCAGCCTGCATCAGCCTCAGCCTCAGCCACAGCCTGCCTCAGCATCAGCCTGCCTCAGCCTCAGCCTCAGCCTCAGCCTGCCTCAGCCTCAGCCTCAGCCTGCTTCAGCCTCAGCCTGAGTTTGCCTGCAGCCTCGGCCTCAGCCTCAGCCTGCCTCAGCCTCAGCCTGCCTCAGCCTCAGCCTCAGCCTCAGCCTGCCTCAGCCTCAGCCTCAGCCTCAGCCTCAGCCTGCCTCAGCCTCAGCCTCAGCCTCAGCCTGCTTCAGCCAGCCTCAGTCTGCCTTCAGCCTCGGCCTCAGCCTCAGCCTGCCTCAGCCTCAGCCTGCATCAGCCTCAGCCTCAGCCTCAGCCTGCCTCAGCATCAGCCTGCCTCAGCCTCAGCCTCAGCCTGCCTCAGCCTCAGCCTCAGCCTGCTTCAGCCTCAGCCTCAGTCTGCCTTCAGCCTCGGCCTCAGCCTCAGCCTGCCTCAGCCTCAGCCTGCATCAGCCTCAGCCTCAGCCTCAGCCTGCCTCAGCATCAGCCTGCCTCAGCCTCAGCCTCAGCCTGCCTCAGCCTCAGCCTCAGCCTGCTTCAGCCTCAGCCTCAGTCTGCCTTCAGCCTCGGCCTCAGCCTCAGCCTGCCTCAGCCTCAGCCTGCATCAGCCTCAGCCTCAGCCTCAGCCTGCCTCAGCCTCAGCCTGCCTCAGCCTGCCTCAGCCTCAGCCTCAGCCTGCCTCAGCCTCAGCCTCAGCCTGCTTCAGCCTCAGCCTCAGTCTGCCTTCAGCCTCGGCCTCAGCCTCAGCCTGCCTCAGCCTCAGCCTGCATCAGCCTCAGCCTCAGCCTCAGCCTGCCTCAGCATCAGCCTGCAGCCTCAGCCTCAGCCTGCCTCAGCCTCAGCCTGCCTTCAGCCTCAGCCTCAGTCTGCCTTCAGCCTCGGCCTCAGCCTCAGCCTGCCTCAGCCTCAGCCTGCATCAGCCTCAGCCTCAGCCTCAGCCTGCCTCAGCATCAGCCTGCCTCAGCCTCAGCCTCAGCCTGCCTCAGCCTCAGCCTCAGCCTGCTTCAGCCTCAGCCTCAGTCTGCCTTCAGCCTCGGCCTCAGCCTCAGCCTGCCTCAGCCTGCCTCAGCCTCAGCATCAGCCTGCCTCAGCATTCAAAGTGTGGCCCGGGAATGGAGTTCTGGGAACTCGAAGAACACGAAATGGCCTACAGTTGGCTCCGGGCATTCAAAATCATGCCCAGGAATGGAGTTCTGGGAACTCGAACACCACGAAGTGGCCTACAGTTGGCTCCGGGCATTCAAAATCATGCCCAGGAATGGAGTTCTGGGAACTCGAAGACCACGAAGTGGCCTACAGTTGGCTCCGGGCATTCAAAATGTGGCCCGGGAATGGAGTTCTGGGAACTCGAAGAGCACGAAGTGGCCTACAGTTGGCTCCGGGCATTCAGAATGTGGCCCGGGAATGGAGTTCTGGGGTGTCAAGTACGAGGAATTGTGTGACTGTTGCGTCCGGCTATTCCGAATGTGGCCCGGGAATGGCGTTCTGGGAGGTCAAGGAGCAGCAAGTGTGTGACTGTTGCATCCGGTTATTCAGAATGTGGCCTGGGAATGGGGTTCTGAGAGGTCGACGAGCACGGAGTGTGTGACTGTTGGTGAAAAACGAGCCCGGCACAGGCCCGGCCGGCAACTCCCAACGCCTGCCCGGACCCCCCTGTGGAGTGATCTGTGAGCTCTTTTGAGTCAACTAGAAACCTATCAGTCTTCGCTGTTAGGTAAAAAGACTCCCAAAATGGTCAAAGATAGGCAAACAAAATCGTCCCCAGGCTATTTTTTTATTATTTCTGAACATTCCCCCTGTAGAGGGACAGGCCCGACTTCCTGTTGGCGCCATGACGAGTAGTTCCAGCTGGCCTCGACAGGCCCCAACTCGAGCACGGCCCGATGGGCCTGATTTCCACCACCACCACCACCATAAGTTGGAGGGGATGGGGTCCCCCTCCTCCTCCACCACCTCCTCCTCCTCCACCACCTCCACCACCTCCTCCTCCTCCTCCTCCTCCTCCTCCTCCTCCTCGTCCCCCTCCTCGTCGTCGTCGTCCTCCTCCTCCTCCTCTTCCTCCTCCTTCCCCCCATCCAACTTAGTGTGGTGGTGGTGGAAAACAGACCCATCACGGCCACCCGCCCCTCCCCGCGGGCCGCTCCCTCTCCGGGTGCCTCCTGCCCCACTCCGCAGGACGAAAAGCAGGGACGAGGACAGCATCGAGGACCCCTCCGCCAGAGCGCCTCTTTCGGAGGGGACAAAAGGGGTGATAGCAAAGGGTAGGGTAGAGAATCAGCTCACGTAGCTGATTTTCCCAGCGCCTCGCCAGGAGGCGCCCATGTATCGAGGATGGGCCCTGCGGCGGGGCCGAAACCAGCTGCGTTCAGCAGATTTCGTACCCCCCCCCTCTCCCGTTCCCCCCCTTCCGGTCGGCCTGACTCTTGGCGGCGCGCACAGAGCGCCTCTCTGAAGGGGCCAGGGACACACAAATCAATACACACAAATGACAGGATTCCCCAGATGTTCCCATGTTTCATGGGTGCTCGTCGTCCCCCCCACTTCCCAGATTTTCCTATATTTTCTGGGAAATCGACGAGTCATTGTGTCTGTGTGGCGGCGCGCACAAGGGGGTGGAGGGATGGGGGCTTCTTAGGCGGAGGCTGATTCTTAGAAGGCGCCAGCCCTACATCGATAGGGCCCGCTCTTTCCAAGAAGCAGACGTGTTTCTAAAAAGCCCCCCCCTCCCCCCATACCCCTCCGCGCGTGGCTGAGCCTCATTGCGCGCTCCATTCGCCCAGCGGCCTCGAGCGCATGTGGGGCAGCCCCACGGAACGTCGCCGCCGTCGGGGCCTTCGAACACCGTATCAGCGGCACGGGCCCCAGCCTGCGCGGCGGCCCCCGAGGGCCAATACCCGCTAACTGGCCCGGACGGCCAGCCAGGGCCGAGCCGGCGAGGCCTGCTTCCCAAGGTCTGGCGGCGCGCAAAGTGTACAGTCAAATCGTATGCGCGGTAAGGAGGGCCGAAAGGGCAAGGATGCAAGGGTAGCCTTGGAAAACTGCTCATCATTACTATGCGGATTGACTGGAAATCCTGGCGGCGCGCAAAGGGCGGTAGGAGGAGGGGGGAAGGCCGCTCCTCAGAAGGCGCCGCCCCTACATCTGTAACCTCAGGAAGCCATTAAGGTTCTCCCAGGGGATATTATTAGCACAGCACCGTAATTCAATCATTCTGGGGGGCGGTTTTCCCCGAACGATAGGGTTCGCACCGCGCAAATGGAACGATAATACATAATTCCCGCGCCCCGGCTCGGGTGGTATCCCAATTGGAATTGGAATACGAATCAGACTAAGGATGAAACGCGAGTAACAATAATGATAATACTAACAAAAATAAGAGCTATAACAATAAGAATGTGGGGGCGGGTTCAGGCCAGACGTTACGTTTTGTGCAAGGGGCCGAGGGCGCTCCGAGACCACAAGCATGCTGGGCACAAAACGAGGCATATGAGCGAGGGGAGGGAGAGGGGGGAGGGAAAGACTTGAGCGAGGTAAACGGCGGCGGATCACACTCGCAGACCACAAACGCGTCCTGCAGCGCTAAATGTGGGGGCGGGTCCAGGCCAGACGTTATTTTTTGTGCAAGGGGCCGAAGGCGCTCCGAGGCCACAAGCATGCTGGGCACAAAACGGTACCACACATGCTAGCTTGGTATATCTGGCCCTCGAGGCCGCCTCAAAAAAACAAAACCGACATCAACGCGACGTGATAGCTTTACAGATCCTGGCGACTGCGGCTAAACGACGTGCACTGTCAAGCACGGCGTGCACACTTCGGGCTCCTGCGAACTTGGGCCCTTTGGGCCGCGTCCAGGTGAGGAAGCCCGAGAGACCCGAGATGAACTTTCGAGATCTGTCACATCTAGCACGCGCAGACAAGCATTGCGATGACAGATTGTGCAAACTATTCACATGCCAGCCAACGATGCGCCACGTTCGATGCACGCGGCCTTCGTACATACAAGCGTCGAACGTTGCCTCCGACGAGGCCGACTGGAGCAGCCGTAGAACAAAAGGGAGGTGCCACAGCGCACTGCTGGCAGGGTGCTCGAGAATCGTCGGCACTTTGCACTGCACACACACGAGAACCGTTCGCAACATGTGATGGGCATCAGCATTGGCAACATTGACCTGAGCCTGCACACCGGGACTAAGGCGAGGGAGCCCGAGGGGCCGAGCCGACGACCTGGCGGGTGGCCTGGCGCACACAGACCAGGAGGGGAGCCCAGGCCGAAACCGCGCCCCCGCGACGCAGGAGCTGCGAACCCAGCCGTGGACGACGGGGGGGGCCCCAGGCGCAGCCAGGTCGTCGGTGGGGCACCGACTCGAGTCCAAAACAACACTACCCAAGCCCTGATGGCGACGCGCCTTATCGATGGGATTCAAGTGCGCCCCGCGCACAAGAAAGATAAAGCGCGGCAGAGCGCGGCTGCGAAAGATAGCGCGAGAGAAGAGCCTGCTCAACCGAAGCGCCACCTGCGGCTCAGCTGCGGGGCGCGAGCCCGCTTGGGCAGCTTCGCTGCGGCAGGTCGGCTGGCAGAGGCGGCAGCGAGCACGCTCCCGTAGTCGCCATCGTCGAGATGAGCTCTGCCCCGCGCCCGTCTACGGCGCTGCCCAGCGCCACCGCGTACTGCGGGAGCTCGGCGATGAGCTGCAGCATTCGCGGCCGCTTGGCATAGCGGTTGAAGGGGGCATCGGCGACCCACCCCCCGCGGTCCTTGACCTCCCTCCTCGAGCGGCGGCCCGACAGGAGGTCGTCGGAAGCCCCTCCGTGTCTGAGTGTGTAGAGGGTCGAGACGCCGCCCCAGATGCCGAGCCTGACCAACGCCTCGCGAAAGACCTGGTGGATCACCGAGGGCGCGATGTTCCACGGCGGATCCCTCGGAGCGCGGTGGCGCTCCAAGCCCTAGAGGAGGGGCCACAAGCTCGCGTTGTCGATGACGATGCTCTCGTCGGTCACCCCCGTCTTGCCAGGGCCGCCCGTCGTCGCTGACCCCGCGCGCGGCTCCACCAGGCTGGCCGCCGCCAGGCGACAGGCCCCGCTGGGCCTGAGGTAGGCGCCGAACGCCCACCTCGCGAAGACCGCCTCCGGGAACCTCCTGTCCTGGATAAGGGGGCCCACCACGGCGAGCATCGCCAAGCGCGGCAGCGGGGGCCGCATCTGCGGTGGCACTAGGCGGCCCCAGCCCATGAGAGCCCGCGTAGGGTCGCGGCAGCGCGCGGGGGCCCGCCAGCTGGTGCGGCAACTGGTGGCGCAGGGCTGCCATCGTCATGCGCCCCGTCGCGGTGTCGAACCCGCCCAGGCAGAGGCCCCCGAAGAAGACCAGCAGCAGTGCGTCCAGCTCGGCGGCAGTCGCGAACGACTGCCCCGTCCACGTGCGCCACTGGTGGCAGCGGGCGGCGCGAGCGTGGCAGGAGCCCCGGGTCCGCTGCGTCACCGCGGCGTTCTCGAGGAACGAGGTCTTCCCCCTCAGCAACTGCAGCAGCCCTGGGTGTTGAAGCGTTCGCTGGACGTCGAGCGCCTGGGCTGCACTCGGCGACCTGGTCGCCCGTCTCAACTTCGAAGTCCTTCCACGGCCCCTGGAAGAAGCCCGCCCGCGAGGGGCCATCCGCCACGCTCCGCTCACTCGGAATCCATCGAACGATCTCCAGATACCCGTGGCGAGACTGACGGCGGCCAAGCGTCGGAGGAGATGGCGCAAGTGCTGTGAACCCGTGCGACCCTTGCCGCAACCCAGAGCCAGAGCCAAATTGTCGACGAGAAACAGAATGCGATGCCTGTGGTGACCCGTTTTCCGAGCAGCGTAACAAACAGCAAAGCAGATCGCCTCCCCCTGATGCTCCAGAATGTTGAGGCCCATTCGGCGATGACGACTGATGGCCCACTCCTCCGAATCGTAAAGCACCGACGGCACCTCGACGAAATCCGAGACGGAGTCGACATCCCCCTCCCCGAGCAGCACGTCCGACGGCAACGAGCAACCGACAACAACATCTTGAGCACCCTCATCACCTCCTCCGCCTTCGAACGCACGGGCCCTGGCAGAGATCGCCTCCGAGACCCTATGCCTCCACTTCTCTGCAACGCGGCCCGTGGACGAGACGACGAGGGGGGCCCAGCTTTTTCATGCGCGCACCCTTCCCGTACGGCGAGGCATCTGACGCGTGCAAGGCGCCTAACCAAGGCACGCGAGAGGACGCCCACATCAACGGCAACAGAGCGGCCACGGCTGAGAGTTCCTGTCGGACTGAGGGCCGTAGCTCCATGGGAGCGGGGCCCGCAACTTGAATGAAACGATAAACACCATCGAATATCGACAGGCACTCTCTCCGCATGATCATCGCCCACGCGGCGTGACCTACCATGGACGCCAAGGCCCCGCGCGACGCAGACCCGCGGCTCAAGAGGGCCAGGATGGCCTGCCGCAGGCGTGCAAGGCGGCCGGGCCTCACGCGCAACATCCCTGTCTTGCCCGAGAACTGGATGCCCGTAAAGACGCCCGTCGTCTGAGCCTCCGTGAAGTCGCGCGGGAAAGCCTCGAGAGGTCAGCATCTGCGCCAGCTCCCGAGCCTTGGCGGTCGCCAAGGCGGCTGACTGGGACACCGCGCAAAAATTGTCAACGCACCCCGCTGCCACCAGGCCGCTCTTACTGACGAGCGGGGCGGGCGCGGCTCCATCGGCGAGACGGCGATTCGGCTGGGCCCCCGCGTCGAGCATGCCGCGCGCCAGAGCCGACTGGCAGAAATAGAGCGCCCAGTTCCAACCCATAGGCATCATCCGCACGACGGGCTGCAAGAGGGCGTGGCGACCCACGCACATGGAACCGACGGTCTTCAGGCCCGCGAAGCGGTTGGAGATCGTGGGCAAGCGGAAGAAGCCCCCCAGGTCGGGCGGCACCGCCATGTGGTAGGAGGCGCACTGGATGCCCCCCTGGGCCACATAGAAGTCGCCTGACGACTCGAGGGGGGCCCGGGCCGATGGGGTAGGCAGCGCGGCGTTCGGCGGAGACTTGAAAGAGGCATTCGCCACCCTCGTGTCGAAGACCAACCTCAGCTCGCCGCCGCTCTTCTCGACAAAGAAAATCCGGACGGAGTAGGAAGAAGAGGGAGGTGGCGCAACAGTCCACTCGATCATTTGGCGCTGCAGCATCGCGTTCAAAAGGTCAGCATACTTCCGAGGATCGCGAAGCAGAGGGTCGACGTAGGGTTGCTGAACGCCTAACGACACCTGAAGCTCCTCGACCTCGCCTGCGGATCTCAGCAGACTCTGCCTCCAACCCTGCAACTGGACGGCATCGGCCTGCTGCGCGACGGAGCCCACCTCGACGGGGGGCCCCGAGAGCGCAGGCCAGGCCACGCGGGCCTTGTCGTAGGGCCTGACCCGCGAGGCGTTCTGGTAGCCTGGGGTCGTCGAGAGCACCTCTGCGAGGGATGCTTCGCAAAACTGGCGTTGCTCACTGTGCCCAGGAGGCAACTCAAAACGGCGGTAATGCTCTTGCAGCTCTCCGACAACAGCAAGCTGCGCCTGGGAGCGGACCACGTCCTCACCAGCGAGGCGCCCCGCACCAGCACGATCATGGAGCCAGTTGAGTGCGTCGATACCCTCGTTGCACCACCGGCGCCAGGCCGCGCCGCGAGCCGCCCGCTGGCGGGGCCGCCGACCGTTAACGGCGCGAAGACGGTCGCCCACGTCGAGGGGCGGCAGCGGCAGAGCACCCCGCTGGCGAAGGCGAGGGGCCTGTGGGGGGCCCAAGCCAGGGGGTGGCCCGAAGGGCCAGGGGCTCGGCGAGCTGGGCAGCCCTGGGGCTGGCCCCTCAGCTCGCGTCCTCAGGGGGCGCCATGGCGCCCGCAAGGCGCGCTCCTCACGCGCCTTGCGTCGTTCCTTCGATACCGCCGCCTCGTTCCGCATCTGCTCGGCGATGAACTGCATCAGAGCGGGGCAGATGCACCAGTTACCTTCGTCTCTCCGATCCCCAGGAAGTGGCCGACCTCCGCGGACAGCGCGTCCTGGGCCGCGGAGTCCTTCTTGCCTTGCCCCTTGAGCGCGACTGCCGCCTTGCGAGTCTTCTCGTCGTAGACTCTCTCCTCGATCAGCTGCAACTGCCGCGCCAGATACTCGAAGCTGGCCAGCTCAGTGAAACGAGCTGGACGTACACCATCGACGTCTCCAGGATGCGGCAGATGGTCTCGCGCTGCTTCGCCGCCTCGTCGCCTTCGGCCAGGCCCGCGACGGCGAGCCACCGCGTGTGCCACGCCACAGCACCTCCAGCTATCCGAAGCATGAACTGGAGGACCCCGAGCAACCTCCGAGGCCCAAGAACGGGCCAGTCGTCGCGCTCGCACTCGGTCAGCTCCTTGAGCGCGTCGCCGAAGGAGCGGTCGCGGCGACCACGCGAGTCCCTAGCCACCGCCAGGACGCGCGGGTCGCCGCTCGGGGGCTCCCCCCGCAGGAGGCGTGGCCGTGCCTCCAGCGTGGGCGCCAGGAGGAGCGCCAGGCCTGAGCGCCGTGGCCAGCGCATCCCCCAAAGGGTCAGGAGGCGGGAGAGGCGCGGCGGCGGCCCCCAGCGCAGGCGGAGATGCGGCCACCAGCGACCCCGCTGCAGCGGGCACGGGGGCCGCGTGCGCGTCGCGCAAGAAGAGCAGCCCAGGCGCCATCCCGAGCACGTTCCCCTCGCCGAGCTCCAGCGCGAAGTCCTCGTGCGGAAGCGCCCCAGTACCGCCTGCAGCCGCCTCGCGCAGCGCGCCCCGCACCTGGGCCGCCGCGGGGAGGCGCTTGCAGCGGTAGCCGCTCGCCGCCTCGATCCCGTCGACCGCGGCCCCCTGCCCGCTCAGCGGCTTGATGCCCCCAGCATCCCTGGGGAGCACCTGGTCCTCGTGGTAGCCGTCGCCGTCAGGCGTCATGATGAGCGCGCCCTGGATGACGAGCCGTCCGTGCCAGATCTCACGACCAGGCACGTTGAACCGCGCTGGGTAGAAGCTGCCAGCGGCCATCGGCATCGCGCCAGCGAGACGCTAATGCCCCCCGCCGAGCCTAACGGGCCTGCTCCGCCGCCGCCTCCTCGAAGTCGGCCCCCCCGTGGAAGGCGCCCTCCTCCTGCCCACTCGCGAGCGCAGAAAGCGCCGGCGGCCTCCTCCTGCGCCGAACCTCGCAGAGGAAGAAGACAGCGGACGCCAGGAACCCAGCCGCGAAGCCGTGCAAGAAGCCGAGAGCCCAGCACCAAGAAAGGCGGTCGAGACAGGCGCCGCCGTCAGGAGCCCCTCCCCAGCGGGGCAGGAGCAGGTGAGGGGTGGGCAGTTCAGCGTCGGCTTGCAGATAAACAGGGGACAGGGATCGGCCGCGGCACGGACCATCACTGCAGTCTGAAGGGAACGCACGAGGTCGGGCACCGCTTCAACGAGAAACGCTGGCGTGCCCTGAAAGACTTGAGCGAAGTAAACGGCGGCGGATCACATTCGCAGACCACAAGCGCCTCCAGCAGAGCTAAATAATGATGGGAGTAAGAGTAAGCATAAAACATGTAAGAATGCGAATGGTAATAATAAAAACACTAATAATAATGATGAGAATAATCCTCCCTCAATTGGGCCCCCCCTCCTCCCTCCATTTTCTCATCCTCTTCATCATCCTTGTCCTATGCGATATGATTACCAACCCTATTGACAAATCGTTCTTTCTCGGCCGTCGTGCGGGGTGGTCCATCCGAGGACCTCGCCCCCGCCCCGCACGGAGCGCTCGTTATCTTAGCACCGCGCCCGCGCAAAATAATTACGACAGCTTGTCCAACGAACCATTGCGTCCGGAACAGATCCTGAGGGTGTCTCAGGCGAGGCGCTCGTTTCAGAACCACATGGGGACCATATTGCGAGAATGTCTCAGGCGGTTTGCTTGTTTCGGCGAGCAGACTCGTCTGCGTTCACATAAACATGCGAGGTACCAGGGCAACGCTTCTGGGGCGCCGGGCGCGTTATACTTTCGCCGGAGAAGGGGGGGGGGCCTACCCCCCTCTGCACGTGGCCGTACAATCGACAATCTCTGGGGCCCGGCGGCTCTGGAGTGCGTCTCAGGCGCCGCGGCATTGTCAGAGCGTCGCGGAACGCTCTGAAAGCTGTTCCTGAACGCTCTGGGGCGGATCTATCCTCGCCCTGGCCCCGTCCGACCTCGTCCCCCCCAGACCCCCGACGTCATGATTGTTTGAAACATCAAAGAAAATCGACCCCCAGAAGTCTCGACTTGACTGGCATGCCGGCTTCCTGCTGTGGATGTGCGCTGCGAAACCCGAGAAAAACGGCACCCACCCACAACTTGAAAGGCATGTCGGCAAGCACGGCTCCTTCGGTAGCTGGTAATGGCGTCGCTCCGCTCCGCTCTTACATGCCCCCACTTGCTCTTCCACTTCCGCTCGCTCCTCGCCGCGCCATGATGTTTTCAAAGCGTTGGCGCCAAAGCTCTCGACCCACTTCCCGAGACTAATTTGCAATCCCGAATCGTTTTGTAAACGGGCCCGAGGCCCGGCGAGGGCTCCCAAAGGCCGAACACAACGAGAACTCTTCCAGCGTGCGTATTTTCATGGCTCCGAAAGGTCTTGGTCACCAGGGGCCGTTTTCGAGTTCCTAAAGCCCGCTCAAAAATGGCGAATCGCTTGCCCCGGAAAGGGTCGAGGCCACACGGGGCCCGCGTCACCAGCAGATGCCGCGACGTTGGAGAGGAGGGCCTGGGACGTTCGTGGGGAGACGAAAGAGTCTTTCCTCTGAGAATCTGGGTAAGATGACAAAGGAAATAAGATATTGTGATCACTCTGCTCAGTGGTAGAGGGTACGGGACGAGACATCGATAAGACAAGTATCCGGTAAGCGAATGCACTCTATCAGGGATAGTAAGGGAGGAGGCCGGCTGGCCGACAACCGACGAAGTGCGACGGCCGAGGGCGGGCGCGCTCCTTTTATCTCCTGTGCGCTCGCACGTAGCTTGAGTACAATACAGCTACAGATAGTCACACATTGCGCAGCAAAGCAAATGGTGTGAAAAGCAGCAAGAGGATGAGGCGGAGAGGAGCGCATTTACTCCCCCCGCGGCAGGCCACGTAGAGCCCATCCAGCCACAGCGCCCTGGCCTGTGCATATGTACAACCACCGGAGCCAACCGCAAAATACTTTTACAGCTCAACGGTGGCTGCCAGGGGGCTGAGGGCCGAAGAGGCCCGACGTTCCCCACCCTTAGATAAGTAAATTCTCTTCGCCGAATCGGCTTCACCGATCGGCAGAGCTGCTTTACTCGTCCGACACGACTTCGTCGCGCGCCGAAAATTTTCTTGCTTGCGCCTGCGGCGACTAAATCACGCGGGCCGGACTCAATCCAAGTCCTCGAACGGGTTGTAGTCCCCCGTCGGTGGCGTCGAGGGCCTCGGGTTCGATGGCGCCGAGCCTCCAGTCTGCCCCTCGCCGCCACGAGGCGATCGGGACCTTCCTTTGCCACGGCCAGCGTAATATGCTGCTCTGTAGTTATTGTCCTTGTTATTGGACGCCCCCCCCTTCGGCGGGAAGCGAAAGTCATGTTCAAATAGAGACAGTACGTGCCACGTCTGCGACCACCAGACATCGTCGGGCAGCCATGAGATCCGATCCCGATGGGCGTAGCACCCAACCTGCACATTGTTTGCGTAGTGCGGGTAGGAGACGGGCGGGTCGTAGCCGGCAGCGCCGCGGCCGACATCCATGGCTCCATCGCGCGCGCGCTGGGGCCTCGACCAATCCCATGTGTCAGAATACCACGAGTATTCTTCTCTTGCCGTCGCGGCTGCGCCGGCGGCAGAGCGTGGGGATTCGGTAACTTGATCGCCAGCCCGAACGTCTGAGGCGTCGGGTCTGCGCGGCGTAGGTGGCAGTTGCGGCCTGGCTTTCGCCGCATCCTGTTCTCTTATCGGCCCCGCAGAATCAGCTTGGCTGCCGCGGGGCGGATTAGCATTTCTTCTGTCGCGAACGTTCTGCTCTCGATCGCGAATGAGTTTCAACAAGTTCCTAGCAGCCGTGGCTACTGGGATGCTCCGAATCGGCATCTATGTACCTGTGTTGAGACCAAGAAATGGCCTCTTGTAATAATGAGCCCTGACGACGAATGTCGGCTCGTGCTTGTCTACCTAAACTACGGGCCCACTCTTCTATGAGGTCGCCCGTCTGAACCGCAGTGCGAATGCGACAGTCGAGGGCATATTCGTCCCTCCGTCGCCTGAAAAGAACATTATATGTGCTCCCTCTCGCGGCACGAATAATTCACCCCAGGTAACCGACAAAGTATCCGTCTGAAATGAAGGGGCTAATTATCTCACGAACGATAGCAACTATCCTTATGATGCGAAGACCAAGTTGCATGTGTTGTACAGGGGCCATCCAGTTCCCTTCAACTAAAGTCTTCACAATAGGCGGGACCTCGCGTTCAATTTCCCCCGACAGTCGCAATCTATCGGGATCATTGGTGTTTGAGCGAACACTTGTGTATTCAACGACATATTGGGCTGCAATCGCCCTAGCCTCTATCCCGTGTAAAGATATATATATATATATATATATATATATATATATATATTGAGCTGTCCTCGCAATGGTTATATGAATAACCGTTGGGATGATCAAAGTTGATCGCCCCTTCGGTTATCAGCGTGGCCTTAGGCCCGCTGAGTGTTGAGAAGTGAAGTTTGACCTGTAAACTCGCGCCTGCCATCGCGGCTTCGCCGGAGGCAGGTTGCAGCATCGGTGCTATGAGGCGATGGTCGCGACACTCATTGGTTCGTCTAGTGACATAACGAGAGTCACGAGTCGGCCTCGCCTCGAGGCTGTTCTCCCAGGCAACTGGTAGACGTCAGCGAGGGCTTTGCCCTGCGGCGTCCGCGGCGTCTTCCCGCGGCACAGGCGTCCGCGGTGTCCCAATGGATATTGCATGTATTATCGTCTGAAGTGTCGGGGCGAAGACGTTTTGCCTGGTCATCGCGTGATGCCATCTCTCCCAACCGTTCACCGGTTCGAGGACATCGTCTCGGTAATCTGGCCAGTCGAAGGCTGCCAGAGCCGGGCAAGATATTGGGCGCGCATACTGGTCAATATTCGTTTGCCAAAGCAAGGGCCACCACACCTGAATTGCAGGAACCTGCGTTCTCGCTCTCGAAGCCGAGAACGCGAGCCATTCAATGAACCTTCGTGTCAAAGGCTTCAAATACTGAAAGAAAGGGCCATGGCGCGCCGGCGGCTGAGCCGCGGCGCCCGCTGGAACCCAAGCAGGGAAGTTGCCTGGCTGGCTGTTCCCAAAGATTTGACCTGCAGCAGCCATTCGCGTGAATCCCCTTTCTACCCACTTGCGCTCCTGCTGTTGGTTACTGCTGATACTCATTATCACAATCGCAGAAGCTCTCTGTTGTCTTTTCGCACGCGTACCGATCCACTCAGCACGCGTATTGGGAAGATCATAAGGGTCATTCAAATGTAATTTAAATCCATCTGCCTCAAGGGATTGCGGAGTGGTCTTTCTATTCCACGTCTGGGCCAAATAGTCGTGAGCGACTCTATGTTCATATTTGACCCGACAGTTGCAAACTGGACGGTGTCCGAAGCCCGTGCGCACCCAGAGAAATTGGCAGCGCAGAAACCTTCCGTCGTCGCCCCAGGGAACAAACAGAACACGTTCTTGCGCTTCGGGCGACAACTGGGGCCTGTGATTTGGAATCAACGATAGCGCCTCGTCAGTGTGAATCCGAGCCATCATTGATTCATTGTCAAAAGTCACTTCGTACGAGGCCCACTCACGGTTGAAAACAACAGACAAGAACGTCTGGTGCGCTCCCCTGTTATCTTGAGGTCCAACTCTAACAAGGGTAACAGCCTTGTCGACATCAGTGAACCTCGGCACCTCTCGAGACACGAGGGCCCCGTCTCGGCAAATTCTGCGCGAGAGACGAGCGAGCACTCGGCCAGCGAAAACAAGAATTAGTGGCCAGGATTCTCTGTGGTTGGGGAGCTTATCCCATAGATGGACTGTGTCCTCTGCGGGCCATGCCC
The DNA here is from genome assembly GCA_963575745.1 of Prorocentrum cordatum. Taxonomy (NCBI): domain Eukaryota; class Dinophyceae; order Prorocentrales; family Prorocentraceae; genus Prorocentrum; species Prorocentrum cordatum. Next base: position 176,035 of record CAUYUJ010017193.1, on the reverse strand, counting down.
CAACCGTTGGCAGCTCTCCTTCTTGCGCAGTACGGCCCATGGACACGAAATGCCTTGCAGGGAGAGCCTCCCCGTACCTCCGCTGGCTGAGCCACGGAGGAAAACGCGTTGCATCAGGCACTGTTGGGCTCCTCTTAGTCGGAAGCGGCATTAGCAAGTCGTAGTCTGCTTCAAGGCAAAGCCCTGAATCTTTCTTCGGAAAGCGTACTCCCTCATCCGTGGATTCTAAGAACGTCTGCGCGTCTGTGACATGGAGAAGGGATCCGTGACTCCTGACTTGGCCAGGGTCATATGGGACGTACATTCTTTCAATGGAAGCAACAAAAGTGCAGTGTCACTGGCATGCGCGATAGAAGACGGGTATGGCAACATCGCTCCTCTCTTTTTCCTGCGAGGGGCACGCCTTGTACTTTTGCCACATGTTGTGAACACTTGTTCCACTGATGTTGTCACTATCTTGCGGGAGTATCCCCAAAACCTCCACTGTCTCCGATCGCAACGCGGCTAAGCCGTGTGCAGCAAAAGCGTATGATTGGTAAGTGAATCCGTCCTCTGCAATCTTCTGCACTAGGTCTCCGAAATAAACCAAGCCACCCGATGATCTCGCATAGTCCGAGCAATGCCTCGCAAGGTATACCGCGCACTTACCTATGTGCCCAGCAAACTTGTCCACCCGGCAGCTCTGGGTACTCCAAAACTCCATACTGCCTAAGGCAGCTGGACTCCTGTTAGCATCAAAACCAACTACCAACGGTTTCAGGCACCTAAAGGAACTCGGAGTGAACCCTTCTGGGACATCTTCGGAATAAAACTCAGCTCGAAGAAGCTCCATTGCTTGATTAAACGTGCCGTCATCTTGGTTGAGGTTGCCCAATGACGCGAAAATCGGGTCTTCCGCAAATCCTGAAATATATCTGAGCGAATTACCCGTCTGATTGCGTATGGCTTCAATGTGGCGGAACGGGACCAGTCATGTGGGCTCCGCGGACTTTCTGTCTCATTGCACCAAGCGTGCTCTGAATGATTTGTCCGCGTTCTTCCTTTGAAACATAAAGCTGTCTGCCTCTAAAAGAGACAGCATGCCCGACATTAACCTCCTGATCCCCTTCCTGGGGATGCAAAGGCGTGGGCTGACGCTGCCTTCTGTCAGGAGCAGGTGGCAGACTCACTCTGCGGAATAAGTTCTCAGATTTGGAGGGTGAAAGTGGGGGTCGGGCGCAGGGTCCCGGCAATGGTGTTTTTTTTTATGCCACGAATGGGCGATCCATCCTCGATTGCTGTGTTCGGCGGGGGAACTAATTGAAGCCCCCCACCCTGCACCCGCGCGCGAGACTCGAGGGGAAACGAAGCAAGGTGGCGGGGGCTCGGGAAAGGCGACGAAGGCAACGTGCGCTAAGGGCGCAAGAAGAAAAGGCTGGAACACACGAAAGCGGTCAGGGAAGTGTCGAAATCTGCCCAGCCAATCTGACATGCGGAACACTGCGCCTCAGTTTTTGGGATCTTCAAGGCCAGGGCAAAATGTGAATTCACAGTGTGGGGAAAAGCAACATGTGAATTCACACTGTGGGAAAAAAAGGAAAATGTGAATTCACATTTTGGGAAAAAGGAAAATGTGAATTCACATTGTGGAATGTTGTGTAGGATTCTTTATGAAGGGGTCAGAATGTGAATTCACATGTTGGGAAAAAGGAAAATGTGAATTCATATTTTGGGAAAAAGGAACATGTGAATTCACATTTTGGGAGAATCGCGGGGCCCATTCCAAATCTGTCTTGGGGGTCGAGAAGTCATCGTTTGGGAACATACGCGAACAACAACCGCACAATCAAGACACACTTGCACTCCACTTCGCCGACCCACACGCAATATGCAAGAACGCCCGCACGCATGAACGATAATGGATGGACGGCGCGCGTGACCGCGCGGGCAACGCGCGGGCACGAATGACTGGCCATCAATGACCGCCAGCATTGGATGCCAATCGTACCCGATCACATACATGAGCGATACATTGAGCATACATGGGCCATCCAGCCCCCATTGAAGACCCCCTGTTGCGGACCCCCTCTTTCACCCTCCAACAGATGCTGGGCCAAAAGGGGAAACTCTCGTCTTCCATCGTGAATGCGGGTTCAGGATCCTCATCGCATGGAAAAGCTTTAACATCCCAAGGATCAGCACCTGCTTCCAAGGACCCCGGAGTGCCTGAGGCATCCGGGTTCTGTCCTGCAGAGGGAATTTATGCTTCCTGACGCCCGCTCGAAGCGGCTACTGGCGCTGGCGCCTGGGCAGCAGGTGCAGTCTCATCCTCCGACGGCGCGACCGTGGGGGAAGACTGCTCTTGATGTCTCAGGCTGTTCTGCATGATCCACCGAGTCTACCATCATCTCATCGTTCTTCTGTTGCTCCTGCTCCGCTCTGGCTGGGCCAGGCGGAGGAGTGGGGGGTTCTCTGTCACGGCTGCGCCGGGCGGAGGTGCAGGAGGAGTTGGAAGCCGACTTCCGCTCGCAACAGGTTCTCCTTTTGCTCGAGGCTTAGACCCCTTTCTCTTTTCAGGTACCATAGGAGCACGGGCGAAATTCGAATCCACTTGGAGGATCTGACCAACAACAGCGTCCACAAATTTCGCCCATGGACCCGAATAATGTTCCGGGTCATGCTTGTTCTGTAACTTGTACCTCATGTAGACATATTTCGCAGCCTCAATTTACGCTGCAGCATCTATCCTGCGTTCTACAAGCTCTTCCGGCTCTTGCGACCTTGCTCTAAGGTCACGCCATCTGTGAAAGAACTGTTTCTCTTTTTCCAATACCTTGCGTGCTCTTGAACGCGAGAACTGCATATTTGAGACTTCTTCGAGGATCATGAAGATAGTAGTTATGTCATCGGCTCCGACTAGCGTCGGCGAGTCTTCAGACGAGGCGCCCCCATCCGACTGAATCGGAGGGGATGCTCCAGGGATGTCCGATGTGTCGTCGCCTCCGTGTCGGGCAGGAGCCACATCCTCGGCGGGTGTTGCTTTTGCCTCGGCCGCCTTTGCACCTTCAACAGGGTTCTTCGCCTTGACGGGTTGACCCCCTGCAGCATTGCCTTCGGCATGCTGTGGGGCTCCCTGGCTTCTCACCCATTTAGGTGCAGCCTTGACCGGAGGCTCTGCCTTTTGACGACTCTGATCCGCTGGCAGAGGATTGACAACGTTTGGCCCAATGGGTCGAGTCAAATGAACTGGAGGGTCACGAATACTCGGCTTCCAGACTTTAGGCGGGCCACCAGTCGTGTCTTTGCCTCCCGGCTTTGCCGGTGGCTGCGTCAATGGAGATGTCACAGGGTTCTCGCCTCCCCTGTCAACGCGAGGCACCTTCGCTGGCGGAGGATTCATCGCGCACACTTCTCAGCTGAATTGCGGCGGAGGCGGAGCTTCCTTGGGCGTCGGTTCCTTCGCCTGTGGAACGTCCTCCAGCGGTGCGATGTTCGGCTTCTTGGCCGGCGACGGTGTCGGTGCATGAATTGCCGGCGGAGCCTTCTTAGGAACTACCTCTTTTGGCACTTCCGCGGGCGACCCCTCCTTTGGAAGAGGAGGGGGCATCGGCACTTGCATAGGCGCGTCGGCCTTAAGATTGGAGAGCCGAGCCTCGGCCCGCGGGGGCGGAGGCTTGAACGCTCTCTCAGCGCTCGATGCCTGCCCCAAAGTCGGGAAGTTCCAGGCCTCAATCGAAAATTGGGTGCCGGACGGCTCAGCCGCCGGCACTTCCTGTTTGGCTTCCGCTGTTTTCTTCGACTTGTGTTTTTCGTCTTTATTCTGTTCAACAAGCTTCGCGGACTCCATCGAGGCCTCATCTCTGTGCAATGGGTGAATCTTAGTTAGCCTGACTCCCTTCTGTTGGAGCCAAGGCCAGACAATTGGTTATAAATTTGGAACCCATGCCGTCTGTGCCTCCCGGACTTTGTCCGTGGCCTTTGCTCGATCATCATCTCGGTATCTTTCGACCTCGAAGTCCTGCTCCGACTTCCAACCGTTCTGTCTGGCAACGTGTTGCAAATGCACATATGCGTTCGTAACGTGAAGCGCTGCCGGAGTCCAATGGTACAGTCGCAACCCGTGCAGAACATCTCCTGCTGGGTCGCTCACATACTGTGGCGGCTTTCCTTTGATGACTGTTGGTTTTCTAATGAAGAAAACAATCTCGGTGGTTACCCATATACCGTCTCCAAAGTCTCCTCTGCAGCGGAGTACGTTGTGTGCGTATTGGGCATATCAACACATGGGAAGGAATACACCCAAACCGTGTGTGCCTTGACGTTACCTCCGTCTCTAGGATCAGAAGGAAGCAATTGATGACCCTCCAAATATTGCGTGAAGGGCAGTCACCGACGTACAGTGGGACTGCCTGGACCAGCCTGTGGATGGGTCTAAGACCTCCGCAAGCTTTTCGTCTTCACGAAGGAAGGTAACGAGGGTTCAACACAATAGGCGACGCCACTCTATGGGTCTTCACCGACAACTTAGCCCAATTCAGACGATCAGCAACTGTGGCTGCTGGGTATGCTCTAGACCTGTCGGCTTTGACCCTGAAGAAACGTGCCCAGTTCGGGACCATATAGTTTGGATCCAGAGGTGGGGTTCTTGTTGACTTCTGTAGCAACTGAAAAGCCAACCACGCTTCCCCTTGCGCGGTTCTCTGAACCGACTTTTGTTGTGGGCTCCGAGGCGGACCCTTCCCTTGTGCAACTTCGGCACCGCGGCCTTCCTCGCCTGGGTAAGCGTTGCCAGGCATCATGCCTCGATGGAGGTTGCCACTAACGATCGTAAATGGTCGAAGAAAATCATGGTGAACGATTTCTGTCCCTGTCGCACTTGTATAAGGCAACCTCTTCGTTTGCTGATATGACAAACGATAGGGCCAATAGCGTTCCTCTTCTCCGGGGCTACCTTCTTTCGGCCGTGTTGGGAACTTGTGACCGCCGCTGAGCTTTGTTGCACTTCCCTCGGGGCATTTATCGCGAAGATCTTTCTCTGCTGCTTCACCAGGCGTTTGGGCTTCTTGGAAGTCCGTAGGCGGCGCCAAAGGAGGACTGCGGGGCGACTGAGCCGTCCGCGCACTAGAGTCACTGCCCGAGACGGCTGAGCCGCCGGGTGCAACGGCTCCACTGGAAGCGGCTGCGCCGCTCGGTGGCGCGGCGTGGACAGGGATGGCTATGTCACCCGAGGCCGACCCCACTCACCGAAACGGCTAAGCCGCTCGGTGCCATGGCCGGCGCTGCCTTTTGCAGCTCGTTCAGTGCCGTGCGCATATGCTCATCATTTTGCACGCCTTCGTCCTCCGATCGTTGGCTTTTCCCCTTCGGCGGCATTCCCGGACAGAAAATCTCTCCGCGCGGCAAGAAGTAATTATCATCTTTCCAAAGGAAAAAGTCCTCATATGCCATTCCCTGCTAAGAAAGTTAACAAAAGCCGCTGAGAAATAGGAGTGGATTGCGCCACCTTGAAATCCATCTAAGACGGCTCGAAAATCATCGTTACTCAAAGCTGTTTTACACGGGCGAGCATTGAGCACTGATGTGGGTATGTTGTCCGCTGACGGGGCCCAGCTCTGCCAGTACATGACCGGCTCATTAACGGCCGCCTCCTGCTGGGCATGCCCGTCAGCTCTTTTCGCGCTTGCTATGTGGCCACTCCGCACAGCTGAGCCGCCGGAGGGCTGAGAGAAGAATAACACAGCCAGCTTGGCAGTTTTGGTCAAGTACTCTGCACACAATTGGCCCGCATTCGCGCTCACAATTTGCCCACCTTTGTTCATATTATATTCCTGATGGGTCGAAGCAAAGGGAAAGATGTCTCCTGAGCGGTGCCGAAGCTCTCGGTGAAGGCTCACTCCGTCGAGGATCATTATTCTATGGAACATTCCTATGGCTTTGTAGCGTTCGATCCGACGGTTCATTCTGGCCCGAACAAGGGTGGCAACATCGTCCCACATCGGGTTTACGCCACCTCCACCTGTCTGCCAGCACTTGTGGCCCCCACCAACATACATGATCTCTGTCGCCCCTTCGGTGGCACGGCCCATCGCGTCATCCACCAGCTTAACCGCATCCTCTACTAATATTATGAGGCTTCCTGCGAAAGCAAATGGGTTCTCGTGTCGTTTTGGCCCAGTGCCAACTCCGATCAATTCGCTGGTGCCATCAACAATGTCATTGAAGTTCCAAACGGTGGAGCGCATCGGAGTGTGCCCCCTTTTTAAGGTGCCCATGTTTGCTCCACTGAAAGTTTGAGGAGGCCTCCCTTATGGCCGAGGCCAGGGCTCCGCTTTTGGCGTTTTGCGAGCTCCCAAATACGTGATCTCGCAGGTTGTACTCAGCAGAAGGCTAGCCTTCCCGGGTCAATCCTTGAATACAATTGTGGAGTCTGAGACAATATGAACAGAGTAAGACCAATAAGTACGCGACCCGCTATTCAACAAGCACGGTGGACGGAAGAAATCAGTAACTGGTTTCCCTGTGTCCGACATGGCCGCGAGGTCCTCACCTATGAATGGAATCCACGAGTGTCCGTTGACTCTGGCAATTTGCGAGATGGCCTTGCACTTCTTAAGAAACGACAGTTTGACTGCCCAGGTCATCATCATCAGGTCTGTAATCCCAATATAGAGGTCGAGGATCTCATTCACCCTGACCTGCCAGTCATTTGTGGGGGCCTTAGGATCAGTCGCAAAATTCCCTTGCGTCCGCCAGTAGTCACAGACGTTCCAGGGGCCTCGCCCAATATAGGGCGGGTCACCTGGCTCAGCTTCGGTCGCTGTTGGACCCGATTCGGGCGGTCCATCCCCTCCACCACCTCCTGAGGAGGGATGAGGGGGTGGACCATTTCCCGAAGAAGATCCACCTGGTCCAGGCGGAGCTCCAACGCCGCCGGCTTGGCCCGGGGGTGAGCCACCACCTGTCCCCCCGCCGGCTGCACCGGGAGGGTCAGTCGGACCTGAGGCTGGGTCGGCGGATGATCCGCCGGCTGCCTGCTGTCCGACTCCAGGGCTGCCCAATGAGGGCTGAGTGACGACTGAGGCTACCTGATGGCTAGCCGAAGCGACTGAGTCGTTCGGCGCCTCCTCTGTCGTCCGCGGCCACTTCGGCGGCGACTGCTCTTCGGCCTCGGGAGCGAGGCCGTCCTTGGCAAACCATGCATCCATGTTTTGCGGCCTCTCCATGGACGTTGCTCTTTGCGCCAGTGTATCGCCTGTTGAGGGGAGGTCTCAAAATAGTTTGTTTTCCCCACATGTTTCGTAGGGGTTATGGTTTTCTTCCCTGCCGCGGCGCACCCGCGTCTCACCTCGCACCTCCCCTCCTCCTCACAGCACTGCTCAGCACAGCTCTGCTCAGCTCAGCACGGCACAGCTTAGCACAGCTCAGCTCAGCTCAGCTCAGCACAGCACAGCACAGCGCAGCACAGCACAGACACCAGAGAGGGTGCGCAGGGGGTGGTCTCCCTATGCGTGCCAGGGTCGTCCAGGCACAGCAGGCGTGGCACTTTCTCGACACCAGAGGGGGTGCGCAGGGGGTGGTCTCCCTATGCGTGCCAGGGTCGTCCAGGCATTGCAGGCGTGGCATTTTCTCGACACCAGAGGGGGTGCGCAGGGGGTGGTCTCCCTATGCATGCCAGGGTCGTCCAGGCATTGCAGGCGTGGCATTTTCTCGACACCAGAGGGGGTGCGCAGGGGGTGGTCTCCCTATGCGTGCCCGGGTCGTCCAGGCATAGCAGGCGCGGCATTTTCTCGACACCAGAAGGGGTGCGCAGGGGGTGGTCTCCCTATGCGTGCCAGGGTCGTCAGGCATGCAGGCGTGGCATTTCCTCGACACCAGAGGGGGTGCGCAGGGGGTGGTCTCCCTATGCGTGCCAGGGTCGTCCAGGCATTGCAGGCGTGGCATTTTCTCGACACCAGAGGGGGTGCGCAGGGGGTGGTCTCCCTATGCGTGCCAGGGTCGTCCAGGCACAGCAGGCGTGGCACTTTTCTCGACACCAGAGGGGGTGCGCAGGGGGTGGTCTCCCTATGCGTGCCAGGGTCGTCCAGAGGCAGGCGTGGCATTTTCTCGACACCAGACATGCGTTGCGTGCGCAGGCATAGCGTCCAGGCATAGCATTGCGCAGGGAGTGCCAGGGGGTGGTCTCCCTACACCAGAGGGGGTGCGCAGGGGGTGGTCTCCCTATGCGTGCCAGGGTCGTCCAGGCATAGCAGGCGTGGCATTTTCTCGACACCAGAGGGGGTGCGCAGGGGGTGGTCTCCCTATGCGTGCCAGGGTCGTCCAGGCATAGCAGGCGTGGCATTTTCTCGACACCAGAGGGGGTGCGCAGGGGTGGTCTCCCTATGCGTGCCAGGGTCGTCCAGGCATAGCAGGCGTGGCATTTTCTCGACACCAGAGGGGGTGCGCAGGGGGTGGTCTCCCTATGCGTGCCAGGGTCGTCCAGGCATAGCAGGCGTGGCATTTTCTCGACACCAGAGGGGGTGCGCAGGGGGTGGTCTCCCTATGCGTGCCAGGGTCGTCCAGGCATAGCAGGCGTGGCATTTTCTCGACACCAGAGGGGGTGCGCAGGGGGTGGTCTCCCTATGCGTGCCAGGGTCGTCCAGGCATAGCAGGCGCATTCCTCGACACCAGAGGGGGGCGGCAGGGGTGGTCTCCCTATGCGTGCCAGGGTCGTCCAGGCATAGCAGGGGGTGGTCTCCCTATGCGTGCCAGGGTCGTCCAGGCATAGCAGGCGTGGCATTTTCTCGACACCAGAGGGGGTGCGCAGGGGGTGGTCTCCCTATGCGTGCCAGGGTCGTCCAGGCATTGCAGGCGTGGCATTTTCTCGACACCAGAGGGGGTGCGCAGGGGGTGGTCTCCCTATGCGTGCCAGGGTCGTCCAGGCATTGCAGGCGTGGCATTTTCTCGACACCAGAGGGGGTGCGCAGGGGGTGGTCTCCTTATGCGTGCCAGGGTCGTCCAGGCGCGGCATTTTCTCGACGCCAGAGGGGGTGCGCAGGGGGTGGTCTCCCTATGCGTGCCAGGGTCGTCCAGGCATAGCAGGCGTGGCATTCTCTCGACACCAGAGGGGGTGCGCAGGGGGTGGTCTCCCTATGCGCGCCAGGGTCGTCCAGGCATTGCATGCAGGCGCAGGGGGTGGTCGCCCAGGGTCGTCCAGGCATATGACCCTCTCGTATCCACCAGGCGAATGACTCACAAATGACTCCTCAACCCCTCCTCCCCCCCCCACACGTCCTCCCCCTCCTTTCAACGACCACAGGGGGCACCTTAGAGCATGACGGCAGTGGTAGTGGTAGCGCGGTTCACACAAGACATAAAATCAGCATGCGGGTTTCCTCGGTAGCGTCATTGCAGTGGCAGTGAGAGCCTCCTCGACAACATGCACTGGCGTGTGATGCAAGCCTTTGACCACATGACGGGCAAACATTGTTCCCCAACCGTCCCCAGTGGCTGCGCCACGGGAAGGCTTTCGGGGAGAAGGGCCCCAGATGTTCACCCGCACCTCGGGGGATCCTTCTGTCCAGTGATCTATCACTGGTACGCTCACGAAGTCTCCATCGATAGGCTCACGCCGTACAGCCGGGCCGACGGTGGGACCAATGACCTCTCCATTCTCGAGCGTTCGAACAGCGCGACGAGCCTCCCCTGGCGGGTTCGTATACAACTTACTGACCAACCTCGTCTTTTCAGCAGGGTACGTCTGAAAGAATGTACCCACGGGGATCTGGCCCAGATCAGGGGGAGCACAATCGAAACGGCATGTTGCCTTTCGTTCGAAAGTTGCCCAGTGCACTGCCCACGGATCCTGCGAGACCTGGGAATACAGACGTTGGAAAATCGTCTGTGATGTTGCGTCCAGGTCAGCCATCAACGCGGTCACGACTTTGTCGCTCCGCATATACAATATGTCATGCCTCCACATCGTGTAGCGCTCATTCCACCCTTTCTTGGGTACAAGCTTGGCGGTCCCGGTGTGCTCCAATCTAGACCACTCTCTCTTTTTGTCGGGAAAGCAGCGGAAAGTTGGTCTCTCTTTTCCGGAGTCATTGTCCCCTGGACCGGAGGTGGCCGCTTTCTTGGCGGGCTGACTGTCTTGGATTGCTGTTTCTGCTGCCCTTTTGCGAGCAACTATTTCTTCTCCGCGAATCTCTACACCAACTTCCGCATTTCGATGTCTTCATCAAGTGCGACATCATTCGGGTTAAAGTCTCTAGCCTCGTCCCCAGCCGGCTGAGCCGGCGGGCAAGCTTCCTCGCTCGGCTGAGCCGGCGGGGTATCCTCTCGAATTTTGTCGGGAGGAACATTTTCTTTGGGCTCAGTCCCGGGATTTTCCCCCTCAAGTGAGTCGGAGATGAGTTCGTCTATGATATCGTCTGAGCAGATCGAAACAGCGTCCTCCCCCAACGGCTTAACCGCTGGGTCTCCCAACGTTCGACACATGGGTTTGGTCGATGCTCTCTCTGGCGCGCGGGGGCCGCGGCAGGCAAGGTTCGCGCAGTCGCCACAAGGCGACCGCGCAATCCGATGGGGAACCGGCCGCGGGGAAGCCCGCGCAAGCTCTGGAGACGAAACGGCAGCGGCACAAACGTGATCAGAGGAAAGGAGAGAGAGGACGACGACGAGACGACAAAGATCTCCCTGCAGCTCGAGCAATGACAATATGAACCTGTCTGGCAAAAGCATCCGTGTAATCTTCTGCACCCTTGCACTCACGTCCTCTAGCTTCAACATGCTCGTGCGTGCCGTCACATTTGCGCCCAAGTCCCTTCGCAACATGAGAGGAGGTAGAAGCTATCGCCCAGGGCTTCTTCATGAAATTACCCTTGCTATCCTTTAATCCGTACGCACATCCATGCAATGCCGTCTTGACAAACTCTAACTCTCTCATGAATTCTCTCACCAGAGGATCCCTCCAATGGTTGCATTGGGTCGGCCTGGGTCGGCCACTCAATGCAAACAACGCCCCCCGCTCTGTGCGCAGCGCGGGCAATCTCACGGAAATTCCAAAACAGGTATCTGAAGTCTGTCCTAATACCACGAGGCCTACGCATCGCTCTATGGTTTCCGGCACGGAAATGAAGGCTTCGTTCACATATTGCCAGGGAGAACCTCCCGTGCAAGGTATAGAACCCCACAGCGTAATGTGTTTCCCTCAGATAATTTAAATATCATCCAAGGCTAACCTAAGTCCCTTATCGGTCCTCATATCTTCCGTCTCAGAGTATCGAATCACCTTACACGAATTATCGACAACATTCTTTGGATATCCTATCCTGCTCTGCGGGCCACAACAATATTCTAACAAGAGTCTTTCCGCGGTCCACTGAGTGGCCGGAGCGCAATCTTCTCGGATCCAGAATTCTGTGTATCCGGTCAATCTACTTGGGCAATAGTCACCATCGCTGAAACCGCCATTCGAGTTCTGTTCAAATATGCGATGCTATTTACTATCTTCGTCGCGCCAACTATCAATGCGATCGACCGTCAAACCCTGTGGGCATGAACGGCATAAGTACGACGCCTATCATTTAACTTTTCCGGGTCGATGGGGCAATCACCGATTACTTGCATAGGCGAAACAAGTCTCGGAACGAAATGCCATCGTTTCAGACTCTGTCCTTGCTGTGTCCACGTATCCTTTTTGTCCAGAAAACTGGCAACAGCCGCAGGTGGATGATGAGGAAGGAGAAGGTTATGATCAGGTATATCTTCCGTATCCATTGGCAAGATTGATGTATCTGACTCAGTTCCGCTGTCCGCCATGTCAAACATTGCTTTCATTTCACGATAGGAGCTTTTCGTAGTGATTTCCTCCATCGTTCTGATTTTCTCGGAGCTTCTGCTGTAACCTTCTTCGGTCATTATAGGAGCATTGGCACCTGCTTCCACGGCTTGGCCGAGCGCATTCGCAGCCACAACTATGCTGGGAGCGTGTGCCACCGCGGATTTGCCGGGTGCGGTCACGACGGGCATGCCCTTATTGAGGCGCGTCTTCTGTTTGTTCAAATCTTTGCTAGGTGCAATGGCTCCACTCCGCAAGGCCGAACTAGGACCTAAGCGGGGCTTCAAAATCCCCCCGGGTTTCAGGGGAAGTTCGTCTGAAAACATCGAATCTAAATAGTCCTGGCACCGCTCAGCGGCCCAGAATTTGGGCGCTGCAATGTTGACAAGGTACAAAACTTTAACCCAAGCCAGCAGGTCAGTGAACCTCTCTGTTCCAATGTCTGCAGCCTCATTCTGAGTTCTTTCGCACTGGAGCTCAACAATACCTCGAGGGAACTGTTCGGATACAGCTGCTGCATCAATCCGATGTGTTCTCGGTGGGTGCATGAGCTTCATTGACCCGCCCGACTTTATGACTTTGAATACGGCTTGGTTATCTTCAAAAAAACAAACATCGCATCTGTCTGTCAAGCAGAATTTCCCAAAGCGGTAGCGCTGCAAGCAGCTCGCTTCTCAGAGCAAGGTCCGCAGCGACAGTTTCTGCCTCAAGTGTGCTATGAGAAACGCAAGTCTGTCGCTGCAACCCCATGGGCTGTCCAGCTCTAGCGCATGAGCCCCATATAGCTTGGAAGCTGGCGCTCGTGCTCCGACGCGTTCGAATGTCACTCGCTAGAACTGCATCAGAGCACTGCTTCAACAAGACATCCTCCATTTTGTCACCCACCCACGAAGACATACGGTAGTGAGAGGTACATTTTATAAAACATATGAGGCGGAAAAGATCCATGTCTTGTTGCTCTGTCAATTTGGTAATGCAGCTGGCAGCTGGCAGTCTGGCATGCAGCACGGAGCAAATCAGATCTGGCCATTCTCGCACCATAAAATATCTTCACCAAGACTTTCGCCGCAATGGGCTGAAGCACTCCCGACTGTGTCGGTGGCTCTGGGTCATTGGGGCTCGCCGCTGCGGCGTTGAGGCCAAGAACTTCTACTTTCTGATCAGGAGGTCCTGAGTCAATCTTGATTTGTAATGCTGATGCTATGGCCTCTTCTGCCGGAGAGTAGACTTCGCCTCTGGGGCCTCCTTGGCCATCCTCGAGGTCAATTAGTTCTGGGTCAATTGGTGTTCCTGCAGCGGGGTAGGTAGCCGGATCAGTGTCCGTCGGTTGAGCATATAACGTAACACAGGAATCGAAGAATTCCGACATGTCATACTCTGTGACCCTGGCTTGTTTCGGCTCTCTCGGTTGGTATGGCTCGGACGGCTGAGCCGCCGAGTCACCCTCCGTTTCCTCCTCGCTACTCTCGTCTATGACGGAGGCGTTCTTCTTAACCTTAGGAGGAGGCGGATCCAAAATTGTAAGTAACTTGCCTTGCCATTCAACCCACTGCGTGGAGAGTCTGTGTTCACATCACAAATATCTTCCAACAACAGTCGGAGGGTCTATCTCGATTCCCTTGGGACAATGTTCAGAAGATTATTGGAATAGTTTCCATCCCTCTGCAAGCTTGTCGGCAGTGCCCGACAGCCTAAAATCATCGACATTGATAATCAGGAAACGCTTCAATTCTTTAAGGAAATAACAGCTGCGCCACGGACTGCACTTCACAAAGCCTTTTGCTGTAACATGCCCCTCGCAATGCTGTTCCCAATGTCCTCCTGAATCAGGGTGTCCGTACAATGAGAATTATAACGGGCATACGGGATTACGCATGTGATACCATTCTTTAAGCCGTTCATCGCGGGGTAGAAATACCCGAGTCGGGGTGCCGCCAAGCGCTGATTGAGTATAGGCTTGGCGGGCGTCAGCTTGCTTAGTGCTATGGCCTTCGAATAGCCCGTAGGTGTCAGCTGCTTTGCTAGCCTACATCGTAGCAAGACTGCTGGAAAGTTCTTGAAACAATGCAACATCCTTATTCTGATCTCTCACACCCGAACCATCGAACACTACCCGACCATTGTACTTGCGATCTTTGTGTCCTAATGGTAACCCGGAATTCTTTTCAACAAAGATCGCAAACAGTCGGCCAAAATGCGCCGTCTGTCCCTAGAGTTCGGCGACAACGTCGGAATATTCTCTGACGCCATCCTCTTTCCATGTGCCAATGTCACGCTGTCTATCCCATTCTTTCCTCAAGGCAGCTTGGGCGTCTTTGTTCGCTTTGGCCTCGTCTTTCGAGACGGACCTAGCGACGGCAACATCAATGATGGCATGTTGCCAGTCGTTGGGAAGTTGGAAGGGTTCGTCAATAACTGATATAAGATCAGTAAAAGGGATGTACAAATATTGCAGATCAAATCTCTCTTTTTCACGATGATTGAGAGCTGAAGCCGAGCTACTCTGCAACGGCATTCGAGGCACGCTTCGCCGCGACGCGGCGGCCGCCGGACTCGAGGTCAGGCTTGCCTCTTGTGCATCCTCAGACTCATCATCGGATAACGGGCCCCTACCGGCTGAGCCGGAGGGAACCCCATCCCGTGCATTTGTGCCTCCGCGCCATGTCTGTTTCCACCGAACGTCCTCGTCATCCGAAAGATGTTCGTCGGAATCACCTTCCTCCGAGGACTCAGTAGCCACAGCTGCGGCTTGGCCGCCCTGTGTAGGCCGCGACGCCGACCCACGTCCGCTGCCGGGGGCGCAGCGCAGGCTGGCCGCCCTCAGACGACGAAGCCGCTCAGCCATCTGCGGTGCCGTTAGCCTGGCTTCGGGATACGCCGCAAGTGGCTGAGCCACTGCGGTATCAGGCGGAGTCGGCGGATCATCCACATCCAAGCCTATGTCGCGCAGGAGGCCAAGACAAGGACCCGGATCTTCTATTCCGAAAAACCTTCTCTTTTCTGCCATGTATTGTTCCACAGCCTGTCGGCGTTGGGCTTGATTCATGTTGAACCATTGTCCAGGATGAATCCCAGAATTGGTGGATTCAGGCAGCAATTTCAGCCACTGGGCACTGTGCTCCGGGATCATAAAAAGAACAACTCGAATGCGACATGTCTGTCGTCGAACTGTCAATGGAAACTTCTGGGTCAACTCTTCTCTTGTCAATCCAGCAACAATTCGCCTGTCTTCGAAGTATTCCATCGTGTCTAGGTTTTGAGTCGTTCGAGCAAGAAGTTGTCCTTTCCTGGGAACCTTCTCGCGCGGCTGAGCCGCTGAGAAGTTTGATTGTTTTTTCCAAATGGTCCTCAAGTTGTGCGAGTCCCAAATTCTGGTTCTTATCAGCTGGATGGGAATCGCGCTGTGGATCTCTGCCGCCAACTACCAAAGGCTCGTCATCCACGCACAACCCACCAGGGCCTTCATCTTCTAATTCGGCCTCCGAGTCGAAGTGCGGGTCGTCCTCGCCTCCTTGGGAAGGCGGTGGCATGGCAACAGCAGGATCATCGACACCAAACAAGCTGTCCGACCGTATCCCTGTTGCTGGCTGTGGTCCGTCTGGGACGGCCGCAGCCTTTCCTGCTGGAGGGATCGTAACGGAACGTACTTCGGCTACTGCCTTGTCGTACGCTTTTCTCAAAGGGAACTGGGGCGATTGGTCATCAGCAGAGCCATCTGAGATGTTGCTGTACACCTGGTCGGACTTCTCAATAGTGGGTCGTTTACCCTCTGGGGTACGCCCTGACTCCATGTTAAGACCGTCCAGTTGTCTCAACGGCACAACATAACTATCTGGTCCAACCAATCCCCCCGCTGTGTGCACATACCCCAAGTATATCCCCGGAATCATCGCTGCGCCAGTCTTGGCGGTCCGAAATCTGGACTCAGGTGGAGGCACATAGCGCACAAGAGGCCCAAAGGGAAGGAGCGGAGCATCGAATCTACATCCGAAGCGTCGCTCCCAACTTGACTGTCCCTCCGCTGGGGTCCTGGTATTATAGCAAAGACAGAAGTATCGGACGGCGTAGGTCCAATATGGTAGTGGAAGACCGGCCTGAATGAGCAAGGCTCTAGTCCCAATCTGTACCACACCATTTGCACGTTCAGCAACGGCGTTTTGTTTCTTATTTCCTGGGATGGTAGGATCATGGGCAATCTTGAACTCGTAACATGCCCTCGCAAGCTCTCGTGCACCATCTGTATAACAATATTCTAACTTCTCCTCCGGGGCTTTTAGGTTTACCAAACAGTTGCAAACGTGAGCCGCAGACTTGTCGTGTACACCCTGAGCGGCAAGGAAATCCGTAGCTCGGTCGCGAAAAATCACGCACGCGGTCTCATCGTGGAGTCCCCGCGAGAGTTCATCCATCGCAAACCAATGGTCCATCGTCGTCAGGTGACCAAGCGAAGTGGGGTTAGCGTATGGGCGGGGAACCTTCAGCCCTTTGTTTTGCGCCTTGCGCTGTTGCTTTCTGATAGCTTTGGCCCAATTGCATACTGAACAATATGGGTTCTTGGGAGTATGAGTCAGATGGTGCGGCAGGGAGGCTGCGGCCTTTTTTGAGCCGCTCGGCAAGGGTCTCCGACACCTCAACCTCCGCAACATCTGGGTCTAATTCTGGCGGTGCGTCGACGTCGACTAAGTCGACGCCGCCAGCGTCTCCAACTTCACCCCCCTCGGGTCCGGGGGCCGCATCGCACGCGCCGGAGTCCAGTTCTCGATCCATGTCATAGGGGAGGTATCCTGAGACCCCGTACCCGTGAGGGCTTTTTGGGAGGCGTGTGTATATACACCGACCTGTTCGGGCCGATTTTTGTTTTGAGTGTTGGGCCAAAGCGGTTTTGGCGCAGTGGCCGATAGAGGGAGCAAGCGCCATGCGCCCCGCCTGGGCGCGTTTGTCCAGGGGCGGGCAAGGCCGCAGCGGCCCCGGCACCCATGGCGGAAAACCGCCGCCCATGGTGGTGATGCCGTCTCTAGGCGAGGGGTGCCTCGTTTCGAGGCCATGAATGCGTGCCCGTAGCCGGGCACGCGAGAAAATTTAAACAGGGCCGCGCGCTGGCCGGGGAACGCGCGCGGGCCTGCTCGCCAGCACCCCAACCCATCCACCACATTGGGGAGGGGAGGAGTACAAACTCTGGCCCGATTGGAAATGATGCCGCCAAGGGGGTTTGAGCCAAATATGGGCGACGGGCCCGCGTCCCCACGATCACCCTCCCTCCCTTCCCAACTCACCATCGCCCCCCCATTGACCCCGCCACGACCTCGCCTCCAGCCTCCGTCTCCGTTCACAGACTCCTTCCCTCCCCCCCCCTGCGTTCCTCCACCCCCCACTGTCCGTTCACCCATCCCCCTCCCCGCTCCCATGCCTTTCGCTCGGAACTCCCCGCTCCCACTCCCGTTCCCTGCGCCCGCCAGCCCCTCCCTTTCCCTCTCACTCCCCACCCGTCTCTGCCCCGATCCCCCCCCCCAATCGCTCCATCCAGGCCCCGTATCCCTGCCGCCCTCTCCGTCCCCTCTAACCCCCTAAAAAACGAAAACGGAGCGTCAAGGTATTGTGATGTGGTTTCCAATCCTACACAAATGGGGCACCACCGCCTGCCACGGCCTGCCTGTGGCCGGTTCTATCGGTGGCTGGGAGCGAAGCCCCGGGTCACCGGGGCCACAGAAATTCTGGGAGGCTCATAGGGCGAATTCCTATGGCCTGATCGGTGTATAAAATTTCGGCGGGCCGTTCTGCCTGATACATTCCGAAATTTTCGTCGTCCCGAAATTTTATACACCAATCGGGCCTTGGATTTTTCTCCTATAGTTTCCGGATTTTGCATGGTCCCCCGTGGCCATGGAAAGTGGGCGACCGCATGCGGACGCCCCCGCTGGGACTGCAGGTGAAGCTCCACAGGGAGCACAACCTGATTGAAAGGTGCGACGACATAGCCGGGGGGGGGGCCTCCGCGCCAGGGCCGTGCGCGGAGCCGCCATGCGGAGCACGATCTGTTCAAACGCAAGCAGACATTTGCACGATTACGCCATGCGCAAATATGACTGCCCTTACTGGGCTTGTACGCGGCGCTCCTTGCGGGGCGCCATCCGCTTGAAAAGGCGTGCCAAAAACGGGGGCGGAGACGCCATGGGAATTCCAGATGGGGCCACAACTGTATGGGCGCGATCTTCGCGAGGGGCGTGCCGACGCGGGCATGGAGGCGCACTTGGAGCGCCCCCGCGACGGCCGTAGGCGAAATTCCATCAGTGGCGCGAGCCGCGGGAAAGGCGTGCCGCAGTGGTTGCGGATAAGCTTTGAGGGCGCCCCCCTTGAGCCTGCGGGTGGAGCCCATTGCGGGCTGCAGTCCGCGCTGGGGGGCGTGCCGAAATGAGCGCGGAGACACTTTAAGTGCGCCCCTGCCAGGATGGTCGATGAAGCTTCATATGGGGCACGATCCGTGCGAGGGGATTACCGAACTGATCACGACGTTCGCAGCAACGGCAGCGGATGGTAACGACGGTCCACCAGCAGCACGCAGCAGGCAACGCAGCGGACGCGGCTGCGAGCGGAGGGGGGCGGGGGGAGGTGGGTAAATGAGGAGGAAGACGCGCGGTGCAGCAGAGGGAAAATGAAGCACATGTAAACGAAAAAGCAATGGAAAACAAGCGGCACCGAAAAAAAAAACTGCTATAAATTCTACACCCGGGGAATGGATTGGTGTATATATACACTCCTCCGATTTTATGTGCGGCTGCACAGGCCTCGGCTTTGCCGGGCTGCTCGTCGCACTGTCCAACGGCTTGACCGCGGCAGGGCAAAATTGAGAGACTCTTGGAGGCAACAATGCCGGTCGGCGTCCGATTCCAACCGCTTTCGCTTGCCTTTTGAGGCGAATAGTAGAAGTAGGTGATGGTATCCGCAGAGTCTATCGAGGACGGAAAAACCGGCGCGATCTCAGTCGGCCGTCCATCAGCGTAGCTGTGGGTACCAATCAACTCATGTGCATGCAGGTCTATGGTCACGCGAGTCTGGACAGCATGGGGCGGAGGGCCTCCCCTCGATTCCACATTGTCCAGGAATGCCTTGGCGCCTGGCGCCACGCAACACCACCGCTCGGGAGGTCCACCCCCTCCGGCGGCAACCGCGCACATCCACTGACCCAGCGCCTCCTTGCCTGATAGGGTCAAGTATGGTATCTTGCCCGCGACGGCCAGGTCCACTCTTTGACCGTTGGGCAACAACAGGTAGGGTCTTTGGCCTGCTGGCCAGAAGAAACTAAAGCCGTGATCCATGCACCGCTCTCCTACCGAAATCACGCACGGAGTCTCCGGCATGACTAAAGCATTCAAACTACCACCCTTAAACTTGGGGCATGCGATGCGAATTGAACCGAGGGCCTTCGACTCTCCCCCAGCAGTATTCAGAGTGATCGATTGCGGAAGCTTTCGAGTCAATCTCATTGCACCTGCACTTCTAATGTATCTCTCCACTATGAGGTTATACCCACATCCAATATCTATTATAAAGCTCAGCGCACCGAGATACGCAGCTTCTTTGTCTGTGCATCCAGCAGCGGCTGTGCCGTGTGGGCCCTCTTCCCCCTCCTCGGTTCTCAACCAGAGATGCCGGACTTCATCCTGTAGGTCTGACGCTCTGATCAGGGCCTCCGCAGCAGACGCCCTCGACTGAGTAGATATCTGTCTGCGTATTTCTCCTGGAAATGTCCACCTATCCTTTCCACTTGAAGGCAACTCTTTCAAGTCGTGGCGACGCGCCTTCCTCCAAGCGATGGCGGGCTCCTCAGTAGAGGGGTGGAATTGGACGCGGAGGTTGCGCCGATCGTTCGTTTGATATCGGATGCAACTCTTACTAGGGGGGGCGCTCCAGTACTTCTTGATAGCGCCCCGAGAAAGAGGATATAGGAAATCCGCAACGACATTGACGAGGCTCTCGACTTGTTCCCTGCCTTCGCGGTGAAACTCACCGTCGGAGGGATTCCTGTAGTCTCCTCCGCCGATATCACTATAGACCTTCAAAAATTTAGGGCTGGTCTGTTTCTGCCCTGGGAGGCCCCGAAGCAACGGAGCGGGGCACGCAACGGCGCCCAGGCTGACTTGGCCAGCGGGTATCTCCCGATCCCCCCCCGCTTTCGTTTTGACCGACGCGGACTTCGCCACGTCCGTCAAACAGGGAAGACAAAAAAGAGTACCCCTAACATAATGATGTCAATCATTCCTCCTGCACTGACGGCTGAGCCGCCAGTGCGGAGCCAATGTCACGGATGACCAGGCGTGCTCTGGGCAAACCAACACTCCTTGCCACGCGAGCATTTACCTGTTCCCTTGAAGGCGCGACAGATCATGTATTTGCCTTTGCCTTTGCCTTTGTTCTTGTCTCCATCCTTTTTGCGTTTGTCAGTGTCATTACTGGAGGCTCTCGAGCCACCATCACCTCCAGACGATGAGGCATTGGCAGCGGCGGAATTGGCTTGTTTAGCTGTGCGCTCATACCCCAAAGATTGTCCCACGTCGAGCTTCGCTTGTTCCCATTTGTCGCGTTTTAAGCTTTTCAGCATCGGTCAATCCTCTGTAATATTTATTGAAACCGTCTGCTGCTCCACGACAATTCTTGGGGTCTCGCGACCACGCGTAGCATGGTATCTTGCTCTCTTTCCCACGCGATTGGATTGACTCTTGTTTCTCTGTTGCGCTCCCTTTCCACGGCCACCCATTGGGGTCTGCGATCGACTCTGCCCCTTTCGGCCTTGGCCCTTGGATCTCCCTCTGGGGTTCTTGTTCTGGGCAGGAGCGGCATTAGACTTATTTCCCGCAGCCGGCTGAGCCGGTGCGGCAGCCTTGGGCTTCTTATGATTGAAAGGGCAACCCTTTACGGCGCGCGGGCAGGTCTCGCTCTTGCGCGCGTACTTGCACGTCGTCTCGCCCTTAGTCAATCCACTCTTCATTACATCGGTGGGTTTCCCTAGTCGGGCTGCTACTTCTGCCGGAGCGGCACTGCCGCCGGCATTTCGTCGATTGTCATTGCCCCCACCTCCGCTCAGTCTGTCCTGCCGAGCACGTTGATTCAAAGTACTCTCATGTACACTGATGATCCATTCTTCTTTATCACGGAACATCATCCCTTTGATCTGCTCCATCAGCCATTCGTAAGTCTTCGCACCCTGCCCCAATTTGTCTTTGGACAGATCATAGAGTTGACGAACGAAATTCAATTTATTGGGCTTTCTGCATTGCTCGATAAAGTGCGCATGGCTCGAAGCTCTCATTTCATCAGACGGAGGTCGGGCGCCGTAGAGCTGTTGATATACATCTGTCCATTCATTATGGAAGTGATACAGGTCAGCGTCTGGCTTGTTGGGGCCAATGACAACCTTGAAGATATCACGCGAAATGCGATGTTGGCCGAACTCCGACCTAACAGAACACCAATGACAAATGGCTCTTACCATCTCACGTCCCGTGAAGAGTCTTCCCTCATTCTGGGCGCTGCACTCCATTCGAGTGATCTGCTGAAGGAAGTGTAAGTGATGACTGGGCAGGTTGCGATTCCTGCGCCTTTTGTTGAATTTCTCAATTAGATTTGTAGCGACCATGAGGTCAAGACGCTGGAAGCGACCTGCTTGTTTGAGTTGTTCATCGTCCACGGCATGGTTCATAGCTTCCGTAATCCAGCACTGTGCTGCTTGGCCCTCAGGCGACGACCCGGCGATCGCGCGGATTGAATGCACTTGCCACTCCCGTATGTTTGTAACATCGGGGATGTCCAACAAGTTAACCTTCTGATTGTTTCCAACCTGTCTCCACTGGTCCAACGGTGCACTTTCATCAATACCTCCTGGATCACGTGGCCCGCCCTGGCCCTGAGGTCCACCACGGCCACCTCCACCATCTGAGGGCCCCGGTCCCCCCCGGGCTCCCTGGAGGCGGTTTATCTTGTTGTTTAGCGTTATCCTCGTCGCGCGTCGACATGATCTCACTGCTCGGAGCGTCACTCTTGCCATCCCCTTCATTGTCCTGTCCTGCCCCGCCAGATGGCTGAGCCGCTGGCGGCCTCACAGGTCCATCCCTGGAAAATGGATAATAACTGACAAAACGGCCATCGTCGTTAGATCCTGTCAATTTCATGTTGATTGGTGAACCATTCTCAGAGGTACTCGGCCTAGCTGGACCTTCGAGGGCAGGACCAGGAACGGCAAAGTCGGGTCGCATCATAGACCGCACAGGAGTTTCTTGCGAAAGTAATGGCATATCGAATGAACCTAAGGTGGGCACTTTTCTTGTCCTTTTTCACTGTGCGGAAATGGATGTGTGATGGTAGCTTTAAGCTTCATCCTTCCTTTCTCTGATTCAGCTGCATTTGTTATGGCCTCACCTTTCTCTCGCACGTCGGCGGCTGACTTTTCACTCTTCTTTTGAGTACATGTAGAACATCTTTTGGTGTTCGCATCGGAATGATCTTTGCAGGCCGGCAATCCACAAAAAGCGCAATCGTCCGTTTTCTGGTTTATGCAAACTGAGCAACTCTCTTCCTCGCCCCATTGCGCAGGCTGTGGCTGCGGCGCAGCCCTCACCTGCAACGTCGACGATCCCGCATTCGTTACGGCCATCAAGTTAGACTGAGGCGGAACGGACGCTGCGCCAGACGGCTGAGCCGTCGGCGATGGTCGTCTGTCCGTCCCAGCCGGCTTAGCCGGCGGGCATGTGTCATTGCTCAACTGCATACGCTGGAGGGATGCTCTAGCATTTTCATGCGAGTTGAGTTTTTCTCGATATTGCTTGTTTTGGTCAGCGATCTTCGCAGCTACAACTTGGGCGCTAACCACTTCCAGCCTGGCGTTTTGAAGCTTTTCTTGAAGCTCCTGTGTTTCTCGTTCTGCCCTGGCTGTAGCGACACTCTCTCCTTCTACTCTAGCCGCCGCAACAGCAGCGGAGACGGTTTTGGCATCAACAGACTGATTAGTCGCCGCCACAATGGCCTGTCGTTCGGAAGCTAGCATCTCGACATATCGGTGCTCGGCTTCTTTCTCCGCCTGCCGGTTAGCGACCGCAGTCTGATGGTGCACCTGTTCCACCAACTCACGTTCTCGCTCTCTGGCAGCCTTGGCCAGGGCGAGCCTTTCAGCCTCGAACGTCTTCCTAACGTCTTCAATGGTTGCAGTCATCTCCTCTCGACCCAGTCGAGCTTTTTCGGCCCGCTGCGCTCCGCTTGCCAGGAACTCCTGCTGAGTCTTAGCTTCGACAAGTCTAGCCTGGCCCTGAATAGCTAGTATGAGAAGATCTGTGCAGCTATGCTCGCTCATAGGAAAGCAATCTACATACGACCATTGGTTGCTGCACTTGAGGCTTACATCCGAGCAACTTTTACATGCTGGACGCCTGCACGCACCCTCTGGCTCGTGGGCTTTCCCCGGGCATCTGCTCTCCGCCTGAGGCGCACAGTCAGAGGTCCAGTTCCAGCATGCATCATGCATGGGTATAGTGCTGTTGCTCCTTGAAGCAGATCGCGCCCCTGATCTCGGCATGTTCGGCCCCCCCCTACTCGAGGCGTTTGATCGAGGACGCGCGCGCGTGCATTCTGGGGTCTTCGGTACCTCCCGAAGCTCCTCATCCCTTTCATCCTGTCTAACTGGCTCAGTGCACGAAGCTGGCTGTTCAACCATTTCTTCATCCTCAACAACAGCAGCATCGGAGGTCGCCAATCGCCTGAGGCGACGGCGGGACGATTGAAACCTTCTTGAAGCGGTGAATCGTTCAAATCGCAATCCTCGTCCCTCTGCTTTTTGAGCTGAGATGCAGGAGTCCGCCCTGTGAGCTCCCTATCGTGCTTCGCCTGAGATTGATGTTCGATATCAGCCTTGTCCGCCTGAGGCGTCAGGTCACTTGTATCTTCATCTGAACCATCTGGAGACCGCCTCTCGCCTTGGGCGGGGTGGTCTGCGTCCATTAACGAGGACAGTTCTCCGCTCAAGGAAGCCCCTTTTGTTGGCATATTCAAAATCTTCCTCCATAGAGTTTATGTCATGCTCTGTCTCGATTGGCTCATCGGTATCCTGGCCAAATTGTCCGTTCAATGCTATTGGGATGGGAACATTTCCACTCGCGCCTCCCCATCCGCCTGGGACGCTGGGGCGCGAGCCTGTGGAATCGCGCGCTTCTCCCGACCCACTGGCTTTACCAGCGGCCGGCACGAATGCATGTGCAACAATCGGAATAGGACTGATCGACTCCGACGATTCGGCGATCAGAGACGAGAGTGCTCCTCGTCTGGGTCTCGCTGTTACGCCATTCCGCCCATGCGGGTCTGGGGTTTGTTCGCGGTTACCAATCGGAAATCCAGAGGGAGAGCCATCTTCCGACATCTCAACAACCTCTTCACTACTTCTACCCCGAGAGACCCGAGTGGCGATACTAGAAGAGGGAAGGCGGCCCTGCCCCGGGCCGCTCTCCTGTAGGTGATGTCCGTCATGTTGTACAACTTGCTGTTCAGCGTTTCGCGAAGTGACGGACATTTCATCTGTCTTATCATAGCTCATACCCACAGCGACTAAGTCGCAGGGTCCATCAGCTGATATAAACCCGCATCGACTATGTCGCGGCTATCGGCTGATAGCCAGTCTTTCCTCTGAGAATCTGGGTAAGATGACAAAGGAATTAAGATCTCGTGTTCACTCTGCTCAGCGGTGGAGGGTACGGGACGAGACATCGATAAGACAAGTATCCGGTAAGCGAGTGTACTCTATCAGGAAAAGTAAGGGAGGAGGCCGGCTGGCCGACAACCGACGAAGTGCGACGGCCGAGGGCGGGCGCGCTCCTTTTATCTCCTGTGCGCTCGCGCGTAGCTCGACTACAATACAGCTACAGATAGTCACACATTGCGCAGCAAAGCAAGTGGTGTGAAAAGCAGCAAGAAGATGAGGCGGAGAGGAGCGTATTTACTGAAAGGCGGAAGCACTTCCAGGAGAAGCAGTGCATCAGGGATAATAGGGACGAAGAGGAACAGTGTGAGACCGCAGCGGATCGAATCACACATACACATATGCATACATGTATATATAGCGAGAGAAAGAGAGAGAGAGAGAGAGAGAGAGAGAGAGAGAGAGAGAGAGAAAGGGCAATCTACACATAGAAATGCAACAACACACAACATAAACCCACAGACATATATACACATGAAGAGAGAGAGAGAGAGAGAGAGAGAGAGAGAGAGAGAGAGAGAGAGAGAGAGAGAGAGAGAGAAAAAAAAAAAAAAAAAAAAAAAAAAAAAAAAAAGAGAGAGAGAGGGAGAGAGAGAGAGAGAGAGAGCATCAGCCAAGCAACACACACACATTCTAGCCAGCAGTGTGGACCCCAAAGTGTGAATTATTGCACTGGGAAGTTGGACGCTCTGCGGTATGAGCTAGGTGCTGCAAGCTCGTAGCAGGCGTTGTGTAAGCTATGGTGTGTCAGATATGTTATGTGAGACATGCAGTGTTAGCTTTGCAAGACGTGATGCGGAGTGTAAGCTATGTGATGCCAGCTACACCGTGAAAGCTGCACGGTATAACCTACATGGTATGAGACACGCGGTACAAGTTAAGTTGTGTAAGAGAACCATTATACACTATGCGGTGGTTAGCTTTGTTGTGTCGTACAGGTGTGAACGATGTGGTAAACGTAAGCTATGTCGCGTAAGCTGTGCGGTGGGAACTATGTGGTGTGATGTATGCTGCGTGCGCCGTGTGATCTGAACTAACTAATGTAGTGTATGCGCTGTAGGTCAAGTGGTGTGACCCATGACGTGCAAGCATCTCTGTGTAGGCTGTAGTGTGTACGCTGTGGGGTGTGTGAACTTTGTGACGTGAACCATCTTGTTTAACACATGCAGTGCAAAGATATGGTTTGGGAACTGTGCGGTTTCAGTTGCGTGGGGCAGGCTATGTCATGTATGCTCGGTTGTGCGCAAACTACGTGGTGTAACACATGCGGATGAAAGCTATGCGGTGCTTGAGTTACACAGCGCAGGCTATGCGGCGCCCGCAAGTCGCCCACGAGCGGGACTGGGCGCCGGCGCGGCGAAACCACGGGGCAACCGCCCAGAGGCGCCCACGAGCGGAACTGGGCGACAGCGTGGCGAACCCTCGGGGCACCCACCCAACGCACGTGGCGTCCACGAGGCGCCCGCGAACGGCAACGGGCGACATCACTGCGAAGAAAAGGGGGCCCACCCAACTACGCGACGAAGCCGCGTGCTGAAATAACACCCAAGTGCAAACGCAGCTTGGGAAACCAAGGCGAAAGAAATAATGACAGAGAGAGAAGGAAAGATAGTGAGAGGGAAACAACAAAGACAACCACGTAACACCATAAGGAGACAATGATCTAGAGAGAACGGGGGAGAGAAAAGAGAGAGAGAGAGAGAGAGAAAAAAAAAAAAAAAAAAAAAAAAAAAAAAAAAAAAAAAAAAAAAAAAAAAAAAAAAAAAAAAAAAAAAAAAAAAAAAAAAAAAAAAAAAAAAAAAAAAAAAAAAAAAAACGAACATAAAAGGAGGGAGAGGGAAATTGCAAAAACAGAGAGAGAGAGATAGAGAGAGAGGAAGATAACTATAAGGACTGACAGACAGACACAGAGAGAGAGAGGGAGACGCGACAGACAGACAAGCATACGTGTGAACATTTTTTTTTAGTCTGTAGGGTCAGGAATGTCTAAGGCTGGACACGTGCGGGCCACGTGAGATGGGCAGGGAATTCCTGAGCAAAACATGTGGCAGCGACATTGCAGGGCACCCCATGTTACTCGCTCTCATTATAGTCGCATACATAGCCATGAAAGCTCTTTCTCAAGTGCTGACTCTTCTATCTAATTGTGCATGTGCTGAGGCGTGAAGACGGCCCCACGCGAGCGCGCAACTACAAAGGCGAAGCCTGAGAACCCTACTCCCGAAACCACTGTGCGTGCCCGGCCTACGCTATGTTCTGGGATCTTTGATCCCGCAACCCCTGACAGAACACAAACCACACAAATCGGTCCCAGCATTTTACATGTGGGGACGAAAACAGGGTTTGCCGATGAGGGTCCAAAACTGGCCGTGAGAAGTCACGCCCGAGTACCAGCCACGACCCTGGCATCTGAATGCGTCGCGGCAGGCCGAGGCCTCCCCAAGCACGTTCCAAAGCATGAAGTTTGCTCCCAGCGAATGCCGACCTAGCAGAAGCCAGATGTTTTAAAACTGGCATTATGATGTCTACTTGACTTTCAGTGCCCCGGGGAGAATGCACGGCATTGGCTTCGCAATGTTATCAATTATACACGGATTCGTTCTTGGCAAAGCACGGCCGAAGCAACTTGATCAAACAACGCGTGCGGTCATTGCCGGCTCGAACCCTCTCGCAGCCGGCTGCGCCGAGGCCCTCGAGGCCCCGTGGGAATGCATTCGAATGCGGGAGGGGGCGGGCGCCCGCGGCGGGCGCGACGCCGAGTTTGATAAGGAGTGGCAACTCACATAGCGTCCACCTGACCATGCTCATCATAGCGTCCACCTGACCATGCCGAAGTCTGTTCACGAGTAACTGCTGGCTCTGTCCACGGCGCAGGCCACGCTGGGGTTCGGGCGCAATCTCCGCCTGACAAGGATTACCATTCAACTTCTCTACTTCGCGAGAGACTTCCCCGCAGCCCGCTTGCGGGTAGGAGTGGGGGCGGCGAGCGGGCGAAGCCCGTGCATGACCGTGCTTGCCAGGTTCTTCTCGCACCAGAGACGTGCTGCTGGGGGTTGGCGGGGGGCCTTTGCCACTGGGCCTGCGCTCAGCCCCCCCTTCTCGCATCGGGCGATGCTCTCGCGGTTCCCCTACTTCCCGCGCTTCTGGATCTCGCCTGGGGCCCGCTTCGGGCGGAGGCGGTCCCGCGAAGCGCCGCTGCGTCGCATTTGATAGGGCGCCAGCTTCGGCAGCCGGATCTTGACGGCGGCACCCTTGAGATGCTTGAGGCGCTGGGCGTGCTTGTCGTTGAAGATCGGCTCGCTTGCGGCAATCGCGCGGACCGGCCCCCGGATCTCGGTGGTCCACGTTTGCCCCGGGTCCCACGTGACGGCGTCGTCGTACATGCAGACTTTTGCGGGGCGCACCTCCTTGGACGGGCTGGTCACTGGTCCGGCGCGGGCCAATGTTCGACCGCGGCGGGCGGAGACACTTCGCTCTCAGGTTGTGGACCCCGCCAGGCCTCCCATGCGTGACCAGACTCATCAACCCCTCCCGCGGCCGCGCGAGGCTGGCCAGCTCGGATCAGATGGGCCACGCTCGCAGCCCAGACTGGGCGGGCCCCTGGCAGGCGCGACTACCCAGGAGCAGGCGGCCGCAGCCCTGGGGGGCGCCGTGGGCACGAGAAAGCGAAGCGCCCCAGTCTTCCCAGACTCGGGGTAGATGCCCTTGATGGCGACCAGCAACAGGCGACCAGTGCACCTGCTTTGGCAGTTGAAGAACCTCTCGTCGACCACCTCGATCAGCGCGCAGTCAAGGTCCTCCAGGAAGCCCCGCAAGCCCGAGCCGAGCGCAGTCGCCCCCGAAGTCCTCGACCATTCTTGAACACTGCGCGTCCATCTTCTCGCCCGCGGCCTCGGTCTCGAGGAGCGAGCGGCCGAGGGCGTCGGCCTCCTCTGAGTAGCGATCCCGCCTCAAGAGGGTCGCCGTCAATATCCTCTCCTTCGCTGGCTGCGCCAGTGGCGAGATCCTCGGCGAACGAGGGGCCACCCGCGCTCGCCGAGCTGGCGACTTCGGCGTGGCCCCCTTCGCCAGGGCGCCCTGGCCGTTGGCCGCCGGCTGGCGCTCGGCCCGCCTGCCCGGCAGCGCCGCCGCCAGGGGCCGCGGGCTGCGCGCCCCGCGCGCGTCGCCACTGGGATGAGGGCTCAAACCGCCGCGAAGGTCCGTCCGCGGGGTTGAGCTTAAACGGCAGCCAACGAACATAGCAACGGACGCCCAGGGCGAAAGACAGAGCACACCAACGTCGACAGCATTGGTTTTGTTTGTACTCGCAGGCCTCAGTTTACGAAGGCCAGGAATTCGCCCTAGGTTGTCTCCAAGAAACGCGACGCGACGGCGACGCAGAGGCCGGATTAAACCTGTAGCTTCGAGGATATGGATCGCTTCTTAAGAAGAGAACCGCCCAGGGTACATGTGCTTCCAGGGGGCCTCGTGGACCCAATCGGGGCTGATGTCGGGGAACTGGCCCCCCCCCCCCGAACCTCGTCGGGCTCGTCGGCCCCCCGAGGGGCGCGGTTAAGACACTTGTCGACCAGGGCGACCCAGGGGCCCAGCGAGGGCACGGGGTCGATGATCCATGTCCTGCCTGACTCTGTATCTGAGACGCTCGTCGATCCTGCCGGCGCTCGCCGCCTTTTCGGCGGGCCAGGAAGACTTGACAACGCCCCGGCCAAGAGGGGCGCGCACCCGTCGCGGCGACACCGCAGTGCCAGGGCAACTTCCCCTCGACACATGCGAAAAGAGGCAGCGATCGCGCCGCCTCGAGCCCAGCGAGCACTGATGGCCAGCCCGCTTGCTCCAGAACGCGGCTTGAATGAATTGATAAGAAGCTAACGCTGCGGCCAGGGGCGACCGCGGCAGCATAGAAGTGAAAAAGGTGGCCCATGGCGTTATCCAGCTGATGACCCGTCGCGGCGCCACTGTTGAAGACCCGCGTCAGAGAGAGGGCGGTCGACGCAATGCCAGCCTTGGCGTCGATGGAGACGCCCAGCACCTCAGCGTCGTTCCGAGCGTCGACCTGCTCTTGGTTCGCCAGACCCACGTGACCCAGCGCCTCGCAAGCCTGGCCCTTGAGTAGCTGTGCGTCCGCCTTGTGTCCGCCCAGCGCACCTGCGATGTCCGCGCGAACGCCGTGCAAGGGCACGCTGGCGGCGGCGATAAGGCGCGACGCGCCAAATGCCTGCGGGCGACGCGCAGGAGGGGCGCCTGCGGCGGTCTCGACCTGCTCGGCCGCCGCCTCCTGCGCGAAATAGAGGGGCCACTTGAAGCCCGCGGGGGGCGCGGCGAAGCGCGGGCGCACCGGGCGGCCTCCAGACAGCCGCTCCCCCGCGAGCTCGCGAAGGCCATGCTCCTTCGCCCGGAGTGGCGGCGAGCCAACAAATCTCCTCAGCTCGATGTCGATCTTGAAGCGGTAGATCGCGCCCCGCGCGTCACCAGTGACTCGGCCATCGCCAGCGCCGCCCCTGGAGGGGTCGCGAAACCGACGGTTGCCCCGACGGGCGCCCGCCGCCGATCTCTGCTTCCCCAGCGCCTCTTGGCCGCAGCGGCGCGCCCCTTCGCCGCCGCGCCCCGTCGCGAGACGCCGCTCGACTCCAGCTGTTTGAAGAAGCGGGCGGGCGCCAGCCTGCCCCCCGAAAGTGCGCGGTTCATGCGGGGCTTTATCGGCCCCGACCTGCCCCGCAGCGCCCAACGCTCGCATCCGACCTGACTTGGCGGCGCGCGCACGGGGGCGGAGGGTGGGTTCGTGGAAGGAGGCTGCTTCTCAGAAGGCGCCGGCCTTGCATCTGCAGATGCGACCCGCGCCTTCTAAGAAGCAGGGCTGCTTCTAAGAAGCCAGCGCGCAGGCGGCCCCCGCCAGCGCCGCGTCGACCGCGCGCGGGCAATTCCAACGCGAAGAGGGCGCCGACAGGAGCTCGCTCCAGCAATCGCATCACGCTCATCCAGGTCGCAGGCGGCCTGAGAACGCAAAAGCGCGAGCGGCTTCATGCGGGCGCGCGATAGCAGACATAGCCTGAGACCGCTCCATGACGGCCCTGTTGCGAGCGGTCGCCACCAACTGCGCCGCGGGGGAAGCGCCTGGAGATCGGGGCGTAGTGCCACGCCCACTCAGCCTGTTCAACGCAGAGGTGGCCTCGCTGGACCGACGCGTCACGGCCTAGCGGCGACCGATCCTCCGACGCGCGCCACGGCCGAGGTTCGCACCGCAGGGCCCCTCCCCCACCCGCGTCGGCAGAGAGGGAGGGTTCGGACTGCGTCGCTCAAAAAATACCACTTCGCCAAAAGAGATGGAGACGAACGCTCGCACCATGGCGCTGCCCCTCTAATATGACAAATGGCCTGCAACGGGGTGCGTGCAGGCCGCCGCCCGCGCTCTAGGACACCCCCGCGCCGCCGCCCATCTTGCCCGGGTCCGCCGTCCTCCAAGGGCGCAAGGCGGCTGTTCGGACATTTTGGGCTTTCTGGCGCTGCTTTTCGATATCTGCCTTCTCCTTGGCACGTGTTGCCACGTGAGCGGCGGCCGTCCTCCGCTGGCGGCCCGACCGGGGCCCCCCGCCCTGAAAACGCCCCATCCCCGGGGTCGTGGCTGGCGGCGCCCAACGGCCGCTGCATGCGACGGGCCGCCATCTCGAAGCACGCCATGGATGCCGGGTTGAGCTGGCCGTAGCACCCCGCGCGCCACTGCGGCCGACGCAGGGCCTGCAGCTCGTGGCAGAGGCAATCCGAGGCAGACAAACGGTTCTCCACCAAGTACTTCTGGAAACAGAGGATGGGAGGCCCCCGGTGCGCGGCCGATGCCCTTGGCCATCCGCAGCATCGCACGGTGCCCTTCGACGGGCCAGTCTTCGTAGAAACTCTCCTGCACCTCGGCGACCGCCTCCCTCCAGCTCTTGAGCCGATCGCCAGGATCGTCGTGCGTCGCAAATAGAATCTAAGCGTCGTCGTCGCGCCCCTCTTGCATTGTGGCGGGCCTTTCCCCCTCGGCCTCCGCGAGCCTCGCGATGGCGGCGCGGCGTTTCCTGTCAACGTCCGCCACCTCGACGCACGGCGCGCGGGAAAGCACGGAAGAGGCCGAGGATGTGGGCCCAGACAGGTTGGAGAACTCCACCAGCATGCGGTCGCCCAACTGCGCGCTACACTTCTCTCCACTCATGGCGGCGGCCGAGACATCGGCGCCCGGCGGGGAAGCGAAGGCTGGCTCGCCCACGACCCAGGCAAACCCTGTCTCGTCCCGCACAGGACGCGGCGTGGAGGCGCTTCCCTCGTCGGCATCTTGGGCGGCGGCGGGTGGAGGGGCTTATGCGCGCCCCTTCTGCCAGCACCCCGGCCGCCCGAGAGCATGTCGGGGCTTGACTTGCCACGCGGCCGTCGATGCACATGCGCTTCGCCCACGAGGAGGCTCTCGTCGCCATCGCCATGCTCGCGCCAGGAGGTGCTCAAGCGCCAGCACGCGGCAGTTCCGCAGCTGGGCACAACGGATTTAACCAAGACCTGGAGCCCTCATCCCCAGCAGCTCTCGGACCAACTGGCGGGACTCCACGATCCTTGCCCTGGGTTCTCGGAGATCCAGCGATCGTCGGAAGCGGCATCTCGGCGACTTGACCTCGCGCGGCACACGGCCGCCAGAGCTCGCGAAGACAACGTCGACAATGTCGCCGCCGCGCGACCGTTCGACCACCTTGTCGCCACCCAGCAACTCGAGGACCTACTCGGCGAGGGACAGTGGCCAGCCCGCGAAATTATCATGCAGCAAGTCCTCCCCTGGGTCATCGCGGCGCACGCAGATCCTAACGCCGGGCGTCGGCCCCTTCAGCGACGCCGCCACCTCGGAGGGCACCCCGGCCATTGGCGTCATCGCTATGTGGAACGCGACGCCCAGCGAACCAGGCCCCACAGAAGACGGAACACAAACAAGCCACCAGCGCGATCACAAACCCGAAAAGCCACGACTCAGGCTCGAAGCGCGGTGGGATGACTGGCGCCGCTGGTCAAAGGCATAGCTCCGGGCACGACAAGGACGACAAAGAGAACTCGGGCGGTGGCGGACAAGAGGGACACCCGTCTGAACTCCCTGAGGCCGTCTACCCCGCGATGGCCCCTGCTCTGGCGCCGCGCCCGACTTCCCGTGCAGCTGCGCGGAGAGCGTCGCCAAACTCTGGTAACATCATCCGGCGCGAGCGCATCGAGAACTTGAGCAGAAAATGTGGCCACGACGTTGCATCGCACCCCTTTCCACTCGCCCTCATTGCAGTCACAGACAGAACCACGCACGTGCACTCATAATATCCGCCACCGAACCTCTAGACGCGGAGTGGGCATGTCCTCCGGTCCTTTGCCCAGTCCCCTGAGCCTCAGTCCTCACTCCTAAGGAGTCTATTAAGGGGACCCGAACCCAAATTCTCAAATCTTCCTGGGCGCCCCGCGGTCCCCCTGCGGCTTGCCGCGTATTGTCGCGTGAGTTTTCCGGGCCCAAATGGCCAAGAGACGGGCCAATGGGGCCCCCAGAGGCCGCCAATGCGGCCCAGGAGGGGCCGCCGAACGATCGCCCCAGGACGCCCAAGACGCCCCCCCAAGAGGCCTCCAAGAGGCCTCCCATGAGCGGACCGAGAAGCCCAAATCGTTGATTGCCCATTGGTTTTGGCAGGATGTTGGCCTCCTCGTCTTTTCGGCTTCCCTACGCTCCACGACGGCCCAAGAGGTCACAAGACCGCCCAGGGGCAGCCCACGAGGTCTCCAAGATGGCCACAAAACTGCCCAAGAGGGCCCAGACGGCCACAGAGGGCCCCAAGACGGCCCAAGAAGCCCTCCGGACGGCCCAAGAAATTCACCTGGAACCGAAAATGTGAGCCTTCCGCTCCAAGAGGCCCCTAGGAGGCCCTGAGAGGGCCCCCAAGGGGCCCCCAAGGAGCCCCAAGAGGTCCCACAGAGGCCCCAAAGAGGCCCCAGGAGGCCCCGAAGAGGCCTCAAGAGGCATCAAGACTGCCTCCCGGAGCTCCCCGAGAGGCCAACCACGAGATCCCAACCGACATCTACGATGCCTCTGACCAACCGCCCAGGCGCGGCGGCGGGATAGGCCGGAGGCCACTCTCTCTCTCTCTCTCTCTCTCTCTCTCTCTCTCTCTCTCTCTCTCTCTCTCTCTCTCTCTCTCTCTCTCTCTCTCTATATATATTTATATGTATATC
Organism: Prorocentrum cordatum; assembly: GCA_963575745.1. NCBI lineage: Eukaryota > Dinophyceae > Prorocentrales > Prorocentraceae > Prorocentrum > Prorocentrum cordatum. Next base: position 142,289 of record CAUYUJ010017193.1, on the reverse strand, counting down.
CCTCTTTCTCT